>OZ021706.1:23363915-23868356 GCA_963978555.1 Galerucella nymphaeae | reverse complement strand
TATTGGATCTGTTGGGGGGTATATTGTTTATGACGATATGTATTTTACCTTGTTGAATTTGTCCGAAGCTTATACTAAATATCACACGATAGATATTCTTAGCTACAATAAGACTAAATGATGTTTTTGTTCGTATTGTTGGGTGGTTTAATATAAGGTAAAAAAATATATATTGACAATCCTTTTACTTCCTAAAGATCCTTAATAGTCCTTTTTAAATTGAAAAATGATCAGCAACCATACAAGAGCATCAAATAACCGTGACACGGTGTGTCAGCAACTGCATAAACTATTTACCCCAAGACCATAAAGAATCAGAAATATTTTTGAGACACTGTCCCCTATCGTGCAGTGCCTTTTTGGATTGCAATCGCGCTGGAGACCGAAGATAAACGAAATACAGAGCTTAGAATCAACACTGTAATATTTTAAAAGCTAATAAAAAAATACAAAAAGAATTTCAATAAAAAAATATTACCTTTACCAGCGCTCATAAAAATAATCCTTCTGTCAAGATAATTTTTCAAGTGGTTATTAACGAGCCTGATACAACTTTTATCAATATCATTCAATAAACATAACATGGGTTTTATATATACTGCTCTAACAAAAACTTATAAGCACAAATACTATGTAACTATAACGTTGTTTTCAAAAAACATAGTTGAGCTGTGTCATTCCTTATACTTTCTAAATATTGGTAGGTATGGAATAAATGAGGTAAGTAGGGTAAGTAATTTATAACAATTCCAAAGCAAGATCAGTGTCAAAATGTGTCTCTTTTTAAGTATGTTATTGTGTGACTGAGTTTGACAAAACTTTTATATGTTATGAATATGCGCTTCTAGATGATGTGAGGTCCATTTTTGTTTGTTTAAAAGAACAATTTTCATGAATTTAATTGTTTAAAATAGCGGTTTTCGTGAATTTAGTAATTTGAAATAGCAATTTTATGAATTTTGTTGTTCAAAATAGCAGTTTTCATGAATTTTGTTGTTTAAAATGGCAATTTTAATAAATTCTGTTGTTAAAAATAGCAGTTTTCATGGATTCTATTGTTTAAAATAGCAGTTTTCATAAATTATGTTGCTTAAAATAGCAGTTTTTATGAATTTTATTGTTTAAAATAGCAGTTTTCATGAAATTTGTTGTTTAAAATGGCAATTTTCATGAATTCTGTTGCTTAAAATAGCAGTTTTTATGAATTTTATTGTTTAAAATAGCAGTTTTGTTGTTTAAAATAGCAGTTTTCATGAGTTTAATGGTTTAAAATAGCAGTTTTGATGAATTTTCTTGTTTAAAATAGCAGTTTTCATAAATTTTATTGTTTAAAATAGCAGTTTTCATAAATATTGTTGTTTAAAATAGCAGTTTTCATTAATTTTGTTGTTTAAAATAGCAATTTTCATGAAGTTTATTGTTTAAAATAGCAGTTTTCATGAAATTTGTTGTTTAAAATGTCAATTTTCATAAATTCTGTTGCTTAAAATAGCAGTTTTCATGAATTTTATTGTTTAAAATAGCAGTTTTCATGAGTTTAATGGTTTAAAATAGCAATTTTCATGAATATTGTTGTTTAAAATAGCAGTTTTCACCCACCCACTGAAAGTTCTCGTCATGCCTGTATGTCATTTTTTCCTTTTCCTATCATTTGTAGAACAATTCTAAAGCAAGATAAATAAGTAACAATGATGCTGATACTATCGTCAAGGTCAAAATGTGTCTCTTTTTAAGTATGTTATTCTGTGACTGAATTATTTGACAGAACGTTTATAGGTTATGAATATGCTCAAGCTTCTAGATGATATGCGGTCAATTTTTTTGTGTATTAGTATATATTAAGTAGTAGCCTACTGAGTGAAAAGACATTCACTCATTGAAAATTTTTGTATAGTTATTTAGTGAAACCATACAACATACGACCCGATAGGAATCTATATACGACGGTGATATTCTGATGAATATCCCGAGTCATGATGTTCACATGCTAATGTGTTCATGTTATTAGTATGTAATAAACTATATAGTTATTCATTTCGGCAGTAATTCTCTCGGTAGGGGGCGCTCGAACGCCTGCTGGTATACCTCACCTTTAATGGTATAATTTATGTTGAAGTAGTACCCTCTCAGCGAGAATCCCATAAGAATTGCTGCGATCTGCTATATAGAACGAGTTATGGGTCGACAATAACACTCACCTCGAGGTATTCGATGAAAATGTACACGAGGATTTGGTGCCGATTATTACTCTTTTACTGATTACCTGTGGAATGCCACCTGATTTAAAGATGACCACCCATTTGCAGCGAAATTGATTTTGTTTTGTTATGAAATTTTACAATAACATTTAAAAACCGTTATAGAGTTCATAATAATAGCCTTTTTGGTGTGCGTCATCGATTATTTACGTCCTTCTAATGCATTGCATTGGAAGAAATGGAAAAAAGGCAGGTTTGTTTAAAATAGCAGTTTTCATGAATTTTGTTGTTTAAAATAGCAGTTTTTATGAATTTTGTTGTTCAAAATAGCAATTTTCATGATATAGTTGATTAAAATGGCAGTTTTCATGAATTTTGTTGTTTAAAAAGGCAATTTTCATGAATTTTGTTACTTAAAATAGCAGTTTTCATGAATTTTGTTGTTCAAAATAGCAATTTTCATGATATAGTTGATTAAAATGGCAGTTTTCATGAATTTTGTTGTTTAAAATGGCAATTTTCATAAATTTTGTTGCTTAAAACAGCAGTTTTCATGAATGTTATTGAAAAAATAGCAATTTTCATGAATTTAGTGCTTCAAAATAGCAGTTTTCATGAATTTTATTGTTTAAAATGGTAATTTTCATGAATTTTGTTGTTCAAAATAGCAATTTTCATGGATATAATTGATTAAAATGGCAGTTTTCATGTATTCAGTGCTTTAAAATAGCAGTTTTCATGAATTTTATTGTTTAAAATGGTAATTTACATGAATTTTGTTGTTCAAAATAGCAATTTTCATGGATATAATTGATTAAAATGACAGTTTTCATGAATTTAGTGGTTTAAAATAGCAGTTTCCATGAATTTTATTGTTTAAAATGGCAATTTTTATGAATTTAATTGTTCAAAATAGCAGATTTCATGAGTTTAATGGTTTAAAATAGCAGTTTTAATGAATTGCCTTGTTTAAAATAGCAGTTTTGATGAATTTTGTTGCTTAAAATAGCAGTTTTCATGAATTTTATTGTTTAAAATAGCAGTTTTTATGAATTTAGTGCTATAAAATAGCAGTTTTCATGAATTTTACTGTTTAAAATAGCAATTCTCATGAATTTTATTGTTTAAAATAACAGTTTTCATGAGTTTTATGGTTTAAAATAGCAGTTTTCATGAATATTGTTGTTTAAAATAGCAGTTTTCATGAGTTTCATGGTTTAAAATAGCAGTTTTGATGAATTTTACTGTTTAAAATAGCAATTCTCATGAATTTTATTGTTTAAAATAACAGTTTTCATGAGTTTAATGGTTTAAAATAGCAGTTTTCATGAATATTGTTGTTTAAAATAGCAGTTTTCATGAGTTTCATGGTTTAAAATAGCAGTTTTGATGAATTTTCTTGTTTAAAATAGCAGTTTTCATGAATTTTATTGTTTAAAATAGCAGTTTTCATGTATTCAGTGCTTTAAAATAGCAGTTTTCATGAATTTTGTTGATTAAAATGGCAATTTTCATAAATTCTGTTGCTTAAAACAGCAATTTTCATGAATTTTGTTGTTTAAAATAACAATTTCCATGAATTTTATTGTTTAAAATAGCAGTTTTTATTAATTTTGTTATTTAAAATAGCAGTTTTTATGAATTTTGTTGTTTAAAATAGCAATTATCATGAATTTAGCGGTCACTTTTTCTTTTCCTATCTTTCGTAGAGCAGTTTATGCAATTTTTGAAACGCTTTTTTTCATTTTTTCCATTTTAATTGCGCCTTTACATACAAACCCATCTCACTCACAATTTAGAATTGTTATATACCGACGTGTAAAAGAAAACAATTTTTATTTAAATCCTACTATAATCGACTGAAATTAAATGAAAGAAAAATAAATCGCCACATGGCGAACAGAAAAAATAAACACAAAGCACACTTCACGGCCACAAAGCCTGCCTTCACTTGTTCCAATTCAGATTAACTACAATCGTTTTATGATTTTATTGTGAACCTTCGACGTATCTACTTATTTGTTTTGATTTCTACCAAAGCGAGAAAATTGTTTCATTCATCAACACACCCTGTACGTTGTAACTAATGTGATAGTATCAGTTTTTTTTATGAGCAATTTTATAAATGCATGTCTTAACTGTACACAATATAAAAAAAAAAAGTCATTATTGAAGTGGTTCAATGTGTGAATGGTAAAAATATAAATAATCAATGTGAATATATATTTTATATTATTATTGATTAGCCGTGAAAAGAATTTATCGTCAACAAACCTTTTTTAATTAAAAAACACACTGTATATTACTTAAAAATTGTAACAACGAATAATTTAAATTGTAAGCAATTTTTCGCACCAGCAATATTACTGTACATAATGAAAGGAAGTACCGTTTTGGAAGAGACAATTCTCCACTCCAAAGAAAGTACCTACAATATTGAACATGTCTCGTTACACTACAGTCTTAATATATTTATTATCAACTCGTATTTATTCGGTACTTATGACTCCTGAACATTACAATGTATTCGATAAAATACAATCTGGTAAGATTTTTTTTTTTTAATTATCATACTTCCCCTGTAAGTATATTATTTGTAAATAACATGTACGCCGCAGGTTTCAAAATAGCAAGTGATTTTTTTTCAACCGAGCACTCTAGTAAAGTTGCTAATTTAGTTAGCAATGCACTCGGAGGAAAATCAACTCATAAGAACACAGATGGAGGACCTAATAATATTTTTTCTGGATTTTTGAGGCTTTTTGGATTCGAACCCAGACAAATCAGTGCTATAGCTGTCAACGCTATAATATTGGTTGCTCAGTTGGTAAGCTATTTATTAGATATCCAAATAAGAAAGTTTTCAATATATTCGACAACCAGCATGCATTTGAAATGTATGTTTGGTTGTCTATATAAATATAAAATGTGTGTTTGGTTGCCTATATAAATATGAAATGTGTGTTTGGTTGCCTACATAAATATGAAATGTATGTTTGGTTGCCTATATAAAAATCATTTTTAGAGTCTTTTTGTACCGTTTTTAGATAGGCTCATCACTCAACTTACCAACAAAAATAGAACCAAAGCAAATAGAGAAAGATACGCCATTCGATTGGATGTTAAATAATAGCGTTATTTCTAACCTTTTCCTGGATACACAAGATTTAAAATTACCGGAAAAAGTAATAGATTACGTAACAGAAAGAAGCCTTGACGAAGAAACTGGTTGCGTCCAGCTTTTATTATGCAAATTAAAACCGTTTATTAAAGAAATGCAAAGAGCTATTCGAGAAAAAGGAAACAATATTGTTAAAGGATATAATATACTTTTTGAATACTTTCCAACTACTGAGGAAGTTGCTGAAAATGGGGACGAATGCGAGAAAAAATATTATTTTTGTAGTGTACCCCTTTGAAAAATAAAGAAGAAGGAAATAAAACGCATTTATGTATAGTTAGGTCAAATCTATTTAGATAGAAATCAGTCTTCTTCATCAGTGTTAAATAAAAATGTCAATCTTTTTATCACACTAACAATCACATTACATGCACGATCCACAATATAAATATATAAATATAATGTAAATATTCATTTTACTTCCTTTTGCATGTGAAAAAAGAAAAATATAAAATTCAATTACCAATGACGAAAATATTAATAAAAAAAATTAGACACTGTATAATTATAATTAAATGCAGTCAAAAATAACCCTAGTTAATATATAGGGTGTTACTGAAAAGAAAGTATTGTTGCTAGGAAATAAATTTTACTTACAAACTTAGTTTTTTTCACCCAAATTACTCAATTTTGTATTTACAGACGTAAGTTATTGCACATTCCTTGAAAAAGTCAAAACGGAAGACGATCCATATACAGTGTGGTACGAAAAAACTGTAGTAGTTCAAATGCACTTACTAAATTTAATTTGAAAGCGAACATTTTTTATCGAGCAAACCCCACTGATTTTGCATTATAATTTATTTTAAAATACCGGATGTCCCATTATAATTTCTTTTTTAGTTATAGGCTATTGGGGACAGCTGTTTCTTTATATTTTGAAAATATTTACGACACTGGTATAAGAACGAAAATATATAAAATGTAGGAAGAGATATTGTAAGGATACCGGTACAGGATGTCCGTTTAAAATGATCCTAGCATTGGGTTTTCAACAACAATAAGAGGTAAATATAAAACCGGTGAAATCAGAAGCTTTCATCCCGTTTTAACCGGTTTTGTATATCTTATTATCCGAACTGGACATCCTGTATGGCTTAAACTAATTAAAAAAAAACGATACACGGAGATAATAAATAATATATAAGTAATGGTGGACACTGGAACATGTCATTTGAAAAATAATATTTTTCCAAACATTGTCAATTTGGCAGTAGGTTATTTCTTTAAAATACTGTCATTTGTTTAAAAAAAAATACTTCAGCACTCATATTGCAATAGAAAAGTTCAGTGTAAGGTCAGTGTAGCCAACAAAAAAGGTTTTTTTCTGACAAGAATGACAGTTAATGTCTACTGTTTAAAACTAAAAAGTAGACCTTAACTGTCATTCTTGTCAGAAAAAAACCACTTTTTGTTGGTCACACTGACCTTAGACTAAACTCCCTCCTCTATTTACTAATTTCATATGACGCATGTCACTTGTCACAATTTATGACGTATGTCACTTGTCACAATTTATGACGTAAGTCACTTGTCACAATTGTTTTTAGCAGAACTGTAATATTTGAGAGCAGAGAAAGTGTTTAAAATTTAATATGAATATCATATAAAAAAAGAATATTTTTTTTTAATTTTGTCCCGGCAGTATTTAAAAATAATAATAGTAATTAAAAAAAAACGATTACATACATCACATCTCGTAAAATACACTCAACAACAACAACAACAATAATAATAAAAACAAAAATAAAATAAGCAAAAAAGAAAAAAATCTGCCAGCAGTTGAAAGAAAAAAATGTAGACCTAAAAAATAATAAAAAATATTTGCGCTTACAGCACACAAATTGTCACAAATAGTAGGCCACGTTGCTATATAGAAAGTGTTGACAATTTTAAAAGTCCAAATATCAAATAAAAAAAGTGGTTTTTAAAGGATACGGTAAATTTGAACTACTGTTTCTGTAGAAACAACAAGTATCACTACTAAAAACCACCACTGGTACATTTGAACTACTGTTTCTATGGAAACAACAAGTATCACTTTTAAAAACCACCACTGGTACATTTGAACTACTATTTCTGTAGAAACAACAAGTATCACTTTTAAAAAAACCACCAATGGTACATTTGAACTACTGTTTCTATAGAAACAACAAGTATCACATCCAAAAACCACCACTGGTACATTTGAACTACTGTTTCTATAGAAACAAGTATCACTTTTAAAAACCACCACTGGTACATTTGAACTACTGTTTCTATAGAAACAACAAGTATCACTTTTAAAAACCACCACTGGTACATCTGAACTACTGTTTCTATAGAAACAAGTATCACATCTAAAAACCACCACTGGTACATTTGAACTACTGTTTCTATAGAAACAAGTATCACTTTTAAAAACCACCAGTGGTACATTTGAACTACTGTTTCTGTAGAAACAACAAGTATCACATCCAAAAACCACCACTGGTACATTTGAACTACTGTTTCTGTAGAAACAACAAGTATCACATCTAAAAACCACCACTGGTACATTTGAACTACTGTTTCTATAGAAACAAGTATCACTTTTAAAAACCACCACTGGTACATTTGAACTACTGTTTCTGTAGAAACAAGTATCACATCCAAAAACCACCACTGGTACATTTGAACTACTGTTTCTATAGAAACAAGTATCACATCTAAAAACCACCACTGGTACATTTGAACTACTGTTTCTGTAGAAACAAGTATCACATCCAAAAACCACCACTGGTACATTTGAACTACTGTTTCTATAGAAACAAGTATCACATCTAAAAACCACCACTGGTACATTTGAACTACTGTTTCTATAGAAACAAGTATCACATCTAAAAACCACCACTGGTACATTTAAACTACTGTTTCTATAGAAACAAGTATCACTTTTAAAAACCACCACTGGTACATTTGAACTACTGTTTCTATAGAAACAAGTATCACTTTTAAAAACCACCACTGGTACATTTGATCTACTGTTTCTGTAGAAACAGCAAGTATCACTACTAAAAACCACCACTGGTACATTTGAACTACCAAGTATTACTTCTAAAACCACCAACACTGTCAACTTTAAAAAGCACTCCCCTAAATTTAATTTAAGTGTCATTAAGGTCCCAAAGCGTGCTCCATCATCTGTATACACAACGATTCCAGACTACTTTCAATCTCCCTACTATCCGGAGCTTTTAATTTCGACATATCGATTTGTTTCCTACTACTAGATTCTACCGTTTTTATATTTGAACTATTTACGAAATTAAAATTCTGATTAACCGATTTTTGTGATGTATATAATTGATTTTGTAAAGTTACACTGCCGGCGGAATGTCGGTGCGCGTTCCACGTCGGATTGTTTTGCATGTTGGGAAAAGAGGAACTTTTTTTTTTCGTGTAGACATTTGGTTGAATCGCACAACAAAGTTTTGGAATTTTGTGCGGATCCAAACGATGCGACCTACAATTAAATCACTAGATACACGAAACTTTAAATAAAAACAGACTCACCTGTGATTATTTGAATGTTTTTTCGGTTTTCCACTGTGCACTGGTAGAATCAAATCGTCTTTTATAAGTTGACACTTCCACATGTTTAATTTTTTCTTTTGTTCGTCAGTAAAAGAATCCATTGTATCTGCTTTTTCGCACATTGAATGGAACGCCACTAAGTAATCTTCTGGTGGTTGTCGTAACATTAACATTTGCGTACATAACTTTCCCATCACTTTAACAAACTGTGTTGGTAAATCCTCCCCAGCTGAAATTTGTAAAGGACTCTGTAACACGCTCTTCAACTTCTTTAAAGCCACGTTCAAATCACCTCCGTTCATAACTTCAGTCTCTAACTCTGTCAACATCATCCCTCTTTCCTTTAATTTATTCACACTAAGAAGAATCTTGTGTCTAGCTCCTTTAGTTATCCCGATACCTTGTAGAGTTTCTTCCGTAAGATTCACCATTTGATTATAAGTTAGGTTATTAAAAACCCAACTATATTTATGTAATCTCAAGGATTTTAACCAGGATATTATACTCTTCATAGCTGGTAAATTATTTTGTAATTTTAAATCCTGCAATCTAAAATAAAACAAGGAACGCTAGAAAAGAAATTATTGTAGTTTTTAAAATTACTCACCTTGTTTCAGATCTGCTAGATTGCAAATTACATAAGCCTGCTAATAAAGACTTTTCACTAGATAAAGAATAACTTCTAGGTTTACAATTAGGTTCGCTCAAATTCTCTTGAGAGAACCAATTGTCTTGATTAGGTATTGAACTATCCGGAGTTGGTGTTAAACTATTAGATCTTCTCTGTTTTAAATTTTGTTGAGAATCTGGGTTAGGACTAACAGATTCATCGCTAGATTCTGTAGCTGAAGAATGAACGAAAGTTTGAGGTTTTAATTTAGATACAACCTAAAAAAAACACAGTACAGACAAAATACTTAAAGTTTTTTCAAGTATTTACCTGTTTTAACAATTCTTTAAAAGAACTTTTATCATCGTTATTGAATGCTGGGTGGATGTATAAGTAAGACATAATTTCTACACATTCATTGTATATTTTAACAGGTGGTGTCATAAATTCCATGAATACTTGTTTTATTATTCTTAAATAACAATCTGCAGTTTTTTTGTTGTCTGGTTTTAATAAAGGTAAATGAGCTAATAATAATGATAATGCTACCTATGAATAAAATATAATTAATTAAATAAAATGGGAAAAGAAACGTTATTTTTTCTTACCTGTGGAGGTTCAAGTAGAAAACTTGAAATGTGAATTGTGTCATTGGCATTTTTTTCTAAAACATGTGCTGCTGGGGTATTAACAGCATTTATTGACATTTCTAAGGTATGTTGCAAAAATCTGGCATTTGCAAAAGGTAATCCTACCATTAGGTAGTAGAGTCCAACAGTTCTTTCACAGCTATCCCATTTAAGGAATTTAATTCGAATTTCATTGAGTTGTTCACAAAACTCGGAAAAGTCTCGTATGTGACCATTATCCATCTGAATTAACTGAAATTATAACATATATAATATGTACCCACTTTATTAATTTACTGAAAAGTAACCTACTTAATAAGAAAACCTACCTTTATCTTACCTTTAAAACTTCGATTATTTCAGATCACAATTAAATCTTTTTTGCGTTATTTTTTTCTCCTTTTTTTAGTTAGTTTTTTATTTATTAAAATATGTCATTATACTATCTACATGTTATTTATTAAAAAACACGAAGCAAATCGAAATGTTTGAACAATAAACTCATAACACGATAGGCTTCAATTGAAAGTTGAAACAGCATAGCACATACCAAACACAAGTAACAGAAAGAGAAGAGAGTAGTTCACTATTGGCACTATCCTGCTCCGCTATGGTTCTCGAACATAGCTGTCAGAAATAATCTGTCTAAAGCACCGGTTATTATTGATTGTTTTATTTTAAAACTATCGACATGGATGATATTATTAATAAGGATTTAAATGAATAATAATTATCAACAGTGAGATAAATACATTTTATATGTAAGCTACACACAATTCGTTGGTGTCTACATAGTTGCCTATTCCAAGTAATAGGACACAAATATCTCATTGAATGTCACTTTAAATTTAAAAAATATGATATTTGGAAGAATGTGAATACCACCGTAAATTTAACCATATCCCAAATCATTCACAAACCAAACAAAAATCTATTTCCGTCAATATTTACCTATAAGATGTTTTACAATCACCCTGTATATTAAAATCCTCTAAATCGAGCAAGTTTAAAACAAATGAATAACGATCGTATATGTCAAGACATGATTAGAACCAATCAAAGAGCGGCAACCCAAGCCAGACGGACGCCATAGTAGAAAAAACGCATTTAGAACGAATTTGTGCAATGTGGTGGTGTGTTTAACAGTGAATCCGCATATTTTTGATATGTTATTCAGGTAATTAATATTTGATTGATTTTATTTCATTTAATGCATTATTAGTTATTGTAGTATGCGGTACTGTCTTTATTATCAAAACATAGGAATTTTACATTGGTATATAAGATATTATAAGTAGAATTTGTCTCATGTCTCATCTATTTTATAAAGGTGTAATTCATAGTTGGTTATGTAGACGCTTATAGGAAAGTGTAGACAGAATTCATGTAGGTTAGGTTAGATATATCTAATTAGATGGACAAAAATATATTAATTTGGATTTAAAAGACTCTTGATTCTGATTAGTAAGTACTTGCAAGTAGTAGTTTGTAAATAGTAAGCAATATACTGTGTGTGTCTCTAGTGTCTAGTTTACAAACTCATATTTATCTTAATAAATCGAGAAAATTACTTACAAACAGTACTGGGACTCTGCACACTGTAGAATTCTACTATCGACTCTATTTAAACGTCTTTTGTCGACAATTTCTTGATAAAAACTTCAATATATTTCATATTAGAAATAAAATATAAAATAATACGTGTAGACAGTATACAGATGGTATACAGAGTGAGACCTTCGACTGCTGTCGACTGGAATAGTAAAAGATCGGTAGACAGTACAGGGCTCTATACCTAGCAGTTATAAAACAAATAAAAAATAACGTTTGAAGGTACTACTTTTGGTCAAAAGATGTCGATCATAAAAATTCCGGTAAAATTGGTCTCGATTATGAATTTTTTTTCTATAAAACAATATTAAATTATAAAACTTTCATTTTGTAATTTTTTTTTCAGATTTAATTCGTTTGTTTCGGTATTTACAACGCGGTTTGCCAAAAGGTAGGTGGTTGTTGTGACGAATAACAAAAATAGAGATTTAAAAAAATTTTTTAAAATTTCCTAGTTAATTTTTTATAATTTCTATTTTTGTTATTCGAAAAGTGTGTCTGAAATGTTTTTGCTAGTTTATACTCATGATATTTTTTGAAAAAAATGAAATATTGGAAACACCCCAGCAAGAGGATATTTTTATGTGGATTTTGTTTGTGTTTTTTGTTTTTTCAGCACCGCATCCTTCTGTGAGCAAATCGGTCAATTATTTTTAGGTTATAATCAAAATCTAATTTTATTTCAATTAAAAAGTTAAAAAAACAAATTGAATATTTCTATTTACTTTAAATTTGGTCAAGAATTTTTTTTATAGCTGAATTCATATCCAGATATATTTTAAAATAGTTTTAAAAGAAATTCAATTATTCAGACATATTAACTAATTTATTGTGAAATTATATCTTTTGAAATTTTAAGAAATTCACAATTCCTTAGGTAAAACCGATTGCTCCAGACAATTCAGAAAGGATAATTTGGGAAGAGAATTCTGGTGCGACGTTCTGGGTGTCCCAAAATAGGTCAATCATTTAAAACAATTTAATATTTGTTAATTTGAACTAAATTTTAATTTAAAAAAATAATTATAAAATATAAAAAATCTATAATATAAGAAAAATTAGGCACCTTAAAGTTTTCAACAATTTTAAACATTTTTCAGTCTAGCATATTTTTAAATAAATAAATAAAAAAACCTTGCTAAAAAATTTTTTTTTCACAATTCATATCTAAATCAAATATATTTTGAAAAAATTTCAAAATTCAAGACATTTATTTAATTTAGCATATTTACAAAAAATTTAGATAGGTAATTATTTTTAAATATAGGTAAGGACACTCCCAGAACGCACTAGGTACAACGAGATCTTCCAGACAACTCAGAAGAAGTGAAAAATTTTTATTCAGGGTGTTTCCTATTTTTTACATTTTAGTGTTTATCATAAATTTCGTTTTTTTTTTTCAAATTTATGTATGCCTGTATTTATTTATTTATTTATTTACATAGCTGAATATTGTGGGATCACATGCTTTCCTCAGGGACATTATTAGACTTGTAGTTTTGAAAAATCTCTTTTTTCAACTCAATCACTGCAAATTTATTTTCATATTTTTGATTTCTCTCTAACTTTTTTAGAAAGTTTAATATTTCACGAAAGACACTTTTTGTGCCCAGATTACTTAGACTTCTCGCTAAATTTTTGTGGTACCTTCAATAACAAGTTTTTTCAAAATAATATATAACTTAAATCACTATAAATTAGAGTTTTTATAAAAAAAATACTTAATTTTTGTAAATTCCTAAATTTGAAAGCTGCTCACTATAATATTAACCCTAATCTATTCGAAAATTTTAACATATTTTTTATTCTCATATTTTTCCAATAAATATTTTGATGAAACTTGTCAATTTTTGGTATTACTTAATAGAGAGTGTGGGTAATTTGGTGAGATTTTTTGTAGCTGCTTGGACGGGCATCAGTTGGGTTACGCTCATCTACCCTATACTAACCGAATTGTATAATTTATTTAATTTAGTAAATTACAATTATGAGATGTGTATTTAAACATACAGTACTCTAAAATGTAATCTATTTTGAATGATATGCAACCGGTTTTTATAGATAGTTGGGTTACTCTATCAACACGGGTACTGGCTCGAGGTTTGCTCTAACGTAGTGGACTTAGAGGCTGTACCATGGGGAAAGTTATGTGATGTATGTTAGTAAGGTCTGTGGTAAATGTGGTGGCAACCGCCGGTCGGTATATGGAAATGGTTCGATTATTTCGGTTTAGGGCTTTTAAAAAGTGACAAGTGCTGGATAATGGAAAGAATGGTGCAGTTCAAATGGTATTGGGATGGAGCCTACGTCATGAAGTTCAAATGTAAGTATTTTACCTAGTTTTAATTTACTTGTTCCTTTGTGGATTATATGAAATTTATATATAAAGGTAACATATTTAAGATAATAATTAAAAATCACTCTGTTTATTTATATTTATTATTAACAATTTGTTTTAAAATAGGTGGTAATTATCTAATATCGTGACATATATAGGTAAATGATCGCCTCGATGATCGCCCTGCTGGTAATTTATGAGTTATCTTAAAAAAGTAAAACAATTTTTTTGAAAAATCTGGAAGATGATCCCAGCTAGTAGAAAATATAATCAATCGGTCAGTAAATCTACAACCGACAGAAAATATTCCCCACCGGCTTACAGGATGTTTTCTACCGGATGCAACCTGCCAGAAAGTTTGTCTTTGCTAGCAAAGTGCATTAATAAAAATATACAAACAGAAACAAATAAATACAAAATCAACAATTACATACATTTTTACAATTACATACATTTTTTTACAAAAAATACACAGTATACAAATATTTTACAATAAACATGTTAACACCCAAAAACTACCACCACTTTACCAACCCCTACTACACCCATGCTTTAACATGCAAATACTAAACCCATGCAATTAAAAAAAAACCTGCAAATAAAAAAATTCTGTAGAGGACACATCCAACGCTGAGATGAAATTTCTGTAACAAAAACTCAAACAAAATTAAAAATTTCCTTTGACAATTCGCCGCCGGAATCCCTGAAGCCTGTAAGAGAGTGTTAGTTTTCTGAAAAGGAAGCGCTGAAAAAAATGTTTAGTCCATAACTGCTCAGTATAGCCATTTTGCATGCACCCGCCTTGGGATCTACAATATTTTGATAGCCCATTCTGGACAACTATTCCCCCTACTTGTCTTCCCATACCATACCCATTTTGACAAACTGGAAAACACTTTTCGCACTTTCCCCGTCAACGGTTGACTGCTCGCTTTGTACACGAGAAAACTTACGGACAACCTTGGGGCCAGTACAATCCCACAGTGTGGTACTATACGTGTATCCGTGAAGGGAAAAGTCAATCATAAATCAACAATTTGGAATGCATGTGGCTAACTTCACAGTAAAATAAAAAACCTTACCAATACCTGTTGAAGAAGGAACCAGCACCTGCAGCTTCTTGTAGAAGAGAGGCAGAAAGAGAAACGAGAAAAGACATATAGATATGTCTTTTGAAAAAATTCGTAAAAGAAATGGGGGACAATGTTTAGAAAAAGGGGATTTTTGGAAAAGATATTAGGGCTGAAAGTTGCTTCTCGTAGATGGAAAATTGTCCCCCATGGCTGGAAGACGACCCCAGCCAGTAGAAAATATAATCAATCGGTCAGGAAATCTACAACCGACTGAAAATATTCCCCACCGGCTTACAGGATGTTTTCTACCGGATGCACCCTGCCAGAAAGTCTGTCTTTACTAGCAAAGTGCAATAATGAAAATATACAGAAACAAATAAATACAAACTCAACAATTACAAAAAAATATTTACATTTACATACAATTATTACAACATTTTTTACAAAAATAAAAATATTAAACACAAACTACACAGTACAAAAATATTTTCGAATATCACCACTATTTTACCAACCCCTACTACACTCAAGCTTGAGCATGCAAATGTTAAACCCATGCAGTTAAAAAAATAAACAAGCAAACCATACCTAACTTCACCAAGTTTAAATATATCGATACCTATATTGCTAATGAATATATCCCTGGAAAAATTCCTAAAACAGAAAATCAAACAAAATTAAAAAATTTCTTTGACAATTTCGAAGAAATCTATGAAGCCTGTAAGAGAGTGTTAGTGTGGTGAAAAGGAGGCGCTGACAATATTCAGAGAATTGAGGAACGACATAGCTTACCTATGTCTTTTGAAAAAATAAACCACTGTAAAGGAATTGGAGGACAATATTTAGAAAAATAAGGAACGACATAGCTTACCTATGTCTTTAGAAAAATATCCAACTTGTATAAAAGAAAGGGAGGACAATATTTTGGAAAATTAGGAACGACATAGCTTACCTATGTCTTTAGAAAAATATCCAACTTGTACAAAAGAAAGGGAGGACAATATTTTGGAAAATTAGGAACGACATAGCTTACCTATGTCTTTAGAAAAATATCCAGCTTGTATAAAAGAAAGGGAGGACAATACCTGTTTAGAAAAATTAGGAACGACATATCTTACCTATGTCTTTAGAAAAAATAAACCACTGTAAAGGAAATGGAGGACAATATTAAAAAAAATA
The DNA here is from genome assembly GCA_963978555.1 of Galerucella nymphaeae. Taxonomy (NCBI): domain Eukaryota; kingdom Metazoa; phylum Arthropoda; class Insecta; order Coleoptera; family Chrysomelidae; genus Galerucella; species Galerucella nymphaeae. Next base: position 23,851,982 of record OZ021706.1, on the reverse strand, counting down.
AGGAACGACATAGCTTACCTATGTCTTTAGAAAAATATCCAACTTGTATAAAAGAAAGGGAGGACAATATTTTGGAAAATTAGGAACGACATAGCTTACCTATGTCTTTTGAAAAAATAAACCACTGTAAAGGAAATGGAGGACAATATTTAAAAAAATAAGGAACGACATAGCTTACCTATGTCTTTAGAAAAATATCCAACTTGTATAAAAGAAAGGGAGGACAATATTTTGGAAAATTAGGAACGACATAGCTTACCTATGTCTTTTGAAAAAATAAACCACTGTAAAGGAAATGGAGGACAATATTTAAAAAAATAAGGAACGACATAGCTTACCTATGTCTTTTGAAATAAATAACCAGCTGGTAAAAGAGAGATTTGACTATCAAGTAACTATGTCACATATGTAACTTAGGCTACAACGAGAAACTATTTCCCCAACATGTCATCCCAAACCATACCCATTCGACAAACGGAACACTTAGCGCACTCGCCCCGTCTGGTTGACTGCCTGCTTTGCAAACAGGAAACTTACCGACAACCTAGGAACGAGCACTATACCACAGTGTGGTACGTGTATCCGTGCAGGAAAAGTCAAGCGCAAACCACCAAGTTTTTATATGTGACGTACTTAATAGATAAATATTTAGAAAATTGAGGAACGACATAGCTTACCTACGTCTTTGGAAAAAATAACCAACTCATAAAAAGAAGAGAACACATTATTTCGAAAAATGGGAAACGACATAGCTTACCTATGTCTTTGGAAATAAATAACCAGCTGGTAAAAGAGAGATATGACTATCAAGTAGCTATTTCACATTGTATTTTAGGCATCTACGGGGAGGACAATACCTATTTAGCAAAATTAGGAACGACATAGCTTACCTATGTCTTTAGAAAAATATCCAACTTGTATAAAAGAAAGGGAGGACAATATTTAGAAAAATTAGGAACGACATAGCTTACCTATGTCTTTAGAAAAATATCCAGCTTGTATAAAAGAGAGGGAGGGGGAGGACAAAAGTTAGAAAAATGGAGAATGGCATACCTCTGGTAGATGGAACTTTGTCCCCCCATGGCTGGAAGACGACCCCAGCCAGTAGAAAATATAATCAATCGGTTAACAATTTTAAAACCGACGAAAAATATTCTCCACCGGCTTACAGATCTTCCTGAAGCTTGATTTTACCATTGTCTATTTTACCAACAATTCAGTTATCAAAACTGTATGTCAAATATCAATAAAATATTTAAATTTTCCATTATATATTTACAAGAAGGTACCTATTGGTTCTAACCTATGCATTTTGGAGAAATAGATAATATAAAGCACTAATAATAATTTGGAAAATGTAGCAATGAGCAATAATTTACATGCAGTATTTAATTTTGAAGTCTTCTATTTATACTTAAATGTTTTAAACTATTTCAAAATCAAATGAGTGCCCAAATTATGAACCTGTTAAAAATTATAAAAATAATTCCAAATATTTTAAATACACTGTATTTATTTATTGCTAGTAGTAGTAGTGAGAAATAAAGAGAGGATAATATATTGGAATCATATAGGAAACAGTATATCTACCCTATGTCTTTCAAAAACCAAAAATTTTCAAAATAAATCAAAGAAATGTTTATAAAATAAATACCCTACTTACAATAAATGAAAAGATTTGAAAAGCATATATCTTAATATATTGATGAATGTTTTAAGCTATTTCAAAATTATTAAGTACTCAATTTGTTTATAAATTAATGAATCGGTTCAATTATTTTATGAAAATCATTCGTAAAAAATCCAAATTTTTGAAATACACTGTATTCATTTATTGCTAGTAGTAGTAGTGGTAAATAAAGAGAGGATAAGGTATTGGAATCATATAGAAAACAGTATAGCTACCCTATGTCTTTCAAAAACCAAAAATTTCCAAAATAAATCAAAGAAATGTTTATAAAATAAATACCCTACTATACAATGATTGAAAAGATTTGAAAAGCATAATATATTTCACTCTATTGATGAATGTTTTAAGCTATTTAAAAATTAATAAGTACTCAATTTGTTTATAAATTAATGAATCGGTTAAATTATTTTATGAAAATCTCTCGTAAAAAATCCAAATTTTTGAAATACACTGTATTCATCTATTGCTAGTGGTAGTGGTAAATAAAGGGAGGATAAGGTATTGGAATCATATAGGAAAAATTATAGCTACCCTATGTCTTTCAAAAACCAAAAATTTTCAAAATAAATCAAAGAAATGTTTATAAAATAAATACCCTACTTTACAATAATTAAAAGGATTCGAAAAGCATATATCTACTCTATTGATAAATGTTTTTAATTATTTCAAAATTAATAAGTACTTAATTTGTTTAAAAATAATGAATCAGTTCAATTTTTGTATTAAAATTATTCCTAAAGATCCAAAATATTAAAAAAATCTTTATTCAATCATTGCTAGTGAAGAATGGAAAAAATATTGTTCAAATATAGACAGCAACATTGTTTACTAATGTATTTTGAAAAAAATATATAGAAAATGAAGAAGTAGGATATTTATTTGGTGCTTCAACTACCAGAAAATGAAATAAAGACTTACCTTGTATACTGAATTATAATCCTTGGAAATATTGACCAAAAATTGGAACTGCACATTAGTACACTACCGAAAATTTCGAAAACACATTGTTTCACTACCGAAAATTTCGAAAACACACATTGTTTCACTACCGAATATAATTTCGAGCATAGATACACTCCCGAAATCCCGAAATTTCGAAAATACATTCATTTTCACGTAAACTACGAATATATACGCGCGACACGTCCGCCCGATCCGAAAATTCATTCGTTACTGAAATCGAGATTTAAAATTTATCTATGAATCACGCCATTACAAGTAAACAAGTATTTGTCATCGATTTAAATTAAATATAAACTGCCCGCCCTATTTAAAAATATAATGAAATATTATTTTTAAAACCGTTTTTATATTATTTATGATATTTTTAGTATACAGGGAAGGTAGAAAAGTTCCAAAATAATTAATTAAAAAGAAATCTTAGGATATTCTAAGAATTTACGAGAAAATAGATTTATTTTCAGTATAATTTTGGCGACCAGTGTATATATCGACAAAATAAACTTTTATTAAAAGATATTCTTCTTCTTATTATAAATTGCAATGGTCTCCTGTCTTCAGGACATCCAGCCAACGTTGTTTAGAAGAGATATTTTACCTTCATTTCTTGCTGGGAAGGAAGAAGCTAGGAAATATGTGTCAACTTCTTCTTTTTCTTTAACAGGGGATACTTTACCTTACTTTTACAGTTGAAATACTGCTACTTTTACACTGTTGAAGAAAAAGAAGATTCTTCTGTTTTTTTCTTTTCTTGTTAAAGAAGAAGATTCTTCTGTTTTTTCTTTTCTTGTTAAAGAAGAAGATTCTTCTGTTTTTTCTTCTTGTTAAAGAAAAAGAAGATTCTCCTGTTTTTTCTTCTAATTATACCCTGTTGAAGAAAAAGAAGATTCTTCTGTTTTTTCTTTTCTTGTTAAAGAAGAAGACTCTTCTGATTTTTCTTCTCATTATACTCTGTTAAAAAAAAAGAAGATTCTTCTGGTTTTTCTTCTTGTTAAAGATTCTTCTGTTTTTTCTTTTCTTGTTAAAGAAGAAGACTTCTGTTTTTTCTTCTCATTATCCTCTGTTAAAGAAAAAGAAGATTCTTCTGTTTTTTCTTTTCTTGTTAAAGAAGAAGACTTCTGTTTTTTCTTCTCATTATCTTCTATTAAAGAAAAAGAAGATTCTTCTGTTTTTTATTTTCTTGTTAAAGAAGAAGACTTCTGTTTTTTCTTCTCATTATCCTCTGTTAAAGAAAAAGAAGATTCTTCTGTTTTTTCTTTTCTTGTTAAAGAAGAAGACTTCTGTTTTTTCTTCTCATTATCCTCTGTTAAAGAAAAAGAAGATTCTTCTGGTTTTTCTTTTCTTGTTAAAGAAGAAGACTTCTGTTTTTTCTTCTCATTATCCTCTGTTAAAGTAAAAGAAGATTCTTCTGTTTTTTCTTTTCTTGTTAAAGAAGAAGACTTCTGTTTTTTCTTCTCATTATCCTCTGTTAAAGTAAAAGAAGATTCTTCTGTTTTTTCTTTTCTTGTTAAAGAAGAAGACTTCTGTTTTTTCTTCTCATTATCCTCTGTTAAAGAAAAAGAAGATTCTTCTGGTTTTTCTTCTTGTTAAGGAAACATTCTTCTGTTTTTTCTTCTTTTCGTGAATCACAGCAACGTATTCAGGTAAAATATCCCTTATAATACACGTTTAGAAGAGATATTTTACCTTCATTTCTTGCTGGGAAAGAAGAAGCTAGGAAATATTCGTTAACTTCTTCTTTTTCTTTAACAGGGGATACTTTACCTGCGACCTTTATAGAAGATAAGATATATATAGGCAACACACATTTCGTTGATGACTAGAGGGTTGTCGAACAATGTAAATCGAAATTTAAGAATAAGTACATTTTGATTGAAATTTTATTACACATATAAACAAAATTTTCCAAACAGTGATTGATACTAAAGTTGACGGTGTCGTGAACAAAAATTTTCATGCATATATAGATACTATATACTTAATATGCTATTTCTGAATTTACAGTAAACTTCTTCTCACATATACAAGAATAATATAACTAGATAGAAGATAATTTTATCGTGTAAGAAGACTTAGATAGCACGTTAGATTGATCACATCAGATGGAATACACATTTATTATTATTAGTGATTAATTTCATATTAAAAAGTATATCTTACAACTAAGTATAGGAAAATTGACAATACTACATGATATGGCGAATAATTCGGTGAAGGCGTACTGCTAAAAGTACCAGCGTACCTGTAAAATAAATATCAAGTTAGTCATAAAATTTCTATTATTAAAAAAAACGTATGGTCCTTACCAATGTTGTAACTTTTCATTGTTAGCTACCCCTTCACCATTGGCAAATCTAGAAGGTATAATTACAGTTGTACGTTGAGGGGTGAAATTGACATTTGGCATGGAAACTTCGCATCCAATTTGAATGTTGTCTCCTCTGGACAAATTTCCACTGATTAACAAGCGTAAGGAAATTGATTGTGCTACGAGAAAATCAGAGTCTCGATCTATGATTGTAGGCCTGGCCACTGGAACGGTCTAAAATAAAAAAAAAACTGTTTAATACAAGATACATGTCAACAAGCATAAAGTGTCAAAATTAACTGTCATTTTCAGAATTATATACAATATTTTTTCTACTACTGTAATTTTTATCAGAATTTTAACCGTTTACTTTCTTTCTGTCAAAAAGACGTGATTTCCGATTCTAAAAACTTTGAAAAAGTTATACCCTATGGGCATAATTTGCAAAAAAATGAGAGATGTGTCTATAATATTTAGTGTACAGGGTAACCGGAAAGTAAGGTATTAAAAATTTCAACTAAGGACTAATATGGGACACCCTACTCTGTATTTTGGATCAGTAAAAGTGACACTCTGTATTATAATCATGATAAATATGGTAGCCGTAGAAAGGTGACTGAATAGGCAATGGAACGTGACGGTATTCAAAATTTAAATATATTTATAGTAAAACGAGATATTTTGATTATGACTTAGTTTCTGAGGAGAGTCTCTGAAACTAGTAGCTCCTATTTCCCGGAGGAATTTCAGGATATCTGCAATATAAAGCACTTTTATCTTCTAGTCTAAGAATGTAATAAAATTCCGAAATTAGCTGTAAAGGAACGAAATCACTCTAAAAGCTAATCTTTCCGACTGGTTGGCTGAATCTTTACTAATTTCGTCAGCGGCGACTCGTAAATATATCCGTTAAATCTCTGCCAACGCCAAAACGTAAAATATTCTAAAAATATTTCCGTTTTCTTTAAAAAATTACTACTATTAAAAGACAAAAACAACAGAATTTGTAAAAGTTTTATAGTTTCACCAATCAAAAAAATATCACTCCACTCAAACTTAATTAATAGAAATTACGCTGCTATTTTTCTTCCTTCACTATTTTCCAGGAAACGCCACTGTTTTTTTTAAAACTAATTAAGAAAGATATTGGATTTCTTTGAGGTCAAACCCTAGGGTATTAGTTTACCTTTAGCTTTTTCATCCTAAATATCACTACTATCTTTAGAAACTTTAAGATTTCACCCTGTATTCGATGTATTCGAAAACGCGTACCGGTATAGCCACATAAATGGTTGGCCTCCGTCTATACAGTTTACTCATCATCCTGTACAATGCTGCAATACATTCTAACGGTTGAAATATTCCCTATATTAATAAAGTAAAGTATTTAGTCTACAATCAGTATTATCTATTGAACTGGAAACAATCACCCCTATCAACATCCTTAAAAGCTCTTACTTATTTGAACTAGAGTAGATCCCAGATAGAAAGGAATCGAACTCTAGGAATTCTTCTCTTAAAGGAAATGTATACAACCAAACAAACTTTGAACTTTCTCAATTTTCCACGAATTCATTTGAGTTCATCCTTTTTCTATATCCATAATACTGTCAGAGCCAGAGTTATGTGACGAAACGGTGAAAATGATTTTACGCGATTTCTGCATTTGTAAAATCCGAAGGCAAAATTTTCCCAAGCAATAATTTATTGGAGATGAAACTGTCTATATTAAGGACAAAATAATTAAATTAAATTTGAAATTACTGTTTAGCAAAAGTTGCTTATTTACTCTTTGAATGTAAATTCACAGACAAAATAAAATATCAAGTCTACTAGCAAACTCCTTCAAAGCCAGTCGTTTGTAGAGTTGCCAAGTTTACATAATGTTTGCACAAATAGAAGCTGATAGGGGAAAGAGATCGTGAGGTTTAATGATGAAAGATTGTTGTATATTATGTACAAGTGACGAAGTTTTAGAGAAGACCCAAAAGATTCCGAAAATTTATATAAAAACCGTTGGGAAAAAATTATTTTTTCAAAATTTTAATCCCCACTTTCCGGTTTCCCTGTATACAAGATATTGTAGATACGTCTTCGTTGATTTTTTTCCATATTCGTTCATTATCTGAGAGAGTGTCTTCCAAATTTCAGATCAAAACTCTCATTATTATGACCTTTACAAATTTTTTAGTATATTTATGACCGATATTCAAACCCATTTTTTGAATTTCTTCAATTTTCAAAATTGGAACTAAGGTCTGTTAGGCATTTTTATATACGTAAATCTATAAATTTGACACAGTAGATTCCCAAAACTTCCATAAATACCATTAGAAAAAAATTATTTTTCCAAAATTTTAATCCTCACTTTCAGGTTTCCCTGTAACAAGATATTGTAGATACGCCTTCGTTGATTTTTTTCCATATTCGTTCATTATCTGAGAGTGTGTCTTCCAAATTTCAGATCAAAACTCCCATTATTATGACCTTTACGATTTTTTTAGTATTTATGACCGATATTCAAACCCATTTTTTGAATTTTCATACATGGAAACCCATAAGTTTTTAATAAAAATGTTTTTTTCTACAAAGTTCCCTCCCTTTCCAGTATCCCTGTATACAAAACTCCTGTATACGTTTTTACTGATTTATTTTTTCATATTTTGTTCTTTTAATTTTTTTGGGACCTCCTGTATAGTCTCGTTTTATTATTTCGGCTTTATACTATATTTCAAAAACTATCATTTTCCTTTATTAATTTCAAAGTTCGAGAATTTTTCTTCTATATAAAGATCTACCAAAATGCCACTTTGAATTAAGCCACCACTAAAACATATTCCAATTTTCCTTCGAAATAATCCTTGGAAATTCTGCATAGCATGTCGTATTTCATTGCAAATCGCCAAGTTGATGTAAAACAATGTGAATCAAAGTGATTCCATTTCTCTCCTTAAATTTATTTCTTGGAAAATAAGAAAAATGGGAAAGGACAATGAAGAATATGCTAATGCTTTTCGAAGCACAGAAGGGCAAAAGTTTTTTAAAAATTGAGACATGAAATTTTCAATATAACATTAGTCTGAAAAGATTGAAGACTTCATATAAGTGTATTGGGTGAAATAATAAATAGAGACATCGAAAAGAAAAATTGGAAGTATTTGTTGATGTATATGCTCTGAAAAAAAAAAACTCATCAAGAAAATTCAAGTGGTAGTTATGGGAAATGGTATTTCATTTTCTGAAACTTGGAAAATGGAGCATCTTGGATGGAATATTTACAAAAGCAAGGAAAATATGCTGAGTATTTTGTTTTGAATGTCTATATATAGAAAAATGTCGAAGAGACTGATTTAGAAAATATGAAAATATTGAAAAATGAGTGAGTTTTTCTGTAAAAAATCATGTGGCATCCTGTATATACCTCATTTCTGTAGGAAATTGAAAATAACATGATAAATGATTTTTATAACAAAAGCAAAATTTAAAAATCCTTCCTGAAAGGATAAGACATCCTTCGTATTTTCTAGAAGTTTTCTACAGTATGATCTAAATTTAAAAAAAAACGCTTTTCGAAGACAGGAACAATGACAAATATGCTAATGCACTTGGGGATCCACAATTTTACCACCCTATTTCTAACACATTTTTTTTCTTTCTATTCCTTTCTTTATTTTAAATTTCACTTTGATTCGAGATACGAGAGGCTAAATTAAAATAAGCTCAAAGGAAAGATTTCTTCTCTAACAATTATACACAGAACGAATGGAAACAATGGCTTGATTTCAAATTTTGTATTTATAATACTTCTCTTTGCTCAATAAGGTCTCTAAAATATAACAGGAATGAATAAAGTGTGGTTTAGATTCCTTAGGGAACAGGGATACGACTGTATAGAGAACAAAAAGTATTTTTTTCTGACAAGAATGACAGTTAAGGTCTACTATTCAAAACATAAGATTTTGCATGTTTTTTATCATTGCTTACATCTATTTTGCTTTATTAAAATAATGAAAACACCCCCGAAGCGTATATCTTGAAATTTAAAATGACTTTTTAGCTGAATAATCCACATATCAGTGGCCAATAGTTCTATGAACTCTTCTTCTGTTATTCAGTCACTAGTTCTGTCAAATGTCAGTTATATTTATTTCTGTTTAATTGTGTAGTCCATTTGTGGTTAGATTTTTCTAGCATTGATAATTAGCTGTATCTGTATTTTTCTAATTACTTTTTTCACTGACATTTGACAGGACCTTAACTGTCATTCTTGTCAGCCAACCACTTTTTGTTGGTCACACTGTCCTTTTAGACTGAACTCTATTTTGCCTCTTCTGTGTAAAATGAAAATCCCGAACTATCCCAGCATTTTAGAGTCCCAATTTCAACTCTAATATGCTATTAGTGATGGTTATTTTGAAAGTTCACCGACAGTTCCAATAATTCATAATAAATTTATAAATAATGGGAGTTTTGGTCGACTATACATTCGCTACGAATGTGAGAGAAGATAATTCAGAACGCAATCTATTCAATTCTGTTAAATGACAAGATTTATTAGTACATGCTTCCAGTAAATATATCCATCTATGAAAAGTGTAATCCAAGAACATGGAAAAGGAAATAGGAAATGGATGCAAAGATGGATTTCTAAATATAGATGCAGAGAATTGGTGTTGAGTTCCGTTTTCGATATGTAAATTATAATAAAATACACTGGGGGTGGATTATAGAGCTCATAATATATGCGCCATTATTTTTAGCGATAATTTAAAATGTAAATGTCATCGATCCTAGCAACGAGTAAAACAAATCAGCTGTCGTATAAGCCGTTTGATATTTAAGTGGTTTTATTTTGTTGTTTTAGTTATTTTTAGTGTGTGTTTTGTGAAACTTTTTGCTTTTTCTTTGATTGTGCTTTAGTATTTTGTGTTTTTGAACTAAATTTTGACTCCTAATATTTTTATTTTTGGAGTAGCAGGTATGGTTGATATTTGTCAAAAATAAAACAAGTTTAGGTCTGATTTCGTGTTTTTATTTTATTTTTGATATAGTCATATCTACAAAAGTTACAGGGAAGGTACGTTTGTATTGAGTAATATTTTAAATCTTCAATACTGACTTATTTTCTCTTTGTTTTTGTAACTATGGATTAGGTATACACTGACTGTTCAAAGTTTATTTGAATTTGTAAATGCTGAGCCTTTTTCTAGGTGCATAAATAAGGGATATGCAGTTTTAAATGCTGTCCATATATTTTTACATGGTACCTATAGAGGAAATGAGTGACACTTTCATAAAAGTGCAATGAAAACAAAAAATAGAATAACATAACCTCTTCCATAATATCTCTGATTATATAAGAATATAACCTCAAAAATGATGACAGTTGAGTTGAATAGAAAAACACATTTTTAAGCTTGTCACTGACACAAAATTAAACAAATAAAGTACGAATTTACGGTAATTACGTTGACTTGCATATAATACAAAAACAATGCAAAACGAATTGTTTTAATCGTTGCGACAATTACAATTTTTTCCGCCAGAGGTCTCATTGAATTCTACTCCAAGATTCATACACTATACGACCTAGACACAGATTATAAAAGAGAACAGATGCGAAAGCTTGACAGAGAACAGTAAAAAAGAGAGAGATGGGTGGACATACCCATTTAAAGGTCCATCGTCGTATGTCGACTCCGTTCGGGTTGCATCGCGAAACTTTTCAACAGGGTTGTCAGTTTGCATAATATTTCCCTTAATCAACTATCAGAGGTCCAAATAAATTTCATTCGGAAAGAAAAGTAAAGAACCGGCACTGGAAACTGTTATTGTCCCCAAGTCAACATTGCAATTTGGTAAGAAATTATGAAAATATTTTAAACTGACAACATCGCGGCCATACCGAGTTAAAGGTCCAAGGTCATTGAAGTCGGACTTGAAAATCCTTTAATGTTTTGCCGGGATTCGTATCTGTTCTATTTTATAATCTGTGACTTAGAAGTAATACGTTAACGTATAGAATAATTGAATTTTATCCTTACGGTTCGGATGGATGACATGTATTCAAGATAAAATAATATTATATATAAACTGATAAAATTACTTACCGCCTCACCATTAATGAACCATCTCAAATTTGGAATGGGATATGCAAAATCAGAAGTACATTCCGGTGTTAGAATGTCACCTTCCATATACGACTGAGCTAAGCCTTCTATTTTCGGCTTCTCTTTCGGAAGGGCTGGAACATAGAGAAATATAATTAAAATATTTTGTCTATGGACTGAAAGGAATAAAAATTATTATAGTCTGGACGCTTACAAGAAAAAAACCCCTTGTAAAATGAATAGAATAAAAAAACCATAGAATTGACCATTTTGTTCATTGCCAAATCTCCCTACAAACTTTTTACGAGCTTCTAAAAAGATCTTATCTTATATTATGTTCTCTTATTCCGTCTTATCCGATCGGCAATTTTTTTAAAAAAAGGAGGGATAGCCTTCGATAACTTGGGCCATTACGTCATAAATAAACTCAAGCACGATGTTATTATCGCGTCATTCAAACAGGGCACAATGGAAGAGATTCCCGAGGCAATAATTTCAAATCTTGGATAGTTACCAAAAACCAGAATGGGATGCTATCTCCTTTAATCTACAATAATCTCATTGATAGCCTTTAATACCATTTTATCTAAACGACTAGTGGAGAAAAATAAGTATAATTGGAAATTGTACGTTTTTTTATATACAGGGAGAGTATTTTGTTGTTTAAATTATAAATAAACAAATATTAAAAGAAATAGACTAGGATTTTCTACTTTCTTGATGCCGATACAGAGTGTCCGAATGTTTTTAATAATTTTATTTATTCAGACGTTTATCTAGTTATATAAAAGGAAAAATTGTAACATCTAAACAACTCACCAGCAACTGTAATGTTCCTCGTTTCGGCGGCTAGTCGAAAAGCCGGAGCTTCGCTAGAAATTTCACATCTATAAGCCCCGCTGCTATACCTGCTCGACAACTTGTGCAAGTTCACCTTACATCTAGTAATATCACATTCACTTGCGTTGGGAATTACAGTTACTCCAGCTACAGGAAACGTCAAAGTTGGAGGATTTTGCTGGGGCATGTACCTGAAATAAATCACTAAATTATTGAACAATGGACTGTAGATTAAAAAAATTATTGTATTTTTTTTTCAAGTGGATTTAGAGCATTCACAAAACAGTGAAATGAGTTCGGTTCATTTTTCTTTTGTAGGCTGACAATAGAATGATTGGTTTTTAATCCTCGATTATGTGCAATCGAAAAAAAGAGATAGATGAAAATTGATATTTACGAACATAATAATATTGGGCGGAGTAGTATTCAATGAGGCCTCTGGCGGTAAAAATTGTAATTGTCGCAACGAGTAAAACTGTGTTTTTCTATTCAACTCAACTGTCATTATTTCTGTAGTTATATTCTTATATAATCAGAGATATTATGGAAGAGGTTATGTTATTCTATTTTTTGTTTTCATTGCACTTTTGTGAAAGTATCACTTATTTCCTCTATAGGTATCATGCTAAAATATATGGCCAGCATTTAAAACTGCCTGTCCCTCATTTATGCACCTAAAAGAAGGCTCAGCATTTACAAATTCAAATAAACTTTGAACAGTCAGTGTATACCTAATCCATAGTTACAAAAACAAAGAGAAAATAAGTCTGTATTAAAGATTTAACATATTACCCAATACAAACGTACCTTCCCTGTAACTTTTGTGGATATTACTACATCAAAAATAAAATAAAAACACGAAATCAGACCTAAACTTATTTTATTTTTGACAAAATATCAACCATACCTATTACTCCAAAAATAAAAATATTAGGAGTCAAAATTTACTTAAACAACACAAAATACTAAAGCACAATCAAAGAAAAAGCAAAAAATTTCACAAAACACTCACTGAAAATAACAAACACAAAATAAAACCACTTAAATATCAAACGGCTTATACGGCAGCTGATTTGTTTTACTCGTTGCTAAGATGACATTGACATTTCGGTCGGAGCGCCATCTATCGAATTCTACTTTTCCCAATTAAAATGAATCATGATATATATTCAACATACAGGGTGATTTATTAGTGTTACCTTAAAAGTAAAAAGGGTTTAAAATGAAACACCCTATATTTTATAATAAGGTTGTATTTTGTTATACCGGGTGATTCAATAATGATAACGAGTTTCTAAATTTTAATGGAGTGAAAGTATCATAATTTATTAAAGGAAAAGCAGAATTTATACCTATTGAATCTAATACAGTGTGAGCCGAAACTCAATTACATTTACGTTTTATATTTCGGGATCTAAAACATAAAAATTAATTACGTTCTAATATACCAACATTTTTAGGGCAAAACAATTTTTGCCGTGTTGGTAATTCCATTTTAGCGCATTGCGAGGCTCGTGTCTATCAAGCTGTTTCAACGGTGCATCGCGTTTATTAATTTTTTACACGTAATGCTTTTCCATTGAAAATTCCTAGCTCGTGTAAGTGTATACAATTATCCGAATTTTCAAAATGGAGTCGTACAAACTGCATATATATGCAGAAGCACGTATAAATTCAAACCACTCACACTTTACTCGCCCAATATATTAACCGCCATGAAATTGAATGATTCAAGACCCAAACAACACCAGATAGTTTGAGAATAGTCACACTTTTCCATGACTACCATATACTTTTTTGTTCCTTCAATAATTTCTCTTTAGCTTACCTGAAAAATTCTTGATCATCCTTGTACCACTTAACAGCGTACAGTTCTTCGTTACCCATGTCAAAATGACAGTCTAGCTGAAATTCTTCCCGAGGATCCACTACGTCGGGAGCTTCCATGTGGGTTAAGCGTAGACCTCCACCAGCAGCTGCACCTATAAAAATAGATAAAGTTCATGTAGGTAATAACCTTTTTGGTGTGCGTGGAACAAAAGGCAGGTCAAAATATCACAATAATGGTGTTTAGATTACGCAGAAGCGGGAGAAATGACAATATTCAAAATAGGATGCAGACGCACGTTTCGTAGCGGTAATTTGTGTCTTTCGTCCCACTGACAGTTCAGGATGAAAATTTAAAGTCGACAGTTACAGAAACATTTATACTTTGTTAATTAAATTAAAACTTTAGTTTTATAGAACTTTGGGATCGTAATAATTATTTATGTACCAAGGGTATAAAGTATAAGGATTTATATGCCCTAAGGGTATCCACATCCTAATAACTCCCGTGATGCAGACTAGCTTCTATGTCGTACTCGATATTTTTTTAAATCTTTTGAAGCATTTTTTGCCCATTCAGTACAGTAAAAATTATGAGGATTAATTGGTTTTGTTTTAAATAACACTCAATATATTACAGGTATATTTTTCGAATTAATTTATATTGCGAAGTGAAGTTTCAAATTCCGCTTTGTATTGTGTCAGAAGCAAGAGATTGAACTAAATGGATTGCTTGTAAAATAGTCATCCAATTCCCGTCTAGGGAAATGGAAAATATCAATTAAAACTAAAAACTCCAAACGCTTTCCTAAATTGAAACTATTAAGGTCTCTGCGAAACTTTTCTAACAAGATAATTTTACTTTATACACCTATATATAATACATTTTGGTGTATGGTGGATTGAGGATTCACTCCCGTTCGACTTGTCATTAGTCACTTTCAATAGAGTTCAGTCCAAGGTCAGTATGGCCTATGATATGTTGAGTTTTCAGCTAAAAAGTCATGTTAAATTTCAAGATATACGCTTCGGGGGTGTTTTCATTATTTTAATAAAACAATATAGATGTTCGCAATGATAAAAAACTTGCAAAAATCTTATATTTTGAACAGTAGACCTTAACTGTCATTCTTGTCAGAAAAAAACACTTTATGTTGGCCATACTGACCTTGGACTGAGCTCTATTAGAAGTGGCTAATGACAAGTCGAACGGGAGTTAAAGAATTCTTGTCTTGGCCTATTCAGAATAATTTTAAATTTCCATATTCAATAAAATCAACTATTACCTTTTTGATATTTGATTTTAACTTTTATATTTTATGCCCCGTGAAAATTCGTATTATCCCAACCACTTTAAATGTTGTTTTATGACTTTTCAATACTTTCACGCTCCAATAAAAGCATTTTATGTTTTTTCTAATACCATCCGTATCGTTTTAACCGGTTTCGAACGAATGTTTTGAGAAGATTTATATCATTTCACGATGCAAACTTGTAAATTACACCCTGCAGACTCGTCCAGTCCATCCAACAATGAAAAACTTGCTTTATAAAACTTTCTCAATTATTGAGTTAACTGTATAAACCCTCACTTCGTGGAATCTACTCATCATATGGTTTAAATGAAACTAACTGTTTCTAAATGACTCCACAATATATTTGAAAAAAATGTGTAAATTGAAAGTAAATTGACAATTGACAATTATTTTTGTTTAGTATAAAACTAAAGTACACGGTCTATTTTATAACTGGATTGAAAGCTGTCAATTTTAACGCGTCAAAAAAAGCCCCGACAAAGATTATTATGGTCCATTAAAAAATTTCATAAATCACCATATTCTATTATGATAAGCTTCTGCAGTAGATTAAAATCAAAAATCGACCTTTTGGGTTATTTTTCCATTAGATTTGCTCACATACCGTGTGAATATAAATTACCAAAGCAAACATTGATAACTAAAGGCTCAGTAATCTATAGCAGGTCAACCTAGATCCTTCGCGTGACAAAGTGGGTACTCTAACGTCATTACGATTTATGTTTAGTATTCATACCTCTGTTATCAAAACAATTTAATACGTATAGTAGCAATTCTACCCTTATGTGGGCTCGTAAGGGTTTAATTATATTGTTGGGATGTCGTTTACCAAATTTGGGTATTAACAAAAACCACTACGCAAAAAATAAGACTATCTGTAACACATCTAGACCTACTGGCAGCTGCAATAGCGACAAAATTGAATAATTTTATTCAAAAAAGTACCATTCACCATAGGCGTACGATAAATTTTTGAAAAGGGATTAATTTATTTGTAAAATTTTCAACAGAAATGTAAAAGTAAGACAATAACTTACCCAAGCCAACATTAAGGATAATTAAAAGCCTTCCCAGTACTGCTAAAACTCCGAAGAATGCCGAAGTTATCGGCGGATACAGTCCTGCGGTCATCCGTGCTAATCTCCAGTAAACTAAGTTGATTATTTCTGGGTCATTGTAAGAAAATGTGTAGGACGTCAGTCAGAATTATGCATTACTTTATTTGCCAGCGGAAAGTGTCTCTCATCTTAAGTGCTGGATATCCGTGTGTAAGAGACCACTCGGTCCCTATTTATTTTACTTTTGTCTTCTTCTTTTTCAAAGGAAATATCCCTATTGTTTAAACTGAGAGTTTGTCAACATAATTTGTTCTGAAACAACAACAAAAATTGGGATAATGGATGTAATCTTCTGTTTTAATTAATTGTAGGTAGCTATTTGTTATTTTGTTTAGAAAAAGAGAGTTATGTTAATATAAAATTGATGGTAGAGAAAGAAAAAAAAATCGGTCTATAATTCCAATTTGATTGAAATGATGTTGAGTGAACTATTAAATTAGATACCTAATCCTAATCTAACCTTACAATGTCTTTTATCAGACCTGAAACAGTCGATTCCGTTAGTTATATTATGGAAAACTGAGATTTTGAATGATTCCTAAAACTTAATTTACACAAATCCAATCCTGTGGAAGTACCTAATTTAAGATATTCACAAGTTAGTATAAATGACGTTATCTGCAGCTCTCAACATTATATGCTTAGTTATCTGGTCATAAAAAAACATCTTGAGGAAGTCAGGGAGCTAGAAAATGACAGGATACCATATCTGGAAGATGAATTAACTGGATAAATGGTTATACTTCCTAGTTAACGTTAAAAACTTGTGGATAAATTATTAGTAATTATTACTTGTGTTTTATAATTGCAAATTTTCACCGGTAAGTTTCCATGACAATGTCCTGTTAGGATAATCGTATTCAATTGTATTCGTAAACTACAGAATGGACCCTAAACTACACTGTAATTGCTCATCCCATCCGTTTGAACACTTATGCAATTCAGTAATAGAAAAAGTTTGAAAACAGGAGAAAATTAACATCAATAAAAAGGAAAATAAAAACATAGTGCGGCCTCTGGTGGATTATTTTTAAATCTCCAGAGGAAACATGCTAATAATAAGTTTTAAAAATAATTTTCAAAGACAGTGGACGTTCAACTAAGAAGAAACAATACTTCCCAGACTATAGACCTCGACGGATATTGAATTACACTTTAAAGTCAAACAGAGTTGGCATATCTACAAAATATTTAATATATCAACCATTCTGGTATGCAATTAGATTAGAAAGTATAATAGAACTTTTGAAATAATTGCAATCAACATAATAAAACTTGTTTTGGCTTGTCTAGCATTTCCTGACCTCGGTTTTATTGAAATTTCATTGTTCAAGTAGGTACTGTGATTATAATTTAAAATAAGCTAAAACTAGAGTTTAACCGTCTGATTTTGTTAGCTTTTGAAAACTTCGCGTTGAAAACTATGTGAAGTTCAAGAATACTTCTTGGTTATTCTTTTTCACGAAACGAACGACAATTTTCTCCAATTTTAACCGTTATTACCACATTGAAAATCAATGAAAAGTTTCGTCTTCAAAAGCATATTAATTTTCTTTTTTTTTTGGTATGTGCCAGTTTATTTTATGTCGTAATAATCTTAGATCTGTACTTGTACGACAGTTTGAGAGTCGCTGATTTACATTGTACCTAACCGAAAACGTGACTCTTTCTTTATTCCGTATTAAAACATGCTCTCTCTATCATGAAATATTTAGTATTTGGATTTCCCAGCTGAGTTAGCTACATTTCTATGTATATACCAGCGGACAATATTTGAACTATTCACTGGGAATATATTATAAATCACTTGGCAACGCTCAGTGCCGTTCCTGGGGTGGCGAACGCCTGCGTGCAAGAATAATTTTGTGTGCCCCTATATACTATGCTTAAATTTTTGATGATAAGGCCAATTTTCATAATCATTTTTAATTTGAGGTTTAAACCTCAAGAGTAGCGAATAGTTGAATTTGGCGCCCTTCAAATTGGGCGCCTGCGTGCGGGGCATTCGCTGCATACCCGCCAGGAACGGCACTGGCAACGCTTTCCAGTCTATTCTAACTTTTTGTAGAAACAATCGATATTTTGAATCGAAATACAATTATCGATACATACGTCAACAAAGTCGAATCAAAACTTTTTATGAATAAATGTATACGTTCTACGGCACTGTCTAAAGAATAAAAGTCATAAAGAACATTAAACATCTGTTAAAAGTGACTGAGTGAGGAAAAATTACCACCATAATGTGTTCTTATTGATAACTATATGATTTATGGATTGCAAATTGGTCTATTTTTATGAATTAGAGAATATTATCACCTGATCTAAGTCCAGTGCAGCAGGGAATATATTTTTTTTGGGTTCAAGCTAGTAGATTTTAATATGACTCTTTAGCTACTCTAACACAATACCTTTTAGTTTACAAATTCGTGACAAGAAGCATAATTTTCTAAAAGTTAACGAACAATTTAGAGAACCTCAATATAAAGTAATTAGTTTCTAGAAAATAAGTTTTCAACTCTTGAACTACCTTTTAAACGAATTTTCAGAGTTGAAAAATTTTACCCCAAAGTTATATTTAGCATGCAAAAAAAGCTTCTAAAAATTCTCTTTTTTTTCGATAACTTGTCATAAATACTATTTTGAATCATGTTACACAAAACAAGTTAAAATTTAAATATGCATTTTGTCTCAAATATTATCAATATATTAATAATAACTCTGTAAAGAAACCTACCTTAATAATGAAATTTAACAAACTAAATTGTTACATCAAGCATCAAGTAAAAGCCTCAACCATTCAAACTAACCTTACTTTTATTTGCAGGTAAGTACATTCTTTCTGTCTTGAAGTGGAACAAGTGCAGTGCAGTGTAAATAAGGTAGGCCAAATTTACTTTACTCTGGTATTAGACAGTACGTGAATTACCACAAAAAACACAAATTTACACTAACAAATCACTATACGCTCTTTTATAAAATTATTTATTTTTAATATTTGAATTTCCTCAAAGTGACCCTACACCGAAAGGTGTCCATGCACGTTTTGAAAACATTAATACAATATTTTACCCGCCGTGAAATATTTTCCGATCCATATAAATATTTCAATTATTTCCTTTGTAAAAGTAGAAACAGAAAATGATGTTTCTTCTGAAAACAAAACTTTATCTGGTTGTATTTTTGAAATAAAACTACCCCAGTTCAAATTACATTAAAAAAGACCGATAAGGATTAGGATAAAGCCGACGGCGATGTTACTCAACAGAATCGGATAATAAGCAAAAAACATTGGATGTCTCGAATTTCCGCAGAGGATGTAATCGTTTATCGGCGATTGCAGATCTGATCCGTTTAACAGAAAAGTCGCAAAAAAACTATTAATAATAGCAAAATTACACTATTAAATCATTTTAACACTAAAAATAACTTAAGTTGATATTGCTGTGTGTAAAGTCAAGTTAGTTTCTTGGATCATGAAACAGATGGCTCTGTCACAAATTTTAGTTTACAGGGACGACAATAGGGTAACAAGTTTGGAAGCCATGTATGTATATTTGGGGTGACATTCATTGAGAGCTAAAAGATCTATTATGCCCCCTTATTTCTAATTAGTTTCTGAGGAGAGTCTCTGAAACTAGTAGCTCCTTTAGTCTTATTTCCTGGAGGAATTTCAGGATATATGCAGGCTTCTACTTAGGTAGATGTTCCTCTTCTATTCAGTGATCTCCCAACCAACACAAATTTGTTCAAATAATATTTTTAATACAATTTCCTCGTTGAAAATTCCAGTTCGCCGAATGATATTTTTCATGTAAATATTTTGCCTTATGCTAATTTCGATTGCCAAATTTTCGGTAAGTTCTGATGTGCGGTTCAACTTTATCAAACGGCAATTAAACAGTTCGACCGAAATTCACTTAGTACAAAATGGCGGAGAGAAAGAGCCAGAAGGCATTCATGGCTAGTATGAATAATTTATAACTTGCTAGTCAATTATTTATTCAAATATTGGAGATGAAAGAGTTCCACAGAGGTGGTTCAAGTTAACGTGTGTATATTATTAAAGATAAAGTCAGTATTTGTACCAAAGATGGCGCTGGTTTATTAAATAACCTAAATTTTACGTTGGGTTGATACCACCATATACAGAGTGCGGCATTAATGCGAGTCCATTTACTCAAATATCGTGAAAGATACGAAAAAACAACCGAGCTAGGCTAGTATGTTGAGTTGCCTACCGAGTCAGGTTAGTAAGTTGAGTTGCCTACCGAGTCAGGCTAGTAAGTAGAGTTGCCTACCGAGTCAGGCTAGTAAGTAGAGTTGCCTACCGAGTCAGGCTAGTAAGTAGAGTTGCCTACCGAGTCAGGCTAGTAAGTTGAGTTGCCTACGTAATCAGGCTAGTAAGGAGAGATACGAAAAGATTTGATTTATAAAATATTAATTATAATTCGGTAATGTTTTCAATAGAAGTTTTAGTAGTTACTCATTTAAGTATTGTATCTTGAAACATAATAACCGCAAATAATAATTACTGATGAAGGTCTGAATTTTCTGTCTGCTGAATATTCGCAATAATCAGTATATCTTGGGTTAGTCGGAAGGGAGTATTCCATTCAGAGTTCACAGGACGTCCATTAGATGTGCATGTGCTTTCTTACATTTTCTAACGGCATTATTATCTCCAAACATGAAATCCATTTTCAAACATAAAGATGTTTTTTTCTTTATTATCCATTTTTTTTAATAATAAATCACGTAGAAAAATTCTATAAATGTTTCTAGTACCTATCTAGCTAGGCTAGTATGTTGAGTTGCCTACCGAATCAGGTTAGTAAGTTGAGTTGCCTACCGAGTCAGGCTAGTAAGTTGAGTTGCCTACCGAGTAAGGCTAGTAAGTTGAGTTGCCTACCGAGTCAGGCTAGTATGTTGAGTTGCCTACCGAGTCAGGCTAGTATGTTGAGTTGCCTACCGAGTCAGGCTAGTAAATTGAGTTGCCTACGAAGTCAGACTCGTATATATGGTTTCTAAAGTAATCAAATCACCACAATATCCGTTATTTCTGTTTTTCTAGCAGTTTCCGCTCGCTATTTGTTGTTCTTTGTAGTATAAACTATTGACACTATTTTTGTTGAAATTGCCTGTTTGAATAATGTCGCCATCGGCTTTTCCCTTTTTGAAACTATATGAATTAACACTTCTCGCTTTTACATACAGACCGAAATACTGCATTCGGCTTTTGATTATGTTTGTTTACTTTCGTTCGTTCCCTTAAATTAAAACTTCTCGTTTCGTTTTATGATTTTTTTTTTCAATTAGATATAAAGCCAATATTGAGTATTTGAAAAAACTTCAACGTGAATCTAGGATTACAGGAAACAAAATTTCTCTACCACATTTCGAACGAAATTTATTTAAATTTTTTAATTAAAAAATTGTCACAACCTTTTTTGCTGTTAGCGATTGTTTTTTCAACAAATTTAACGGGAAACTCCTATACAAAGCAATTAAAATTTTAATGAAACAGCGCGACACAATGAAAACAATTAATTGGCAAATATTGTATCAAGAATATCAAATCTATCGCACAAAAAATAATGTAATATTAAAATATTTTTATTTTTTTCAAAAAAAAAGTATATAAACAAACCCTAGTATAAAAAATTTCAATTATAAAAAATATTTACCTGTATTTCTTAAGACAGCACCCCAGCAATTATTTTGTTTTGATGTCCCGGCAAAAGTACGAAATGTGGGCGTGCCAGAGGAGCAAGCGGCGCTGAAATCGCCCTGAAACCGTTTCACAACAACGACTGAAAAGTAACACGAAAATTTTACTTTGCCAGTCTGCCAGTATATACCTAATACTAGTACTAGCGCAGGCCCCGATTTCCTTCTCCCATCATTCGTTATTTAATAATGTCCCGGACGTTATTAGAGATGCCACAGACTAAATTTTCTACTCTTAACTTTTATGAAGTATCTGCAGTTCTAATAATTAAATTTTCTCTTGAAATTGATGTGCTTTCCATTAGGGAAAAATGTGATGTTTCAGTTTGAGGACACTTTTTAACCTCATCATGTTTACCTAAATATAATGCTTATCTTTTAAGCGGTTCTTCCTCCAACTCTTTCCAAAAATTGCTTGTGCTTTTTTTATACCATTTTCTCCAGAAATTTCAAAAAACTGTATAGTAAATTTAGAAAACTATAGAAAATTCAAAATACTGTGTAAAAAATTCAAAAAACTGTAAAAAAAATTCAAAATTTTGTCTAGAAAATTTGAAAAACTGCATGGAAAATTTAAAAAACCGTATAGAAAATTTGAAAAACTACAGGAAATCCCAAAAACTCTATAGAAAATTGAAAAGCTGTATAGAAAATTCAAAAAACTACAGAGAATCCGAAAAACTGTATAGAAAATTGAAAAGCTGTATAGAAAATTCGAAAAACTGTACAGAATATTCAAAATACTGCAAAGAAAATTAAAAAGCTGGTACGAAAATTTAAAAAACTGTACAGACAATTCAAAAAGCTGTTTAGAAGTTTCAAAACACAGTATAGAAAATTTGAAAAACTACAGGAAATACCAAAAACTCTATAGAAAATTGAAAAGCTGTATAGAAAATTCAAAAAACTATAGAAAATTCAAAAAACTACAGAAAATCCAAAAAACTGTATAGAAAATTGAAAAGCTGTATATAAATTTCAATAAACAGTATGGAAAATTCAAAAAACTGTATAGAAAATTCAAAATTTTGTCTAGAAAATTTGAAAAACTATATAAAATTAAAAAAAATGTACAGAATATTCAAAAAACTGTAAAGAAAATTAAAAAGCTGCAACGAAAATTTAAAAAACTGTACAGACAATTCAAAAAACTGTTTAGAAGTTTCAAAACACAGTATAGAATATTGAAAAAACTGCAGAAAATTCAAAAAACTGTATGGAAAATTTAAAAAACTAGAAAATTCAAAAAATTGTATGGAAAGCTAAAAATGCTGTTATTCGGAGAATTCCTACCCCCAAAAAACCTAGTTTTTCGCGAATTCTATACCAAGTGATTCTATAGTTGTTATAGTAGAAATTTTTGCCACAAAAATATTAGATTTTTTCACCTTTAAGTGGCGATAGGCTGGAAGGTAGTGGACTGAGGAAATTTTGCCATAGAACTCTATACTAATAAGAATACTTTCTATATTTACTTATCATGTATCTCCATTTATGGAATTGACAACCTAATACACAACACCAACTTCATATCGCCCTCCGTGTACCTGTCCCTCAGATCAATACATCATCGATGACTCATTTTTGATTTACCCCAAGTTATATCTCTCAGCTGTGGGGATACTAAGACAAGCGTAATACGTTATGGCGCTAAATTCGCTGAACAGGCTCACAAAAATATATTATATTTCATTTTCCCTAGAAGGGAGAAGTTTCTGTAGAAAGTTAACACACACACACACGCCATAAAAATGAGGTTATCGAAAGGTTCGTTTCTGGAAAAAATCTCGTAAAACTTTTATGAGAAGAATTTGAATATAATAAAACTGAAAATACAGTTGTACACGTGAAATGTGATGAATGTTTTATGGAATTTTGAAGTATTTTCTTCTAAAAATCTGCTCCACACCTTTCCAACTTGAAGGTTTTCTATCTTATAGTCTTCTTTTTTCACATATATCTTTCCAAACTGTAATTCTTATGAAAAAATGAAAAAATATCTCAAAATTTATATAAGGGGGAAGTTTTTTGCTCATATTTAGACGTTATAACTTCATCCCCCTTCCCATATGGACACCTCACCCTATATAATAAATACAACACCCAATAAATAATTGCATTGTTTGCTAAATACGTTTTTTATTTTTTTGGTAATAAAATTTGTATATTTCACTATTTTTCTTTCTCAAATCATCCCATTTTAACCTTTTTATCCACAATAACAACAATATTAAGATCATACAGATGGCATAAAATGTCTTGTTATCCCTAATACAACCAGTAAACAGAAATAAATTGTTTTAAATTGAAGCAACATTCAAAAGTCGCATGTATTTATAGTCATTGTCGATGAAATAATGAGTTTAATCATTGAAATCTTCACTAACAAGGCGAACAAGCTTGAATAACATGTCATTGTTTCTGTATATCTTCTGCAATTTAAGTTGAATTATTCAATTTTAAAAATTGGTTGTACATTGAATATTTTGCCAGTTACCTAACCCTATAGTGAGATGTAGTAAGATTTTTCTCCACCCTCCCACCTCTAATCTTAAAAATTACGTGATATTAGCCAGTAGTAGAAGTATCCCCTACTGTTTTATTTGTGAATTTTCAAGTAGACAAAAAAAATTGTCAAATCATATCACTCTGCGTATTTAGACTACCCTGTATATCTCTGAAAAATATGTCTGCATTGTGTGAGTGATAGCAAACACTCAATTTAGGCAATTATACTTAATATAACATAACCTAAATGTCAAATTCTATAATTAGTTAATTAATTTTTATTTCCAGTATATAAAAGTACCCATATTTTATTAAGCACCCACTATATATAAGTAACAGTTCAAGCGAAAATTAGGGAGCTGTTGATTCAAACAAAAAATACAGTAAATTAATTAAATATAGGGGCAACTTTTGCTGCATTTTCATATTGCCCGAGAAGTAGATCAATAAAGACTTTTTGTAGTAGAAAATATTCCTTATCAATGCTAAGAATGTAGAATTTGATGTTAGAGATAATTTTTTTTTGTATTGTAAAAATGCCAAGACGTAATTTTAGTCATAAAGAATACGCAGTTGTGCATATTATTTATGGACCGTATAACGCGAGTTATTTATTCTATCCCTGCGGTTCCCAATGTTGAGATACCTAACCCGGAACGAATTTTTAATATACCACCCAAACTTACACGCTCTTCACATGTTTTAAGTATTGTCTTTTTATCCAGCGGCGTTTCCAACATTATTTTAAACAAAAAAACATAATAGCAAAGTTGTGGCACCTCGCACATCTATTAAAAATGCACATATCTTACAGATTATTCCGATAGAGTCTAAAATTCTGCTCAAAAATCGTTTTAAAACTACAACTCTCTAAATAATATTATATAATCAAATATATCCTGCTTAAAAATTATTTTGCCTACGCCTATGAGACCATTATGTATCATATTATACCCTACTACTTGTTCTTCACATGTTATCAAGCAATTTACATCAAAAACGATCATTTATATCAATTAAGTCCCTAATCTAAACGCCATCGGATTTTTTGAAAACAAGGATAATTTCATGGAATACAAACCGCACCCCAGGAAGTAGAGGTTCATATATAAAGAGCAAAATTACTAAGTGGTTCTTTTGAATTAATAGTTTTGTACATGAAAAATTGAAAGCGTCAGGAGTATTAGTCTAGACGTGTAAAAACCGGATTGGGAAAAATCAACCTTAACTCGTAGCAGGGTTTTAAACTTAATAAAAATATTATGTTTTCTCAATGTTTGTTAGGCAACCTGTAATGTGTAGTGTAAGTTGCAAACATTTAGGGAACTCTTAAATTTCAATTTTCTTCTAAAATATCCTTTTGTTGTGGTTCTTAATGGATAAATAAAATGGACGCTAATGAATATTTAAAGATTTACTTCAACGACACAAACATAAAACATAACATAACATGATCTTCCTCCGTCATCCTGACCCAACCACAGAACTTAACTGACTTGTGAGTGAAGTTAGCAGCTTGTCACTTCCCTCACTCTGGTCTCTACCTATTAGTAACTAGTTACTACACTTTATTAAATTAATTTTTGCAAATTAATATTAACCGAAGACCGTATTACAGAACAAAACAGACATAACCAGACTTAACACCTTTATAACAGAGACTGTGGATCTTTGTAAGCCGTTGTAATCATGAGAGATCATATATCCAACACTCAAATATTCACATACACCCACCAAAATACGGTTTTAACCTGACCCATCTAAACCTATTATCCAAAGTTCTGGATTAGTGATTAATTATGCATCTCATAGAATCCTGGTATGTAATTGATAAAACAACATTAACCAAGTTTTAATTGACATACTACAAGAGTAAAGTTGTACACAGTGTCGCAGTAAAACGAGGGATTTAGGGATACAAAAATAAAATTTTTGTATGTTGAGTTGCCTATAGCAAGCATATAACAATGGCTATTATTCATGAAAAGATCTTTATAAATATGAACGCGTCATTGAAAATGAAACAATGACGGTAGGAAACGCAGTTGATCGTTAATACCCCGGCTTTTGTTTCCTGGATATCTGTCAATAATTTTGTTTAACGCTTCAAAATCGATTGAAACGTGCATCGTATGGGCATTTAGGGAAATAAGATGCTTTTAATTAGCCTTTAAAAATACTTCAAGTACGGCCAGTTCGAAAACCTAATAAGGAGTCTTGAATATTTATTTTCATAAATACCTTAGACTAATGGCAGACTAAAAGCAAAGATTAAACCCTTTCCGTTCAAAACCCTGAACTAATAAGCATATTTGGCATGTAAAGCTAATAAAAATTTAACTGAATCCAGACCTGATATTGTGCTGGATACAGATCCGTCCAGTGAGTGACCTTGTTATTAATAAGATGGGATAAAAGGAATCTGTTTATTGGGATAATAAAAAAAAACAAATTAGTGAAAAACAAATATATTTAATACATAAGTAATAAAAAGTTTCTTCATTAAACATCATACCGACAACATTCAAATTCATATAATTATATGGTCAATAACTAACAATTTGATAAAATGTAACTGTTTTGTAAAGCAAACTTACATACTTCAAGGTTATTGATAAGAAGATAATCACTTAGAATAAAGGTCGGGTCACACATAACCGAGCCGTGTCCGATCCGGATCGAGATAGAATTCAATTATAAATAAACTTTTTCAAAATTGTTACATTCCATTAAATCCATTATTTTTTTGATAATTGTTCTTAAAAAATATAAAAACTAACTATATTTTTAAATAATGTAAACAGAACAAAAAAAAGTGAATAAAGGTTGTAAAAATATTGCAATAGAAATATATCAAAATATATTACAATGTGAGGCAATAAAGATTTTAAATTTCGACAGTAAAACCTTTAATTTTGAAAATACAAAAACACTCGACTGTACTAACTGTGCTCAATAATGGTGTGGTCTACTGAAACCGATCAAATCTAAAAATCTTATTTTCAAAACATAAAAAATCTACAGTATATACGATTTTGTGCATTTATTTGACAAAATTATAAAAAACAACAAATAAAATTAACAGTGCATCTTATACAAAACGAAAAAGGAACTCTAGTCACATTTAAATTCCAAAATTACCAAAGGAAAACGACTCTTGGTTCAACAGGAGAATTGACAGATGACAGATTCAACTAGGAGCGCACAAATGACAGTTAGAAACAAGAGTATTTGCGGGTGGGGGAAATAAGTGTACCAATGCTAGGTTTAATAGGAGTAGGGCACAAAAATGATGGGTGGGAGCAAGGTTTTTATTGTCACAAAGTAACCAGAGTTTCTTCATGAACTTTATTCGACCGCGTCCTTTTATTTTATCCAACTATAAATAAATATTAAACCGTTTTTCCATATCAACTTTCACCATTTAACAATATTTCTAACCAATACTTTTACACTAAAAAAAAAATAAGATAACTTCATATTTTCTTTCCACGCAACTACTGTTGTTGCTGTGGTGAAGGTATCTGTATTGGAGCTAACTTGGTGGTGAAGTTAACGATGAACATAAGGAATTGTTTAACAAACGAAGGCAAGTTTGGTTTTGATGCTGTGTTTTCTACAACAACACGCAGTTCTCTAAACATGTTCCTTGTATAAGGATTTCTTCTTGAAGTGTATCTTTGTGTTAAGAAGTGGTAGTAGATGAATGGTGTTAATAGACTGGCTCTACCTCTATAATTAAAAAACATGTAAAAATAATCATGTAAGAACCTTAAATACAACATGCAAACAACATTGAAACTGAATTTGTTATCAATTTGTTAATAATTACACATAATTAAACCAGTTTAATGTGTCATAGAAAAAAAAACGTGACCTCGACACATAATTGTTGGAGATTCTTTAAAGTTACAGAGTTACACTATCTACTTCGTATCTGCGTGATATGAACCTTTTAAACACAATAAATTTCCAAAATACTTACAAAAATATCATTAAAACTGAGTAGGGCATTAGGAAAATTTCTGTGAAGGCAACTGCTTTCAATATATTCAAAGATTGGAACTCCACCAGAGATATTAGTAGTCGAGCACCCCACCATGAGTTTTGCCCTAATGTCTGTAAAATTAAAATACAATCAAAATTAGGAAGTTGATTTAGAGAATTGGTATACTTACATCTAGTAAAGTCAGAGAGTAGCTAGCTGCATGTAGAATGCAAAACAATATGATCGGTACCAGTACCACTGTTAAATTGTTAAGGAATTACATTAAAGAGAAAATATTTGTAAAACTGTAAAGATATTTTTGTTAAAAAGGATACATGAAACAGGCGAAACGTATAAGAATATTAGAGAGTAGAAAAGATAATGGCAACTGTCTTCTGTGAGTAACTCAGCTGCAAATTGTCTTGTAAGTTGCACCCTTCCTAACCTCTGGTGTAACCTTAGTGCACTGATTGCTGCATTTGCCAAAAGAATTTTGTAGTAATAATTGTATGGGTTGCTGGAAATGAAAGCATTTATATAAAAAATAATTAAACATCTATATGTTATCAACAAAGAGGATAACAATTTCACTTATCACAAAATGACCACAACAAATACTTATCTTAACTATGGGCAAATTATGATAAAGTTTTGAATGTAAAGATTGTGGTGCTAAAGTGTTTACCCAGCAAAACTATAGAATTCCTCAAGGACAATTCATAAATATAAAAATATGCATTAAAACTGAGTACTGACTGTGCTAGACTTACTGAAATCACACAGTATATTTAATTTTTTGTATGGAAAACATTTGCAGCATTGAAGACATGGCTAATGGATTTTTAAATTATTATTTTATTAAAAAGGATTGGTTGTTGTTGTAAACAATGACCAGGTTTTTACAAAGTTGTGGAATTCACCTTTGTATTCACCTATTTTCATATTAAACTGGTAACCAGTCATCCTTGGACAAACATTTCACAAAAAAGTAGTGTAAATTTCAAATTATTATATAAAATGAAAAACAAAGGAGAAATCTAAACATTGTATATAAATAAATATTTGTTTTACTTAAAGCTAACAATTAACAATGCAAGATAAGTTCCTATCGCTATTAAACACATCCATGAATTTCCACATTTTATTTTAAATGGAGTAGTGATTTCCAGTCTTTAGATGTACAAACCAATAACCAATTTAGATATTTGGCTCACAAATATATTTTCATAATAATCTTGAGCGAATTTAGTGCTATTTAAAATAATAAGACATATGAATAAGTCAATGTAAAAATCATTAGTCTCAAATGGTAGTTTAAAGTAAATGGTACCCGATAATTAAAATTTAATAGCCTACCTACACTCTCAAAAAAGTGAAAGCAAAGATGAGAAATGCAATTTCTTATAAACTTACCCAAAAAATGGAATAAAATAGGCTATCGAAAATAGGATAGCGAGTACTCTGATTAACCATAATCCACAATTTATTTTATGAGTAATTACATGAACTTTGAGAGCTTCATAATTTAAACTTCTACTTGGTGTTGGACCTGGTGTTGAAGAGGTGTCACTCATTTTAATTACACTTTATTCACTTTTTCAATAGTCTAAGTATATAATTAGCTTTAGAACAAGGGAGCTTAATAATGCAATTTTTAATATTGGTATTAAACAATTTAAAATTATACACTTTTTGACCTAAATGAGTTGCCTTCCAAATTGATTGACACGAAACGTCAAAAATCAGTGTCAGATGTCATCGGTAAATTTTGTTCGTTTGAGGAGTTCGGGGTTAACAAACATTTATTTCTGTGGTATATACTAAAATTATCCCCTAGTAGGGTATCTATGATCCTAACCTAGATAAATGAGTGACAATGGGGGCAAAGGTTTCATATTTATTACCGTTTCTCTTTAAGCAAAAATTTTGCTTTCTAGGATCTAAGATTAGTTTGCTTACGATAGAAAGTTGAAGACAACAGTTTAGTTAAGCCCCACCATAAGTCTTAAGAAAGTAAACGCAATTCACTCTTCACTGATTTCAACATTAATATCCTTATACTATATTGAAAAGTGAAAGTTTCTTTCGTTGTATTTTCTTATAGTGTTGATGGCTTTGAATGTGACACAAATGAAGCAATTTCTTTTAAAAAATCTATATTCAAAATGATATTTTTAATTGGGTGTTCTATTATAATTCTTTTCACAATTGTAGCAGTTGTAAGATCAAAAAAACCTTTAAAAACTTTATTCAAAGAAGCTAAATATGAATTAGTATACAATTATATTGGATCTAAGGCCATTCTTCAGGATATAATTATGAGAGGCAGTAATAAAATAGGTACGGAAAGTGTAGTTGATATTAATAAGAATTTGATTAATTACAAAATTTATTCTTTTGGAAATACTCCTTTATAAGTGTCTCATATTATTCCAGAATTATCCTTAAAGTCTGGACATAATGCTATTATTACTGGAGGAACTCGTGGAATTGGTCTAGAAGTGATTAAAATGTTATTGAAAAGTGACATTAATATTATAATTGGTAAGGTTTTACTCTTGAATTCGTAAGATGTTATTAAATAATATATTCTAGGTTGTAGAAATGTAAAACAAGGTGAGTTGTTAATTCAAAATTTCCGAAACGAGGGCATTAAAACTGGAAATATTGATGTAATTAATCTAGACATAAGTGTGATGGATTCAGTGAAAAATTTTGCTAAAGCTGTAAAAGAGAAGTACTCCAAAATTAATTACCTAATAAACAATGGTAAGTAACTCTATTTTTTACACATTCCTTTATCCTGTGTGTTATATATTTTAGCTGGAATTATGTTTGGACCCTACATTGAAACCAGAGATGGGTATGAATCTCAATTTTCAACGAATTACCTAGGACACTATTTACTCACTCATTTAACTTTGCCCTTGTTAAAAGCAGCTGGTACAAAAGAAGAAAAGGCGAGAATTATTAATGTATCATCCTGCGCTCATTTGGCTGGAAAAATAAACTTTGAGGATATTAACAACAGGTATAAATTTGTACCAAATAGAATGTCAACTTAATTATTTAAATAACGATTATTTTAGACATGAATACATTGCCGGAGCAGCTTATGCACAATCTAAAATGGCACAAATACTTTTCACAAAACACTTGGATAAAATTTTACAGAAAGAAGAAGCCAATGTTCAAGTACATGCAGTTCATCCCGGAATTGTCAATACTGATCTCTTCAATGGAACTAATTTGAAGAAATGTCTGCCTCTGATACCTTCCTTAATATTTAAAGTAAGTCTTTTGCTGTAAATGACAAGTGTCAATAAAGTCAGTCGTAAAACGTCAACGTCAAATGTCAACGTCAAATTTGGAAATCTTTTGTTTAATTACAGAGTCCTAATCAAGGTGCAGTTCCAATTATATATGCTTGCATGTCTCCACTCTTGGAAGGTAAAGGAGGTACTTACATTGTAAACTGCAAAGTACTTGCAGCAAGTAATGCTGCTGATTCTGAAGAGCTACAGGAAGAATTGTTTAACTTTACAAACAAGCTACTTAATGTTACTAAATTTGGGAAAAGTGACTAATTTTTATGCAACAGTTTTTGTTGAATTGTTCTGTTGAATATTTATATTTTTATAGTTATAATAAAGAATTTGTTTTTTAAAATTTGTATTCCTTTGTCAAAGGGCATGTCCGAGTGATGTTACAAACTATTTTGACGAGCGGGTGGTAAAACCATAGAGTACAGAGTTGGATGGTGTACTCTGTGGGTAAAACAACAAACAAAGCGTTCAGAACACGTTACTTAATAGTTAGGTTATGTTGATTTATAATGACAGATCGTGTTTGTTGGTTTTGCTTGAGTGTTTTTTTAATTGTTGAGCCTGCATATTTAATAATATATAATATAGATTAATAGTGGTTTGTTGTTTGATAATTATTGATCGTTTATGTTAATTGTTTACCACTGGATTAGTGTCTTGTAAAAAGTTATGTTCAGACAAGTAGACTCAGTTTCATAGAAGAACCCACATAACTTTTTGAATTATTTGTTTTAAAAGGCAAGAAGATTAAATAAAACTCCAATATACATGTTATATTTTTAATTTCCTTACAAGTTGTCTTTGGTTTGTATAACAATATAAAAAGAAAATAATACACAACCACCTACACCACAGTTTAGTGCTATTAAATATAAAAACAATACTAGTGCCGAAAATACATCAACTAGTTTTAATTTAAAGCTAGCTATTAATAAATAAGGTAGTAGATCCAAGTCCTGATTTCAATTACAAGAAAATATATAATTAAAGCTTATTTATGTTGTATCCGAG
The DNA here is from genome assembly GCA_963978555.1 of Galerucella nymphaeae. Taxonomy (NCBI): domain Eukaryota; kingdom Metazoa; phylum Arthropoda; class Insecta; order Coleoptera; family Chrysomelidae; genus Galerucella; species Galerucella nymphaeae. The sequence continues at coordinate 23,819,250 of OZ021706.1, read as the reverse complement.
TTAATAGTTGAAAAATTTTAGTGTTTCATTAAATAAAAACCCTCCATAGAGAAGTCTGGACTCTGATCTCTACACAAAACATAAATTACGAAAATATTCAATGTATAAATAAACAATTTTTTTATAAATAAAACATATAAATATAAATCAATAAGAAACGTGATTGTAAATGCAAAGTATAACAATTTATTTAAAAAAAATGGTGATGGAATAATTATTTTTTTTATAACTTAATAAGTAATGTTCATTTTAACCATAAATATATATAGAGAAATTTCAAATATTGCACTTCCCAGGTTTATAAGTCCTGACAACCCGAATTAATTTCAACAGTCAAAACATTATTTTTATCCTTACAAAATGGTAGAATTACAGTACATAATATAAATATTAACAATAGAAGACATTTTGAGACTGTTTAAAGACAAGTTAAATGCTTTTATAAACTCCCATATTTAAGAAAAGGAACTGCGTTGGTGCTATATATCGTTAAGTTAAGGATATAGCATTAATAAGATATTAAATTAGGTTTTTAATCAATTAATTGCGACTAGTCAGGTATATAAAGTAGATAAATAAAGTATTTATATGAATAAAAATCAGTCTGAATTAGACTAAAAAAATAGCTATCATAACTAGATAAAAATAAATATTAAACCATTGATCCTTTGGCTTTTTGAGGATCTTTTTTGTTCATTGCATATAATATCATTAATTGGATTTCTCTGCTTTTCTTTAATCTTTATTCAATAAGCTAAAATCTAATTTTGAACCTTTCTCCTTAAGTATTTGTTTTAAGCCTAAACGTAATACTGTTTATGTAAATCTAACAAATGCAGAAACTTCACAATTCACCTTTAAGCCAGTCGATAAATACCATTTTGTGTAAAAAAAGTTGATAATAATTGAAAAATGTACATATTTTTATCTAATTATGAAGAAATATTACTTTAAAAAAAAATAATAGAAGTCTGACAACTACTTACATATAGTTAAGCCAAAAAAAGCAGATACATAAACTACTGTAATCTGCTACAACAACTAGAATCGTTAATGGTCGACGTCCTGCCATCGATAGTTTGATTATTGGAATCATATCTGGGAAGATCTCGATTTCTCGCTTGCTGAAATATTGAAATTTAAAACTCGTCACGTGGAATATTATTTTGAATACCTTCATAAGATCTTCGGCGATCTGCATAAAAAGTTTTTCTACATTGTCAGACTCTTTTGCTGATGTCTCCAAATAATACATATTGTGCCTTTCGGCAAATTCTTCACCGACATGTGCTGGTATTTCTCTGTCTTCTCTGTCAATTTTGTTCCCTTCAAAATAAAACTATAAAGAAAAGGTATGTTTTATTTTAATATCACTTACCAACAAGAATTCTTAGTACTTTGCTACTAGCATACTCCTCTATTTCTCGTAGCCAATCTGGTAAGCAATCGAAAGTTGGTTGGGAAGATATATCATATACTAAAATGAGGGCATGTGCTGATCTATAATAACTTTGGGTAATTGATCTAAACCTCTCTTGTCCAGCTGTATCCCAAATTTGTAACTGCAAAATTGTCATTGATAAAAAACAAGTAGGTATTTGAGTATGTACTTACTTTGACTTTTTCGTTTCCAACTTCTACTGTCTTGATCATAAAGTCAACACCTATAGTAGCACCTTGTCCTGGAGGAAACAATCCCTGAGTAAATCGTCTAACTAAACAAGTTTTACCAACTCCAGCGTTTCCTACCAATACTACTTTAAACAAAAATTTGTAGTCATCCATCTTTTACAGCTCTTAAACTTTACATTTACACAAAACTCTCATTCTTTTGGCATTATATAATTAGCTTAAAGCTTCCTGTTTGCTTATATTGCTTTATATCCTATTTGGAAATATTTTTATTGGTTCAATATTATTCTGAAATTAAAATTACGTCATAAAGGTGTGAAAATAAATGGTCCTTTTACCCACTTGATATTGATTTAACACTGCCTTTATAGTTTAATGTCATCATTGTTAATTTTAGTCCACTGCCAAATTAATTAAATTCGGATGTTGTCTGATATTGTACATTTTAGATATGTAAATGTAATTAAATTGGTAATTTTTTTCAACTTGAATAGTTGTTACTTGTTATGGCACCTGTCAAGTATTCCACCTTGTTGGCGAAAAATTGTAATTTTTTTGAGATCTATGGTTTTGAGTTGTAAGACAACGTTTTTTATTTTATAGCTTCACAAATAATATATATAAATATATATTTATTTATGTGATTAAACATAATTTTGAACAATCATTATGCATTGCGATGAATGCTATTTATAAAGCAATAGTGCTCCATAGTACTCCGAAATTACACTCACACTGCTTTTATTCATTTGTAAACATGACGTGTACTTTCTGTCATATAAGTGACAGCACAGAGTGACAGTATTGACAGTAAGAAAATCACCAGATTTTGATTATTATCGTTATTATTTATTAATTACGCAGAACTATAGTTGAATTGTGAAATACCGAGAAGGCCTAGGCCTATTATAGAAGTTAACAAACTTCTCCAATAATAACTCAAGTTGACAAAAATACATTTACCATGGATGATCTTCAAAATTTTTCATCCCATGAAGATTTTGGTCAAATTCCTGATTTGTCAGCGATAGACGACATCCTAAATCATTGTGAAAATGAACTGTTCAAAAGTGAATTGTTCAATGATGACGCTTTGATGGCACTAGATGACAATATCCCTATGGATTTGATTGATTTTAGCAGTGTAGATGATAGTACTATTACTATACCGAAAAATGATTACTTTCCTTTAACTACCAACTCAACAGTTGATCCAAAATTACCTCAGTCGTATCCCTTGACTGATAACAGTTTGAATTCGATTAACCTGAAGACTAATCCTGTTCAGTCTCAACTACCACAAGCAGTTGTCCAGAATATTCAGATTAAAAATGTGCAAGTACCAGTTCAGAATATACAAGCACCAGTTATCATTTCTACAGCCAACTTACAGCAAAATACTCCTGTAGTTTATACTACTAGTATTCCTGTACAAAATCAACATATAATTCTACAACAAAGTGGTAATGTTAAAGGGCAAAATGGTAGACAGAAAGGACAAAGAAGTGTTTTGGTGCAAAATATCCAACAAATCCCCGTTGATCAAATGCAGAATGTTGTTTTACAAGCAAAGATTTTAAAAACTGATTCCCAGGTTATAACACCAACAGTTATGTATACAACAGCTGTATCTCAATCATTACCAACACTAATAAGTACCAATAGAATTTTAACAGCAGGTATTCCGTTGGTACTAGAAGGGGAAAACAAGGTACCTATAAATAGAGTTCAGCCCATTAAAGAACATAAAGTAAAAGAAGTCAAAAGAAGTGCTCATAATGCTATCGAGAGGAAATACAGAACAAGTATAAACGATAAAATTATCGAATTGAAGAATATGATTGTGGGGGAGGAAGCAAAATTAAATAAATCTGCTATTCTTCGTCGAGCAGTGGAATATATCCGTTTCCTTCAAAATTCCAATGCTCGTCTTAAACAAGAAAATATGTCACTGAAAATGGCAGCTCGTCAAAGCTCTCTTAAAGATCTTCTCACTACTGGAGAACCTCAGTTTCTTCCAGAGGATACTCCTCCTCGTTCAGACCATTCGTTCTCTCCTGATCATTCTCCTTCGGCTAGTCCCAAGTACTGTTCAAATATTAAAGATTCTTTCTCACCAAATTCTCTTTCGTCCAGTCCAGAGTATTTTGAAAATATTAAAGATGAAAGTGATGAAGAAGAAATGATCACGTCCATTCACAAGGGAATGCTGGACAGCTCCAGAATTTCATTGTGCTTAATTATGATGGTAGTTTTGGTTTTTAATCCGTTTCAAGTTGCTGTGGATAAATATGTGAATACGGAAGACAGTGAACAGTTTGAAAGAAGAGGTATTTTATCAACAGGATCGTCTTCAGTGTCTTTTGTGCCGTCAACTGTTATTTTGTGGTTGTTGAATATTTCAATTATGGTTTTTTGTTTGGTTAAAATGCTTGTTTACGGAGATCCAGTTATACCATCTAAATCGAAAGAATCCCAGAAATTTTGGAGGCATAGAAAACAGGCTCATTCGTTTTTAAAAAAGGGAGAAAAATTAGAAGCTAACCAAGAACTTTTACGTTGTCTACAAACTTATAATATTTCACTTCCCACCAGTAAATTCGACTTAGTGCTCTGTTTCGTTTGGCAATTATTCCGGCAAGTCTTACACAGGTTATGGATTGGTAGATGGTTGTCTAAACACGTTGGAGGATTTTTTGTCGATTCAATGACTCGTTACGAAGCACAAACTTCATGTAAAGAATTAGCTTTGGTTTTTAACGATCTCCATAAAATTCAACTACTTGAAGGTACCGAAGAAAGTTGTCGTTTAATAGGATTGATTACTTGTTTAAACGCTCTAAATTTAGCAGAAGCTTCTAAATACCAAATCAAACCAGTGGATCTAATTGACGTGTACGTTGGAGTTGCTCTAAGAATAAAAGCGAGCTTGCCAAATTTCACTCACATTTTACAACGATACTACTTAGGACTAGCTAAATTGTCGTCGTTAAACTCAGTTGATGCTATTCCGAAACGTTTGCAGTGGTTAATGACTCCATACGGATACACTTTTTTCGTTTCTAATAATACGAATGTGGATAAAAGTAGGAACTTACCTTTTAGTTGTATCGGAAACAGTGTAGATCCACTAGCAATTCAAATGAAACTGTACAGAGAGCATCTCTTGGAAAAAGCACTCAGTATATTAATAACACCCGGACAAAGCAGTGATAGTAACCAAAATAAAAAGACAGATATAAACGAGGCTTTGATGTACATTGAACTTCTTAAGGATAATATAGCTGTGGATGCTCGTACAGTTTTTGGAGCTTCTTCTGATTATTGTTATCAAGATAAAGTCGCTCAATGGTGGATGACGTTTTTGTCCATAGCTTGTCACTGGCTTTTAGGTGATGAGGAAGCTGAGTATTTTTATAAAAAGATTGAAATGATACCTGAGCCGCTAGTTTCACTCAACGATCCTCTTCCGAAATGTATTGTTGCAGCCTTTTTAGCTCGAAGAGACTATTTAGGACAAAATGCTACTAAAAGTCCTAAGAAAATCTTATTGCAATGCGATTACGCGAGTCACTTATTAGCTGACAGTTTGACGTTTACAGTTTGCAAAAATATAAAGGATCGTAATATACTTTTGGCTCATTTACTTGTATGTGATTGGTTGCTGGAGACTAGGACGTCGCTTTGGGAAGACTGTGTGAATGGTGGTCTGAAATCACCTGTTTCGACCTGTGTTTTAACGTCGTTTCAAATGGATTTGGCATCTCTTAGAACGCTTGCAGGACATATTCCTAGTGCTTTAGCAAGAGTGTTTCTGTATGAAGCTATTGCTAGATTAATGGCAGGTGCTGCTCCTGGTAAAACTCAACAACTTTTAGACAGAAGTTTGCGACAGAGACATGGGAAATATTCCATTATTTGTGGTAAAGGTGATAAACATCGTCAAGAAATCGGTGGCAAGCGACAACACGCAGCAGCCCTGTATATGGCTTGCAAATATTTACCAGGTCCACTTCTGTCTTCTCCTGGTGAGAGGGCAGGGATGTTAGTTGAAGCTGTCAAAACTTTGGAAAAAATTGGAGATAAGAAGAGAATGCAAGATTGCTATGAACTCATGAAAACTCTTGGAACCAATGTTATAAATAATTAGTATAATTATAAAAATATTATAAATAAGTTAATCCAATAAATATAATGTTTTGATACTTGAAATTTCGTAATGAATTTGAGTCAACTTTGACGAATGACGTGTCAAAACACATGACTTTTTACGTCAAAGTCGTCAAATCACAAGAACCATAGACAAAATAAATTATATCAATATCATAGAAGTGTAATATTATGTATGTCTGTGGTCTGCCAGAATACCTCTAGAGGAGTCCCGAGCACAAACAGCAGTTGACGCATGCGTATCTATGATTGTGACACAGTAAAGTTTCCAAAACAATAGGGAAAAATCACGAACCGCGAGATGGCGCTGAAAAATCCAAAATGTCGGATCGGAGGGTGAACAACAAATATTCTCTCATTTGATATTAGCTTCGTTTTCGAAATTTTTGTGTTGTATTGCTGGATTTGTGTCATAAAATATCTATTAATAATGCCTGTGAAAGTAGAGATATCAATTTCGGATATTCTGGATTGTTGGTGAACGTGTTTGGCCAATTATGAAGGTGAGGTTCCAATGAAAAAGTTATTAGAAGCTTATGTATGAGATCTCCAACAATATTACAATCCTCTATTATAAATTTCAGTGAGTCATGGATTTGTCAATGTTCCTGTAAAGCAGGATTAGGGAGATACTGCAAGGATATTATTGCTACATTGATTTATATTAACAGGTAAATAAGTTTTCTCAATTACCAAGTAGGTAGATGATTTCAAAACCACACCACACATCCCTGTTTGCCTCCTCTCTTTTTCATGTTTCAGATATGAGATGCTAGAATCAGTAAGCTGTACTGATCTCTGGCTCAAAATTAGGGAAAGGAAAAAAGACAGAGAGAATAAGTAGGCCAGAACCATTTCAGTCATTTAGTCACCCATTAATTAAAAAAAAGAAAATACAATACAACAGCTGAACTGAACAAAAAAAAACTTTGATCTTCTTGCCTACAGTTTTAGACAATGAAAACGATCAATAATTAAGCCATTTGAATATGTTGAACATCAGCACTTTTTTAATACCTGCAGATGTGGGGGATTCTGCTTTGGCAACATTTTTGGCAAGATATCATCAAGTAAAAGAACAAATGGGTGCACCAGTGTATGATTCAAGTAATAAGCAGATGTTATATAATTTAGTTTTAAAATGGCATATCGGCCATTTCGATTAGAGAGAAAAAAGCTTTATCTGTTCGACTTACCTGTTCTCTTTTATGTGCTGTTTGTTTTTATTTTCAGGCATCCAGATCATATTATGCAATATGTATTGTATCACAATAATAAATAAATAATATAAAAAAGTTATTGTTTCATTATATAAGCAAAGGTACCTATATATGTATGGTTTTGCACAATAATTATAAATAGGTGGAAGACTTTATGCAACAATAAAAACAAATTTTGCTTTTCATAATATCATTTAATCTATTTTATGCAGAATACGAATAAAGAAACATTTATAATACTAATTGACTAAATGAAAAAATATAGAATAAAATACATGGTATAGCAAAAATAATAAACCAGAAGTAATTGTTTTGAGTTCTCACCTACTATCCGTCACTATATACCTATATAATATATATTTTTTTGTATGTTGATAATTAGTCACTGGAATAGGTTCTGGCTAGGAAAGGATCTATTTTTCAAATGCTCCCACTGTGTTGTGGATATTGAATACTAAAAAATATAAATTGAAGTGAAGAGAATCTGATAGTAAAAATTTTTGAACACAAAAACAATCCTCTTTCAGAAAGTGCTTGCTGCAAACAAGCATGTATTTTGAGATAGGCTTCCCTACCTTCAAGATTTTTTGCCATTTCTTTACTGCCGTGGGATTCAAAGATAATTTATGTACAGAAATATCCGAAGTACTGTCTGATGAACATTGAGGAACTGAGCACATTTTGCGTGATATTACCTCATTATCTCTTCCAATCCGCTGTATTTTAAGATTTGATGTTTATTTGAAACATCTATTGTTCATAAAATAACGTAAAAATATATCACTTTCGATCTAAGTGTGGATTTATGCAGACACAATTAACAATTATCAATTAGCATTTAACAATTAACAATTATCATTTATAAGTTAAACTACTCATTTCACTATGACTCCATTTATGCACACAATTAACAATTATCATTTATCAATTAACAATTCCGAAGTTGGCCAACTTTTAACTTCTTAAATTAATTGTACCGAATTTTCATCTAGTGCGCAACTATTACGCAGATCCTGAAATTTATCTCACTTTTTTCATGAAAAAGTGGTTGATTTAGGGTTATGTTGTGTGTCAGCATCATTATTAAAAGCAAAAAAATCTCATATCTTCAAAATTGTTCCAATATTCATGAAAATGTAGGGTTATTGTAAATGTAAATAACCAGAATCTCGGGATTGTGCGCGTGCTTACTATTTTCTCCTAATTTATAATTGTGTCTGCATAAACGATGGCAGTTTTACTAATTGTTAATTGATAATTGTCAATCGTTAATTGCTAATTGATAATTGTTAATTGTGTCTGCATAAATCCACACTAATCACTTAAAATTGTATAAAAATCTCACACTTCACCCATATAAACACATATGGGTTAGTTTGTTGTTCACCCTCCGAGTATTTCGAACGATTAATTGTAGATGTCGCCCACTCCGTGATTCTTCCCAATGGACATTCGAGACGATTGGCAGTTCGCCATTTTGTATTGTGAAGATTAGAAGCGTAAGAGGTGATTTTTACAATAATTGTATTGTCGCATTGTGAAATATGGATTACTTTAATAGTTTCATCAACTTTAATTAGCAATAATGATTTGAAGATCCTTAAAAATAAGGTAAGAACTGCAGTTTATGAGTAAATAGTTGAAATAGAGTTTTAACACATTGCACCATACGCTTCCGTGAAGTAGCATTTTATAATTACAAATGATTATTACACTAGTTGTTTGTTAAACTATTGTACTTCTACCACGTTGGATTTTTTCGTGAATATGCAAATTATTTGTCAAATAAGGCGTTAACAATTTAATGTTTTTATTAACGGTATGTAGGTATTTTCAAACATTTGGGGCCACAAAGCAATTTTTTATATCTGTATACTACCATAGTTGAATTCTTATGTATCTGTACTCTTAATTAGAAGGAATATTTCATGGTGCCAAAAAAATTGAATTTAAATGTCAGAAAATACATACTTTATGTCACTGGGGTTTTATGATAGTATGTGTAACTCTTGAACTCCAATTTTAGTTTGTGCAATTTTATTTCAGGATTGCAGTGCTTTATCTGTGATACATAGTGTTTTAAAATAAAGAAGAATCAATATGAGTTCCCCAGAAGAAATAAAGGCTGAGTATGCATCAAGTTTGGCAGATCTTACTTTTAACAGTAAGCCATTAATTAATGTGCTTACAATGTTGGCCGATGAAAATTCACCAAATGCCAGGGTTATTGTGGAAGCTATTGAAGAACATCTGTCAAAGGTTAATATATTTCCTTGTTTATTTTTCAAATAAATGTTGTGGCTGATGATGTAAAATTTTACATTATCGGCCAAACGTTGTTTTAGGTCCTATCTCTAACTTGTGATATATTTTAATAAATAGTTTTGAAAGTAAATCATTTATTTTTACATTATGACAATCAAATCCACATTTTTCAACCACTTGAATAATTTATTGAATCATAAATTTTGTTTTAAGAGTCATCCAGCAAAAATGTCTTATTAATATTTCATACCATAGAAGCCTACACCTCTTGTGTTTCATTTTTATCTAAGAATATGGCTATTTATGATAAAAAAGGTTAAAATGTTCATGAAGTCTTATCATGTCCTTGATTATTTCTAATGTTGAATATCAGGTGTGTTCATTTTGACTGAGATCTTAGATCAAAATACACTCAATAAGTATTATTAAATTTACTAATACCAAAATTCTAAAAGTAAATCCAGTAAATGTTTTTTTTTCCTTGATTTTTCTATTAAGGCAAAATCGTAAACCTAAATAAAAAGTTATTTATCTTTATTAGGAATGTGTGATTAAAAGTTGAACTTTTTTCGAGTTTGTGTACAGAATGTAATGGTAGGTTGGGTTACATTAATACAGTTTTATCTCCTTTTTTTTTCAATTTCTGTTGATATTTTGTTACTAAAATTTATCTCTTTTATATAGGAATTGAGTCCGTAAAAATGTTTTAGGATCCAGCTCCTTAAAAATGAAGGGTCCTGAAGTTGACACTTTATTGTACTGTAAGTTATTTTGAATATTTGTAAGAATCGTAATAAAGGTATTTTTTATATTCAATAGTTTTTTTGTGAATATATCGTTTATCATTGAATTTGGAAATCATAATTTATATTTTTTTATCATGCCTAAAAGTAATTTAGCTGCCATTGGTGTGAGGCATAAAAGAATTGTCTGAAATGGGATTCCTACTGGTCTCGTAAAAGCACTAACTTGTATGTACCAAATCATTTTGTTGATATACTTGTATATGTATGCATGGGTATGATTTAACGCATTCTATGTTTAAATTTCTTGATCCTGATACTATGAAATGTACCCAACGTTCCAAGACATTCTGTGTACCATCTTTATCTAGCAGTTTTATATGGAAAAAATAATTATAACAAAAAGTTTTTAAGGCTACGATAACCTAAAGCTCTTGTTTAATATTATAAATGCATTTTTCTACACAAACAAGTTATTTATTTATAAAAGATTTTTTTAAATATTTATAATATTAAAATGAAACTTTCTACATACACTACAAATATCTCAGTGCCTTTGAATATTCTACTTGGTGCTTGATAAAAATCTAAAAAAAAATTGTGTAAAAGAGTGTGCTGAAATATCGAGTGCATTGAAAATCTAGTAGGTAAAGTTATACAACACTTTATTGAATAAAATAATAGTGATATCGAAAGTGATAGTCAAATTATAGCGTGAGTATATTTATCCATGTAGGTCCACACCGATGTCAAACTACCAATTTTGTATCTGATCGATTGTATTGTCAAAAATGTTGGAGGAACCTACACATCGTTGTTTAGTAAAAATATAGTGGCTACTTTCATCGGTGTTTTTAAAGCAGTAAGTATTATCTTTACTATTACAAGCATCCATGTTACAATCTGAGAATTTAGTGTTTTTAATAGAAATTGTTTTAAAGTTTTGCCAAACAACTTGTTGAAGTTTTATTATAAAAAAACATGTCTTTGTTTCTAAATTCTCAGATGGATTTTTTAATTTCATCAGCTTTTTTGTTAGTTATAAGCATGTTCTAACATTAATAGTGTGCCATATTTCATGTATTTATTCAAAAAAAAAATTACCAATACCCAAATAAATATGTATTCACTGATTGGTACATTTGAACTACTTTTCATAATTATTTTTACTAGCCTTTATTGATTTGTAAACAAATGTACCGTTTTGTTGGGGGTAACTAACTATGGGATTGTTCACAAAATTATTATTTATTTGGATATGTTAATTGCGCAGTAGTTGCTTGATAAGTTTTACTTCAAATTTCTTATCATAAGCTTCTTGTTATTTCAAGCCTTTTCATTATTTTGTGCAGCTTCTAACTTTTATTTTAATAATTTTCTTGGCTTTTGTAACACCTTTTTTCTTTTTCCATTTTCATCCAGACAGTTAAACTAATTCTTACTGACAAAAAAAATGAATTCAAGGTTGACGAGAAAACACGAGCGGAAATGTTCAAACTCCGTCAAACATGGAACGAGGTTTTTCCACAAATGAAGCTGTACGCCATCGACGTTCAAATCAACCACTTGGATCCAGCTTGGCCAGTTACTGCAAAGCCACCGTCCAACAGCATACACTTGAATCCCAAATTCTTAAAACAAACGGTAAGCTCTCTCATACTCTTATAAGATTTATCTACAATTGGAAAGCATTTTTTTAAAATATACTCAAAAAGTCGTGAGCAGCTTGGTCAAGGCTTATAAAGGTCAGGAACAGCATGGTCAAGGATTGAAAACGTCAGGAACAGTGTGGTCAAGGCTTGTAAAGGGCAGAAACAGCGTGGTCAAAGCTTGTAAAGGTAAAGAACAGCGTGGTCTAGGCTTGTTAAGGGTTAGGAACAGCGTGGTAGAGGCTTGTAAAGGTCAGGAACAGCGTGGTAGAGGCTTGTAAAGGTCAGGAACAGCGTGGTTAAGGCTTGTAAAGGTCAAAAGCAGCGTGGTCGAGGCTTGTAAAGGTCAGGAACAGCGTGGTCAAGGCTTGTAAGAGTCATAAACAGCGTGGTAGAAACTTGTAAAGGTCAGAAACAGCGTGGTAGAAAATTGTAAAGGCCAGGAACAGTGTGTCGAGGCTTGTAAAGGTCAGGAACAGCGTGGTTAAGGATTGAAAAGGTCAGGAACAGCGTGGTCAAGAATTGAAAATGTCAGGAACAGTGTGGTCAAGGTTTGAAAAGGTCAGGAACAGTGTGGTCAAGGCTTGTAAAGGTCAGGAACAGCGTGGTAGAGGCTTGTAAAGTCAGGAGCAGTGTGGTAGAGGCTTGTAATGGTCAGGAACAGCGTGGTTAAGGCTTGTAAAGGCCAGGAACAGCGTGGTAGAGGCTTGTTAAGTCAGGAGCAGTGTGGTAGAGGCTTGTAAAGTCAGGAGCAGTGTGGTAGAGGCTTGTAAAGGTCAGGAACAGTGTGGTCAAAGCTTGTAAAGGTCAGGAACAGCATGGTAGAGGCTTGTAAAGGTCAGGAACAGCATGGTAGAGGCTTGTAAAGTCAGGAGCAGTGTGGTAGAGGCTTGTAAAGGTCAGGAACAGCGTGGTTAAGGCTTGTAAAGGTCAGGAACAGCGTGGTAGAGGCTTGTAAAGTCAGGAGCAGTGTGGTAGAGGCTTGTAAAGGTCAGGAACAGCGTGGTTAAGGCGTGTAAAGGTCAGGAAAAGCGTGGTTAAGGCTTGTAAAGGTCAGGAACAGCGTGGTAGAGGCTTGTAAAGTCAGGAGCACTGTGGTAGAGGCTTGTAAAGTCAGGAGCACTGTGGTAGAGGCTTGTAAAGTCAGGAGCACTGTGGTAGAGGCTTGTAAAGGTCAGGAACAGTGTGGTCAAAGCTTGTAAAGGTCAGGAACAGCGTGGTAGAGGCTTGTAAAGGTCAGGAACAGCGTGGTAGAGGCTTGTAAAGTCAGGAGCAGTGTGGTAGAGGCTTGTAAAGGTCAGGAACAGCGTGGTTAAGGCGTGTAAAGGTCAGGAAAAGCGTGGTTAAGGCTTGTAAAGGTCAGGAACAGCGTGGTAGAGGCTTGTAAAGTCAGGAGCAGTGTGGTAGAGGCTTGTAAAGGTCAGGAACAGTGTGGTCAAAGCTTGTAAAGGTCAGGAACAGCGTGGTAGAGGCTTGTAAAGTCAGGAGCAGTGTGGTAGAGGCTTGTAAAGGTCAGGAACAGTGTAGTTAAGGCTTGCAAAGATCAGGAAAAGCGTGGTCAAGGCCAAAAAATTAATGTATGGAAAAAGCCTAACTTATTTTTGTTTTTAAGGCGGCATCATCGCAAAAAAACAAAGCTGAAAGCGATTCCGGTTCGGCTGCACCTGGAGCTCCGGCCATAGATAAAGAAACTCTTCTCATGCAAGAGCAATTGATTCAGAAGCAAAAAGAACTGTTGGAGTTGCAGCAAAAGAGATTGGAATTGGAGGTGCTTCAAACACAAGTGAAGTTACAAGAACAGATTAAGCAAAGTATACCGAAATCTGGACGACCACAGGTAAATATTAATAATTAATAATGAAAATGTTATGCCGAAATGTTTTTCTTTTGATTACAGAATATTCTGTTGAAGCCTGAAGTTGCTAAACAACTGGTTCCATCATTGGTTCAGCATAAATCAACTGAAATAGTAAGTTGTTTATGTTAAGTTGATTATTTTTATTAAATTTTTGTTTGTTTCAGAACACTGCCATGACGCAGCAACAAAAATTGTTGCAAGGTCCAGTTCCTGCGACAAACGGCACGAAGATAAATCCGGTTAGTAGCGCCCTTATCAACGCCAAGCCAATAAGAGATCCAAGGTTAATGAGACAGCAGCAGAAACGGCAACAAGATCAAACGACGCCAAACGACGGTAATGCAGAATCAAATCAATTAAATCAAAGAACTGCTTTATTAGAAAATAATAAAATTGTTACAAATAAAGTGGGTGTTCGAAAACTTCGAAATGATCCACGCTTAATTAATAAAGATGATCCCCTCCCTTCGAAAACCGATTCCTCTAAATCTAGTATGTCCTCAAAGTCCCGTAACTCCGATCCCGCACATAACAAAACCCACAAATCGTCCCGAGCGTCGCAACGTTCGACGATCACGTCGGACACGAGCTCCATTAAAAGTGCTGCTAATGCAGTAAGTTTAGATTTACAAAAAGTGAATAAAAGTGACGTAGTGAAATCTTCTAAGCACAAAAGAAAGGATAAAATCGATGATAAGCAATCGATTAGTCCGAAGGACAAACGCGACAAAAGTGACGATAATACCACCGCTTTCAAAAACGTCAAAGCATCGATGAAAAATCGAAATTACGTTAGGAGAAATTTGGGAAGTGCGAGTCCGGATGTCGTACAGGACGAGGATCTACGATCGTTCGGGCCACCCGAAAAGCAGCCTAGACTGCTTGGTGATCCTAACGAAGAACAGAGTAAGTTATTTTTACATTTTCATTGCTAGTGTGGTCATATAGAACTTCTAGGGGTGGGAAAAATTTATCTGCGGGTGGTACGATTGTTTATAAATAATAAAGTCACTTTTTTTATTTAATTTATTTAGAAATTAATGCAGTTCCCGTTTCGCAACCTCCCGTAATGGTAGTTCAACCGATAAAATCACAGCTAGCCTCAAAAGGCATGGACGTGGATCTCAGACAACTACCAGCGGCTGTAGGTAAAAAAAGATCGTCAACTGAATCTCCCGAAGGGACTACGGTTAAGAAAAATAAATCGGAAATACTCGATAAGTAAGTATATATGTAAAGATTGCGAAAAAGCTTATCGAACCATGCAATTTACACGAGTACGACAAGGAAAATGTGGAAAAAACAGCTTGAAAGAGAGAGAGAGAAAGGATAATTGGGCGTGGTCAGCGAGGGTGTTAACTTATTTCCCGAGGATTGCCGAATGTTCAGTGTGAGCCTTTTTTAACCGCTGTTGCCAGAAGCGCAGATTAATTTGAACAAATCATATTTTTGTCTCGTTTTCGTCGACTTTTTTTCGAAGTCATGCACCATTAAACAGTTTCATCCGGCAACAGTGTCCTTTACAGAGAGAATTCACTAGTTAGTATGTAAAGGACACTGTTGCCGGATGAAACTGTTTAATGGTGCATGACTTCGAAAAAAAGTCGACGAAAACGAGACAAAAATATCACTTGTACAAATTAATCTGCGCATCTGGCAACAGCGGTTAAAAAGGGTGGCAATAAACATCTATCCTCGGGAAATAAGTTTACACCCTCGCTGACCACGCCCACTTATTCTTTATCTCTCTTTCAAGCTATTTTTTCCCTATTTTCCTTGTCTTACTTGTGTAAATTGCATGGTTCGATAAGCTTTTTCGCAATTTGTATCTTTCATGCTGAAATTTTCTTTATTTATGCATTTTTTGTGACAGATTGTTTGGAGACGAAGATACCGATTTACGTCAACTAGCTGTGAATTCAGAACCGCGTCCTAAAACCCCACCGCCGCCAATTATATCATCGAATAACTCCGGACCGTCATCACCCGCCCCGGATTCCCCGAAAACTAACCTCGACGCTATCAGAGCAAAGTTGGCGAACGCTACAAATAGAGATAAAGTACTGTCAAAATCATGTAAGTAAAATAATAACAAACAATCGATATTTCAATAATAATATTTTTGTGTTTTTTCAGATAATAAGAAGAAATTAAGATTGGAAGATCAAGATTTACGCCAGCCGATAACAATAACCGCTGAAGCAGCCAATAAAATAATAATTTCACCGGAAGACGAAACGAATATTAAATCGGGAAAAATGACAAACGAAGAAAGCTCGAAACTTTTAAACAAAATCATACTCCAAATGGAAAAGAACAAATTGAAGGAAGCCAAAAGAAAAGATAACGAAGAATCTTTCAGTACCTCGCTTCAACCTATAAGCGATGAAGAGTTCAACGATAGCGATTTTGATGATAGTTTGAACAAAAATGTACCTCTACCAATAAGCGAAGAAAGCATTATACCTTTCAACGACAAAGACGAAAGACTAACTAGTTCTCTACAACAACAAAAATCCGATTTTGCTCCCCTTTCATCGTTCCCAAGAGACGGAAGACGCTATCCCGGTCCTCAAGGAAATACTTGGCGTGGTGGTCGAGGAAATAGACGTAACTGGGAACCGCCACAACCTAGAATGCCAATAAGACATTGGAACACCAACTCCTGGGGATCTACTTCAACTAGAGAGTTCGAAAATGAAACCCTAACAGTACCTGATGATTCCGAACCGATTTTTTCCAACGGATTCGTCAACGTGGATGAAATTAAATCAATGGCGATTGACGGGGTATCCAGAGATATAAGATTCTATGGAGAAACTGCAGTAGTCTTAGTAGCATGGGACGATCCAAGAGAGTTGACGTTTCAAAACGACGGTATCCGCAAAATCACTTTTAACGACACCGAAAGTTACGTTATGGGCTTCAACGACGCTTATAAAGAGGTAACGGTTAACGGAAACCCCCATTCGGTGAGGATCGGCTCCCCCAGCAGAGAAATTTTCATCGATTCCGTCCCCTATGAATGTTTCTTCGGTAGTGCAGGCATAAAAATCCAACTCGACGGAGTTGAAACGAAAGTGCAGTTGGAAGGACCGCCGCCTCCCGTAAATATCGGCAGAACCAAAAGAACTGATCTCGTAGCCGGCAAAATTAACATGGTGATAAACGCCAAAGTGATTGTACCGGTGTATTTGGACGCTAAAGTACAGAAATTTGTTCTAGATGGCGAGACCAGTACTCTTAAATTTGTAGATGCATTAAACACTGTGTTAATAAATGATGTACCTTTTAATGTTGAATACGGTGGTCTCCCTAAACCTTTACTCATCCATGATAAAAAACATTTTATAAGATTTTCAGTATTGCCCAAAGGCGTTAAGCCTGGAAAAGTGAAAATTGTCGATATGGAAGGCGAATCCAGCGCTAGTCCCGTACCACCGGACGAGGAGAACAGTCAAGACGACACCGCCGCTTCCGATGCTTACGATCCCGGTATGCCGATTACGGGGATTCTGGATAAACCAGCTGGGACCGAGTCTCCCGACAGACATTCCGACTCTCCTAATTTCTATCAGAAATTCTTACAACAGCAGCAAAGTAAGTATTACACTGAATAAATTGTTTAGTACAGTTGCGTTAAACTGGCTTGAGTTTGAGGTTGTCAATTGTCAATTAAAGCTAGTTTTATTCAAATAAGATGCTGTTACCCTTTTTTTCAAAAATTTTGTCTACGCATAAACTTGAAACGTACATTTTTTTGTGGCTACAGAATTTCTATTGGGAAAAGTAGAATAGGCATGATGACTGATTTTGAAAAATTGCTCCACGATGTTTTCACGTATATACTTTATCTACAATAAATGTTATTTCTGTAAAAAAAGATGTTTTTAAAGGAAAAATTCAACTTTTAAAAACACATTTTAAATTATGCGCCAAAACGCTATAATAGTAATGGCGTCCTTCTATGACGTCATCAATTCTTAACAGTGTCAACTGTCGATAGGTTATCTATGATCTGTGTCATGTAGTAATATCGTCAAAGTCAAACTTCAAACACTTGACAGCTTGCAGGTTAAAAGTTTATTTTGATACATAAACATAATTTCAAAAACGGTTTTTTGTGGTAATAAAAACAGAGATACTTGATAGTTCATAACGAGAAAATATCACATGAACCAAGAAAAGCCAACAGCAACAAAGGAAATACAAAACCATAGATAATATAAAGACGACAAAACAGATGTTCGGATTTGGTTTGGGTCGGATAATGGATATCTGCGAAAGCATGACGTCACTCTCTTCTGATTGGCGTTTGAGATAAGATGGCGGATGGTTAAATTTTGTGCTTATATTTTTACTAAAATAAATGTAATCACACATGAAAATGAAAAATAAGTGATTTCTGTAGAATCTCTGCATCTTAAATAATTATATCAAATCAATATTTCGGTGATTCTTAGTGACAGTCATCATGCCTATTCGATAGATGGCGCTCCGAAATGTCAATGTCATTTTAGTAACGAGTAAAACATCAGCTGTCGTATTATAATCACTTTGATATTTAAGTGGTTTTATTTTGGCTGTTTTAGTTATTTTCAGTGTGTGTTTTGTGAAATTTTTTGCTTTTTCTTTGATTGTGCTTTAGTAGTACAATTTTCTCCACCAGAGGTCTCATTGAATTCTACTCCGTCCAATATACAAGGTATCGTTTACCAGAAACAATTGCTTTGAAATATTCTCCCAATCCGGACCTGGATTTTTATTGGTATTGGTAAGTGGTTAAAAAAAAAAACATCGACCTGTATGTTACTCGAAAACTTGCCATAAAATCAGCAAAGTGGACAAAACAATCTTGATATCATACAGTTATCATACAATTTACACGAGTACGACAAGGAAACTATGAGAAAAACAACTTAAAAGAGAGAGAGAAAGATTAATTGGGCGTGGTCAATGAGGCTGGCCGAATATTCATTGCCCCGCCTATTTATCCACTGTTGCCAGAAGAATAATTGGGCGTGGTCAGCGAGGGTGTATACTTATTTCCCAAGACGAGACGAGAGAGAATTAATTCGGCCAGCTTCGGGAAATATGTATACACCCTCACTGACCACGCCCAATTATTCTTCTGGCAACAGTGGATAAATAGGCGGGGCAATGAATATTCGGCCAGCATCATTGACCACGCCCAATTAATCTTTCTCTCTCTCTTTTAAGTTGTTTTTCTCATAATTTCCTTGTCGTACTTGTGTAAATAGCATTGTTCGATAAGCTTTTTCGCAATCTGTACAACCCAATAAGTGATGTATTTTTAAAAACAACCGTCTCGGTTACTTGAATTATTTCTCTTTCTCAATAAAACATCCTGTATAATATAAAACGTATATAGTATCCAATCGTATCGATGTATAAATAATTTAGCACACTTTTGTCGAATATTAAATAATTTCCACTCAACTAAACACCTTTAAAGGTACTCCAACTCTTCCAGATTTTTCCAGAACTAAAAATCACATTTTTCCTAACATTTTAGATAATCTAGACGTCCTCTCCAATGCAATGACCCCTACATTAGGACCGACTCAAACAACTGGCGGTTATCAAGTAGAAAACAACTTAAATTCCAAAGAAGTATCAACGAATATCCAAACCAAACCAGCCGCATCAGCACCGGCTTTAAATATAAACGATCTCTTCCAAAAGCTAGTAGCTTCTGGCTTCGTTACGTCAGTTACGGAACAAAAGAAACCCGTTGAAACTGTTTCTTCAAAAGAACCAATCACAGTAACTAAGATTACACCGGTACCACCAGTTTCTTCTTCTTCTAACCAACCTGCAAGTAAAATCAAAAGAAACTCTGTGATGAATCTTAAACCGATCACATTCGCGCGACCAGAAACTCTAAGAGTACGTCAAAGTAATTTGTATAACATCCTGTACGTGGGTATGCAATGCAGTACTTGCGGTATGCGATTCTCTCCCGAAGCCAGCATGCTCTACAGTCAGCATTTAGATTGGCACTTCCGGCAAAATAGAAAAGGTAAGAAGAACAGCAGAGTTGCTACAAGCAGACGATGGTATTATTCACTATCCGATTGGAAAAACTACGAAGAACTAGAAGATCTCGAAGAAAGAGAGAAAAACTATTTCGACGAACAAAAACAAGCAGAAGGCGTCGAAGATGCCGAAGAAGAAATAGAAATTCCTAGTGTCGTTGCGGATCCGGATTCGACCGATGAAAGTTGCGTGGTTTGCAGAGATAAGTTCGATCAGTTTTTCAATGAAGAAAAAGAAGAATGGCATCTGAAGAACGCTATAAGAATAGATGATAAAACGTATCATCCGGTTTGCTACGAAGATTTTCAGGTTAGGAAGTTTGATCTGTTTTATTTGGTTTGTTTATTTAATTTTTTCTTCAGCAATCTCTTCTGGAGGTAACTGTGGACGAAAGTGTAAAAGCCACCGATACTTCTCAGCAAGAAGAAAAAGAAGAAACGATACCCGGACTCGAAATAATAATAGACGACGACGATGACGAGGAAGTACCGAAGGAAACGGAAATTATGTCGGTGGAAAGCGAGTTGGTACCGGATAATATAGAACCGTCTCCACCAAGTGAAAACGACGAAGAAGATGATGACGACGATGTTATTCTTAACGAGGTAAATATAACTTATATAAAGTACTTTTTTTTATATTTATTGTTTTACTTCCTTACCTAACTACCTAAACAGGTAGCGCCTATTAAAATAGTTGTCGATGATGATGACGAAGAAATGGATGCACAACCATCGGAAGCTTCTAGAATTAACGTAGAAGATGATGGATTTGTGGAGATTGCAGGTCTAGTTAGTTTACCGAACGGTAAGCACGTTAAAATTAAAGCCGAACCAGTCGATAAAGGTAAGCAATAACATTGTCATCAAGTGACAGATGGTAATGGTACTATTTTTTAGATTTGGAAAGCGCGAATACCTCCCTAGTTGCCACCGACATAGAAATCATCGAATCACTTCCGCCGAAACAAAATGTCGTCTTTTCAATGGACGGTAACGTGGAACCGGCCTCCGGCGCTAACCCGGTGTCGTCCACCGGCATAAGCGGCAATAGAATTAAGATTAATATAAGTAAACCTTTACCTGTGATAAATAAAGAAAAAGAATCGTCGTTGGATAACGCAGTACCGTCGGAAACTTATTTGGATCCGTTCGAACCGTTCCCGCCCGGAGAAGAACCGGAACCGGCGCAGCTCAAACCAGCGCTTAAATCAGTTAAATTGAAAAAAGTACCGCCGATCAGAAAAGGTACGGAATTGACGGGACTGTGTTCTCTGATGTGACTGTATTTAATTGAATATGTAAATTTCAGGTAATTTTATGTAACTAGAGAAGGTTGTTGTATATAAATAAAGAGATTGCGAAAAATTTTGTGGAATCCTGCAGTTTACACAAGTACGACAAGGGAAATAGCTTAAAAAGAGAGAAAGTATAATAGGGCGTGGTCGAAAAGGTTGGGCGAATGTTCGTTGCCCCGCCTATTTATCCAATGTTGCCAGAAGCGCAGATTAATTGGTACAAATGATGGTTTTGTCTAGTTTTCGTTGAATTTTCTTCGAGCTCATGCACCATTAAACACTTTTATCAGGCAACAGTGTCCTCCACTAGTTGTTGGTATTCAGTATGTTTCCATCATGTAAAGGACACTGTTGCCGGATAAAAGTGTTTAATGGTGCATAAACTCGAAAAAAGTCAACAAAAACGAGAAAAAAATATCATTTGTACCAATTAATCTGCGCTTCTGGCAACAGTGGATAAATAGGCGGGGCAACAAACATTCGGCCAGCCTCTTTGACCACGCCCAATTAATCTTTCTCTCCCTCTACGATAAGGAAAATAGCTTGAAAGAGAGAGAAATAATAATTGGGCGTGGTCAAAGAGGCTGGTCGTTCATTGTCCCGCCTATTTATCCACTGTTGCCAGAAGCGCAGATTAATTTGTACAAATGATATTTTTGTTTCGTTTTCGTTGAATTTTCTTCGAGTTCATGCACCATTAAACATTTTCATCCGGCAACATGTTGTGAACATACTGAATACCAACAACTAGTGGAGGACACTGTTGCCGGATGAAAATGTTTAATGGTGCATGAACTCGAA
The DNA here is from genome assembly GCA_963978555.1 of Galerucella nymphaeae. Classification (NCBI taxonomy): domain Eukaryota; kingdom Metazoa; phylum Arthropoda; class Insecta; order Coleoptera; family Chrysomelidae; genus Galerucella; species Galerucella nymphaeae. The sequence continues at coordinate 23,797,555 of OZ021706.1, read as the reverse complement.
GGAAAGTCAAGGATAACGAAACAAAAATAGCATTTGTACAAATTAATCTGAGCTTCTGGCAACAGTGGATAAATAGGCGGGACAATGAACGACCAGCCTCTTTGACCACGCCCAATTATTCTTTCTCTTTCTTTCAAGCTGTTTTTCTCATGTTTTCCTTGTTGTACTTGTGTAACTTGCATGATTCCATATCTATTGTTATTCGGATATTAAGTCAAGCATATACGGTGCGTTTATTAATCTCGTTACTGATCTTTTAACTCCCTTTACGATGATTCAATTAAAGTACAGGTGGTTATAAATAAATATACAACAACCTTTCTTTAGATCGTGCCCATTTTACAAAGTAATTCAATTATTGGTAAATATATACAAAGGAAATTATTAATCTGGGTAAAAAAATTAACCAATCAAATCGAAGATTTTGTTCCCTCAGCAAATATAATGTCAAGGCCGTTACCTCCAAACGATTAAGATGAAATTTTGCCTACAAATCTTTTACTGATTCATCAAATTAGTTGAAATTGAATTTAGAGTTTGTTATTTTTGATCTAATCCACAATTTCACTTCTAGTTCCCAACGCTATTAATGACGTATATTTTTACATCAACTGTCAAACTTGCAAGAGATTTTCAATTTTTCATTCACCGATATTCATATTCACACACCAAATTCCATGCATTTTTAAATTTCTCGCAGATTCCTACCTCTTTTACGGCGTTGCCACAAAGTATAACTTTTCTAAGCCATATAACAGTAAGTACGCGCAGCTTTTGTGCGCATTGACAGTCTATCGAAAATAGCATCACATTTCGACGTTGCCTAGATTGTTGTTTCTTTCCAAGTCGTTAATAAGCTGTTGCCAGCTCTATTTTTAGGATCACAACTTCAAATGTCATTTGAATTCTGTCTGACAGATCAAAGAAGAGAAACCCTTTCGATTGTTTTAGTATTCCTTGGTTCTACCCTATTAAACAGTTTTATTTGTCTTGCAAAACGGTTTTTGAGGTCCCATATGTAATTATAATTTTGACTATCTGCGTTGACATCGAATAATAGTTCAGTTTATCCTCAAAGGTCGATTTTCGTTTATCGAATAACTAATTTGGTTAGTTAGTGACCCCCTTTACAAATTTCTACTTGAAATTTTCCCATTTTTATTTGGTTATTTAATAAATTATTTATTTTCAATTTTCCGCAAATAATATTAAAATATTCCAAGTTATAGTCTATTTCAATATGATTGAGAACAAGTTTGTATCGTTTGGTAGTGTTTTGGCCGCGAGCATTTGTATATACTGCGGTTATTATAGGAAATTATGTATAAATGGGCAACTCTGTATATATTATAAATTTAATTATGTAAATCATGATGAAAATATAATTTCGATCGCATTTCTTACTTTATGTAAATATTTGAATATTTCTTGAAAGAAATGCATCCGGCAATGTTTTATTTTTTGGGTACAAATGTTATTTTATTTGTTTGATAATAAACGAATGATTTGTTATTTGTTGAAAATAAATATTTAAAAAAAAACCTACACGTGTATATTTCACAAAAGCGGTTATATTGATGCTGTATTGGATGGATTAGCTAGAACATTTTTTTTGTGGGAGAACTATTGGTAATTAATTTGTATATAATTATGTGCATCGTGGAATTTAATCATAATAAATTAGGGAAATATCTAATTTGTTTTTTATTTCCTTACCTTTTTTAGGAGTAGTACTGTATTGAATCATCTGAACACATCCGAGACCTTCTTAGCTACCAAACCCTTACGTAATGTCTGTTTTTTTGAATTTCTCAAAATCAGAAAGTCTCTGACATTTTTATTTAAGTTACTCACTAATTTTTGCCCCTAGACTCCGAAAATACCCGTGAAAATTTTGTAGTCTTAAATAAAACTTCATTTTCGATACCCTTACTTTCCGGTACTCCTTAATACACTCCTGAAGCGTAAACCTTGAAATTTAACATGACTTTTTAGCTGAATACTCAACAAATCAGTGGCCAATAATTCTAAGTGAACTCTTGGCATGTCACTATTTCATTTCTGTTATCTGTCACTACTGATGTCAAATGTCAGTTATATTAACTGTCATTCTTGTCAGAAAAAAACACTTTTTGTTGGCCACACTGATCTTAGGCTTACCCTCACTTCCCTAAATACAAAACTATACGCAAACTCACTTATGTAATGTCTCTTTTTTTTTGAATTTTTCAAAATCAGAAAGTCTCTTTGACATTTTTATTTAAGAAACTCACTAATTTTTGCCTCTAGATTCCAAAAATACCCATGAAAATTTTGTAGTCTTTAATAAACCTTTTTTTTTTTTCGAAATTTCGATACCCTTACTTTCCGGTTCTCCTGTATTCACAATTTCTTAGATACACCTTTTATAATTTTTTTCCATATTCGTTCATCATCTGAGAATGTGTCTTCCAAATATCATCTCGAAATTCCCATTATTATTGCCTCCACGAATTTTTAAATAAAGGAGTTCAGTCTAAGGTCAGTATGGCCAACAAAAATTGGTTTTTTTCTGACAAGAATGACAGTTAAGGTCTACTGTTTAAAACATAAGATTTTTGCATCTTTTCTATCATTGCGAACATGTATTTTGGTTCATTAAAATAATGAATACACCTCCGAAGCGTATATCTTGATATTTACAATGACTTTTTAGCTGAATACTCAACATATCATAGGCCAATAGTTCTATGATCTTGCAAATGACCAGTTCATTTCTGTTATCTGTCACTACTTATGTCAAATGTCAGTTATATTAACTGTCATTCTTGTCAAAAAAACCACTTTTAGTTGGCCACACTGATCTTGGACTTACCCTCACTTCCCTAAATACAAAACTTTACGCATACTCACTTTGGTTGTCAATGTTACCACCCTCAGGAATATAGGAACAATAAAAACCTCAACTTTATCTAATTTTATTAAAAATATCACCAGATACATTAATCACAATTAATAATTAACAATTCCCTAATTATTCTTTACAACTGCTTCTACTGTCTTATAAAGTACTTTTTCCAAATCAAAATACTTGTAAAATCACATCGAATTTAGTACACACTGCGCATGTCTCAGATCTGTCATTCACAATCCCTCAATTTTTTTCTAAGTTGTTGCTAATTTTCTTCTAAGTGTTATAAAAGCGATTGTTCGACACACTACGAACGTTAAGATTAAATAAACGATGTCCAGCCAATAGTTAGCAGTGCTCATTCCAATGAACTCCAGAATATCCTTCGATGTAGTATAGTGACAATATTCTGCTTCAAAAGGACATTTCAAAGGAGCCCTGTTGAAACCGTAAACTGCCTGAATAAGTCCTGAAATTGAAAAAAAAATATATTAACTAAAGAAGATTTACATTATCCAACTCACCCTCCGTGGAAAAACTGATATACGATATATATGTCAATAAGAACATGACACTTGACATATGGTTGAACATAATGACAAACCCACCGACAGATACCATCAGAGCTAGTAGAATTGCACCGATGAATATACCGTTCTGAAAATAATAATTATATTAAAATTTCAATAAAACGTTACAAGTTTTAATGCAACTCACTATTGGATCCGTGAGTGTGCCAATGATTAGTCCATATCCGGAAGCGGATAAAGATGATAATGTTTGTATGAATAGCACCATGAAAAATCTCCCAAATTCCGGTGGTTGATCACTGATGAAATAAGACCCTGTGCAATAAACTAAACTGAACAGTATCTGGAAAATAGTATAAAATAACATTTTATAAACATTGTGTAATATACTGTTCTAGAGAAGCGCTACTGAAGTCGAATGTCAATTATATGTCGAATGTCAATCATATGTCAAATGTCAATCATATGTCAATGTCGAATGTCAATCATATGTCAATGTTATAAATTCTCTGATAACAGACTATTAGTTTCTTTTACCTGTTGAGGAATGTCAAACACCATAAAGGCAGCGTAATATGTCGAAAGTTTGTACCAATTGTTGAAATTTTCTTTTTTCAACATTATTAACTCGGAGGGAACTAAAATAGGATAAATGAGGTTATATTTATACGTATTTTATTTACAATTAATATACCCATCTCTACATTTTTACGGCTATTTGACATATTTGACAAGCAAACGTCATTTCATGTCACTCAAGTTATACTTACATTTTAATACTGCTGGCATCATTGAAGTATAAACTAAATAAACTATTCCAAATTGTAAAAATCCTAAATTATTGATTACTTTGGTAGCATCATGGCCACTGTTTTGAAAAGTTACACCTAAGAATATTCCTACTAGAAAATGTAGAAGTAACTTCAATTGGGATATCGTCTAAAAAAAATTAGGTTATCTACAGTTTTTCAAACATAGGATGAGGTATGTAAATATGACAAGCTGTACCAAATAATTCAACTTATGGTCGCCAAATTCTATAAAAACAGAGCTAATAGGTTTATTTTTATATTGAATGATGATTAAATGTGTATCCATAAAATTACGTCTAATTATTGGTTCTCATGTGAGATGAATTTATGTTGGCTACATCTAAAATCCCTAATGTTGTCATCTGTCATATCATAGAACCACCAAAGAAATAAACACTAGTTCTATGGTTAAATCCATCGAAATAGATAAATATAAACGCGGGAAATAAAGTGGAGAATACAATATTTTAAAGAAATGAAGCAGCTCGTTTTGGCGACCATCTATCTGTCAAAAATTACACTAGAATACCAAACAAGTAACTTACCCAATCTCTATAAAGTTGAATGGCATTTTTTTTCAATAATATGAAAAATCTCTTCCATTCCGGTGGTGATTCCTTCTCACTAGAATCGTCAATTTCATTGGGATATACATTACTATTGTCATCTATGGCTAAAGCGTCGCTTATTTTAACTGAAATAAAGTAATTCAATGCCTGTGGCCAACAAAAAGTGGTTGTTTCTGACAAGAATGACAGATAAGACAAGAATGACAAGTTTAATAAAATTGCCCATCAAAAATATCCAAAACTTACTTGTAGGTACATATTTCCATCTATCTTCTTTCGCTTGATTATCAAGTACATCAATATAATCGCCATATTCTCCACTAACAGCTTCCATAACTATAAAAATAACATGGTTTCAATTATAAGTAAAATGCAATTAAACATATTGAAATCTTACAATAATCCGCCGGATTATGATATTGCGGACAATGTAGACCAACAGAAGCTAGGAAAGGTACAGTATTTATGCTCGGTCCTTGGTAAACGCATCTACCTTTCGCCATCATGTAAACTTGATCGAACATTTCGTAGGTATGAGCGTTCGGTTGATGTATAGTACAAATTATAATTCGTCCGCCACTGGCTAATTTCTTCAACATTTGAACGCATTGTGTGGTGGATGAACTGTCGAGTCCTCTGATAAGAAAATAAAATGTGTAAAACGGTAAATAAATTCGCAAATGATCCGCAGGATAGCGCTACCACAATAAATGTGTTTGGTTGCATACTCGACAGGGGTAGAGATACTGAATATTTTGTTTTTGCTTCTAAAAGATTTAATTTGAATGGAATAAGGGATTTTTTTAAATACTCACGTTGTAGGCTCGTCTAGGAACATAATTGGAGGATTATCTACTAATTCTAAAGCTATGGATAACCGTTTTTTCTGGCCGCCAGATAAACTTTGGCATCTTGTATGTTTTGCTTTACATAAACCCAAATTAGTCAAAATCTCATTGATCTTAAAACAAAACAAAATTAATTAATGTAATAAGCAGAAGCACATAGAACTGATTTCAAAAAACATGTACCCAGATTTTTTTGACAGTTAACTTACCAAAAATTCCTTAGCTTTTTGGCTAATATTATCTATTTTAAGACTACATGCCATCATCATACATTCCTCTACCGTGAAAAGAAGTGGTAGATTGTCATCTTGAAGGATATAACAGGACTCTTTTCTATATTGTAAAATTCCTTTTTTCCTCTTAGTAGGTCTATTACATTTTATAGTTCCGCTTGTCCCTGCGATTCTATTAAAAAAAATTTTAAAAAAAAGTTGATCACCCTGAATAATGTTAACTAATTGTAAACATTTTGTTATAATATTCACGTTTTGTTAAATGATCATTAGTGGATAATTAACAGGTGGTTAAAGCTTGTTTATGCTTATCTTTAATTATTAATTACATTTATAATAAACAAAACAATTGATAAAAAAGAATCCTGAACAATTTTTACAATTATTAAACAATATCTACAAATGTTTTTCACATGATGAGTGACAGTTTCCTATAAATCCCATTATAAGAAGATATCCAACTTTTTTATTCAACCTCAACCCTGCACGCTAGTCCCCAAATCTGATTGTTTATAATTTGATATAACAACTCTAACTAACAAAGAACGAAATCATTGTTGTTGTTACTGACATACTTAATTTCTAGGAAAATGCATTAATATCAATATAAAAAAAATAAATGAGTTAATATATCAATCAAATTAGAACTTTGATCTTTGCTTATAAATATGTAGATTTCACCAATCAGCAGCAAACTGATTCAAGTTAATGGAAATGTCCCAATATTATTATTCCATAGTCCAGTGTCCACAGAAGTCATTAAAATTCTCTAATTTTATTTTAATTATTAAAACTGCACGAGCTCTAATATATTTTTGATTATAAGATTAATTTAATAAAGTATTACTCACTGGTATCCCGTTAAAATATTAAGTAAAGATGTTTTTCCAGCTCCAGAAGGTCCCATAATGGCTGTAAGATGACCAGAATAAAATTTTCCTGAAACTCCATCGATAATTCTTTTATAACCTGCAACAAGCAAAACACCCTTTTAGTATTTTCAAATTTTTAGAGGTTGGTAGGTGCAGAAAAATATTAAGTTACCGACCCTGTATAAAACTGAGCCTACTTTCCGCAACTGAAACAATTCAAAGCGATCAACCACCTCCAATAGAATTACAGCATACAGTAAACATCATAAAATCGTCAGTGTTTTTTGTTCACCCTAAAAAAACTGCTTCACGAATTTATTAGACAGAACAAAGAGTGTTGTAACGTAACCACAGTTGTAACAATGTGTGTTAGTGGTGAATATCGATATTTTTGACTTGATTCAGGTAATTTTTGATTATTTTATTTAACAATATGCATTTTTAATATCATATTACTTATTATGTTGTATTTTTTAATAACTAGGTAGAAATTTTGAGTGGTTAAGTACTTTCAACTATCTAGATACAAGTGTTTGAATTCAGAGCTGAAGTTACCATTCATAATTATAATGTCGTTGTCGTATATCAGATGAAAAGAATATTTTATCGTATTGTTGTATATAAATCCCATGTATTTTCATGCTTAGACATGTAGGTAAATGTATATCAAAGCATTCCCAACAACAATAAGTGAAGCCGGTGAAAATTCTTTGATGTTGAAGGGAAATAACTAATTGAAGGTTACTGCTAATCCTGGCATACGGAGAAAAAGTATTTTATCATAATATAGTTGTGATTCAATCAAATATTATATTATGTAGGTATTTTTCCATCAGTAGCGATTTTTGCACTTTTTTTTAAAAGTAATGTCAACATTCATTATTTTGTTTGGTTGACAAGTTACCTATTGTTTTAAAGTATGTTATACACTTAGTAAAATCATATGTCCTGTTGAATTCGTTTTTCTCAATATTTGAAAACTAGGTAAGTACTGTCAAAAAAATAGTGACATTAAAATGTCACAGATTGTATGTTTGGTTGCCTACACCACAGGTAACTGTCATATAGTTATAGTTGTTATATAGGGGTCATTAATGTATGATTTTGTCTAATTTTGAGAACGTTAATAGCATATGTTATCAAATAATATTAATTTATTTCTTTTTTTTACAGATTTAAACGCTCGTTTTTGTTCAAGAAATGCGATATGCCTAAAGGTAGGAGATTGCTATAATGAATAACAAAAATAGAAATATTTGTGGGATTAATAATAACTTAAATTGAAGAAATCATAACAAAAACAATGTTTTGGGGGGCTAGGAATCCAGCATAGACTAATTTGTTTATTTATATATTTTTTAAATCCATTTTCTATTTTTGTTATTGAAAAAGTATTCTTGAAATGTTTTTGCTATTTACAATTTTTCGAATAGGATATTTTATTTAATAATTTTATAAATATATTAAATATTGGAAACACCCCAGCAAGAGGATATGTTTTTGTGTGGATTTCGTTTGTGTTTCTTTTGTTTCAGGTGAAGTTTTTTCAGCGCACCATCGTTCTGAGAGCAAATCGGTTAGTCAATTAAGTACAAAAAAAAATTGAAAAAAATATATAATAGAAAAATTGCTTAAAAAATTAATTTGTTTCACAACTGTGATCAGGTTTAAAATATTAAAAAAAAATTTGTCCTTATTTTCAAACATTTATTTAGTAAAGTTTCTTATTAAATACAAAAATTGAAAAAAAAAAGAAAAATTAAAACAGAAATATTTTAAAAATCTCAAAAAATTTGTTCCTAATTTAAAATATTTTTTTGTAATGTGTAATATTGAAGATTATGTTAGGAAATTATAATTTTAGAAATATAAAGACATTAGGTAAAGCCGAAATGCTCCAGACAATTCAAAAGGGATAATTTAGGAGAGCAAAAACCAAGGATTTCTTGTGCAACGTTCTGGGAGCCAATAGGGTAGCCATATAACATAATTAAATATTTTTGGATTTTGATAGAAACTTATTAAAACAAGAATAATTTAAAAAATTGCTTTAGGAACTAATTTTTTATAAAACTGATAGTCTAAGATACCTAAAAATTTTTTTTCTAAATTAAAACATCAAATATAAAGAATAAATGTTATTAAAAAGAAAAATTACTCAAAAAAATAATCAAAACTAGCCTAGATTTATTTTAAGAAACCTTAAATTTATTTCCCAAATTGAAAACTTTTTAGTCTAGCATACTATTGTTCATTTTGTTAGGAAATTATTATTTTAAAAATATCAAGTCACTAACAGAACGCACTAGATACAAAGGAACCTTCCAGACAACTCAGAAGAAGTAACAACAATGATTTTGGGTGTTTCCAATTCTTCACATATTCATTTTTTGCTAATTTATACAAATATATAATGGTGTATACTGTTACATCATAAATAAACTTCTTTATCAACTCAGAAATTTTCAAATTGTATGCTTGTTGAATAGAGAATGCGACCACAAACATTTCCTTGGGTACAAAAGACCTTTTTTAATTTTCAAAATTAAAAACATGCACTTAGATTACTCTAAATTGAATGGTTTATAAATTTTATTTAGTTTGATTATTGAATTTGAAATTCTCTTTCTTTTCAAGTTATTTTTAAAAGCTGCTCACTATAACATAACCTTAATCTGGATACTGCACCGGATTGGAGTACAACCTTTCACTTTTTCTTCTTCCAGTAATTCTAAACAACATTAACTGTGTATTTAAAATGTAATATATTTTTAAACGAGACCCTTTTTTAAGATAAATAAGACACTCTATAAACCCAGGTACTGGCTCGAAGCCTGCTCTAACGTAGTGGACTTAGAGGCAGTATCATGTAGGGAAATGTTTGTTATGTATGCCTTTGACTAAGAGATAAATGTGGTGGCAATCGCACGGTCGGTAAATGGAAATGGTCGAATTCGGTTTTTAATGATGGATAATGGGAAAAATGGTGCAGTCCAAATGGTATTGAGATAAGGACAAAGCCATAGATTTTAATATGTAAGTTTCAAATATTTTTTTACTCTGTTTTTCTAGATGATTTGAAATTACTCTTATTTAATATTTGAGTTAGATGATTAACATCATAATCTTAGATTGGATGGTTGACTTTTCAAGTTCATATGGCAAAATTTTGCAATAATAATAATATTACATAATAATATTTAAATTTAATAGCTCATTTAATATTATTTTTTATCTCATGTGTCGAAACAGTATTTTTTGTTTGTTTATTATTATTATTATTACTGGACTAATCTATTGAATAATAATATAACCACTTACATCAGTGGGCTTTTAATGTAACAAGTAAATTATAAGCTAAACACTATTATTAGTAATAAAACAATAATTTATTGTTATTAATACATGTAGTTATTTTTAACAATTTGCGCCTTGAAAAAAACTGCATTTTATTTTATTTTTATTAGCAATATATTCTATGCCCGGCAAGAAAACTACATAACTTAGTGCAGTTGATGCCTCCCTAAAAATTCCATTTTTGTATGAATACTGAAATTTATAGAAATTCAAGTTAAATATTTATCAGATATTTTGTGTATTTTGTATGGATCTAAAGTTCAATGTTGGTTACGCAACAAAACAAGAAACAAGTCAAAACTGGTCAATGATCTTCATCACATAATATTTATATAGTTTATTGTTTATAATTGCAACTTGCATATATCTGACACATAAAGATAATATTCTAGGCCGTTGTTTTAACTACATTTTTGTTGACAACTATAAACAGATCTCGAATATTCTAATCAAATAATATTGTTATCTTTTTGTTCCAAATGTATTTACGCCTAGTCAAATCAGTATCCCCTCCACTTGACAACAGTTCTGCGTTTGTTTCAAGTTTGTTGGAAAAGGAGGGGTACGGATATTGAAAAAAAAATTGTACATTTTCGGAATCTTATACACGCGTATATTTAAAAATTCGTAGAGGCCATAATAATGGGAATTTTAAGCTGAAATTTGGAGGACACATTCTTAGATTATAAAGAAATTTGGAAAAAAATTAACAAACACGTATCTGTATTAATGTGTATACAGGGGAACCGGAAAGTGAGGGTATAGATATCTCGGAAAAAAAAGAGTTTAAAAACTTTCTATGTAGGTAAATTTTCGGAATCTATGAGGTAGAATTAGGGGGTTTTCATAACTAATAAAATATCGAAAAAGATCTTAGTTCCAATTTTGAAAATTAAAAAAATCAGTTTGCCAAATTGTGGCATTTACATCCGCCAAGATAAAAAATTGTATAGGCCATAATAATGAGAATTTTTATTTGAAATTTGGAGGACACATTCTTAGATAATAAACAAATATGGAAAAAAATTAACAAAGTCATTTCTGTAATAATGTTTATACAGGGGAATCGGAAAGTGAGTGGATCGAAATTTTGGATAGGGAAGAAAAGAGTAGAAAATTTTATTGGCATGTTTGGAATCTACGGAGTCGTATTAGTAAAAGAAAGTAGATAAAAACAAACTTCGATTTTGAATACAAACATTTCCATTGTTTTTAATTTCAGAATGTGTCATCACGATTAATGATTCAGGGTGATAACATTTACACCAAGGTCAACAAACATAATTACACGTTTTTTACACTGTTTTCTACAATAGTTTGTTAAAAATTTAGAAAAAATTATTTTTTCTCCCTGATATTTTAATAGTATATTCTTCAACGAGTGCAGAATGATGGCTATTATTCACGCGGATGAAGAATCATCCAAGTGAATATTAGCCATTCTACACAAGTAAAAGACTATACTTTCTCCACGACTAAAAAAAGAAAGCTTCCAGTGAGGATCGAACCCCAATCGTCCGCGCCAGAGTCAACTATTTCTACCACTAGGCTATAGAGCATGTTTATTTTCAAAAAGGGATACGTAACATACAGTTTTAATCGAAACCCTTTCATTTATAAATGATAATTGGGAGTGTGAAGAATATATATCATTATGTAGCTATAAATATGTTGAAATAATTTGTGCTTTATTATTTAGTCGTGGAGAAAACACTGCTTGTAAAGTTGGACAGTAGCATGATCATGTAACTGTCAAAAACTTTCCAGGTAATTGAAAAAATAATATAATTTGTTTATAAGTACAAATTCATGTCTGTTGAAAAATCAGCAAACTGTAAAATTATATAAATTAAAAGTTTCGCAAAATAATTGTAGTATCCTAAAATTGTAGGAAAATAACTAACCTTGGGTTTGCAAATGGGTATCGATTAAAATAGGAAACCTATAATGTGGTAAATTTACTAAATTATTATGTAAAAACAACGAATTGAATAACAAATTATAAATACAATAAATTTTTGATAAATTATAGTATCTCTATTTACTTTCCCATAAAAAATATACCCAAATAATTATATATTTGACATATATTGACATGCCAAGCCAAGAGTTCCTAGAATCATTGGCCACCGATATGTTGAGTATTCAGCTAAAAAGTCATTTTAAATTTAAAGATATACGCTTCGGGGGTGTATTAATTATTTAAATAAAGCAAAATAAATTTTAGAAATGATAAAAAACATGCAAAAATCTTGTGTTTTGAATGGTAGACCATAAAAAACACTTATTGTTGGCCACACTGACCTTAGACTGAACTCTATTCAAAACGAATGTTTAACTTGTTGAGGCTTCCTTTATGATTCTATTTTTTGAAAAATTTTGCCGTCAGTTTTTGAATATTTCCAATATCACCTCGGTTGTTGTTGTTGTTTCAACTTCATCCTTTATTTGCTACAAACTGTCCTTGTAACTTTAATAACTTAATTTACATTTCAGGTTCATATTAAAAGTTCTAATAAAACTTCAAGTCAAACCACTACCTATATTGAATGTACTTCGTCTCCAAGTACTCAAGACCAAATAACAACTTTAATTATATGTTTAAAATTAATACTATTTAATGCCATATTTCTTTTATACACTGATGATGGTAATATCTAGTTGGAGACGAATAAGAGTATTAAAAGAGCAATTAACAATTTCAAACATTAAATTATCTTGATTGTTAATGGTCCTTTCTACTTTGTTTTTATAAATCAATCTATTTTTTTCAAAAAATAAAAAATGTGGAAATACATACTTGTGAATTTTCTAACTTCAAATGTTAATGTATCGAACTCGATCATTTTGAATAGCAAAACTATGCACTATATAACTAAGCAAAAATTTTGTTTGTTGTTTTATTTATATTTAATTCGATACCCAGTTTCGTAATAAATAGTAGTTTTCTTCTTTACAATTAAAATCGCATTATTTATGCTTTATAATATCAATTACAATCCTATCAACAAAAATTCCATGGTAATGGCAAAAATACCCTGAAAAAAAATTACACATATAGCTATATATTCTTCACACCAGTGAATAATGAAAAATAATTCACTCTCGTTAGTCAATCACATTCTATTATTATCAGAATTCACGATTAAATGAATTAAAATGAATAAATCAAATCGTCTCTTTTAAAACGTCAAATACCAAATAACGCAAATCGATTCTGACAGATTTGAAACGTCAAAATAATGATAGAATCATAATTTTACGTATTATTTAGAGAAAAAATGGACAACAGTAGTTAATATTTAGTTATAACTCCCAATTATCATTTATAACTGTATGTTACGTATCCCTTTTTGAAAATAAACATGCTCTATAGCCTAGAGGTAGAAATAGTTGACTCTGGCGCGGACGATTGGGGTTCGATCCTCACTGGAAGCTTTCTTTTTTTAGTCGTGGAGAAAGTATAGTCTTTTACTTGTGTAGAATGGCTAATATTTACTTGGATGATTCCAAAAATTTGAAATGTTTGTCACCTTAGTAGTAACACCCTGTAAAGAGATGTTTAGTACTCAATAGTGGAATACATTCAACGAATGTCCGACTATTGAGCTGTGAGAGGAAATCCGCTAGAATTTATTATATCAATGAGTTATTAATTTTTTTCGAAATGTTCACATTTTTAAAAAAGTCAGCATAACTCGGAACCCTCTGTATTTAGGTATAGGGAACCATTATGAAGAAAATGCGATCAAATATAGGGTGTTCCATAAGAAAAAATAACTTTGATACGCCACACTTTATTGGAACATCCTGTATATCTCAAAATAATTTTAAAATGTAGCCTATATGGATGTACAAACTACTAAAGTGACAAACATTTCAAATTTTTTACCGTTTCGCTATAAATCTCCGTCCCGTTAGTCGTGATTCACCCTGTATAATAATTTATAAATAAATTTTGACATCTGTTAACATACCATTTTTTTCTTGTACATCTTTAAACACTGATTGAAATTCCAAAAATAATATATTCGAATTGAAATCATTAAGCATTTCAATTTTCATTATTCGATAATTTATTCACTATTTAATAATTTAACAACGCAATAGTGCACTTCTTAAAATAATCTTGAAACTACTAAAGATCTTTGATATTCTAAACATAACTATTACCGGCTAATCTTATCTCAAGAGATTACTTCAATTTGTGGAATCTGTGATGAGGGTATCGACTTGAAGTAATATTTATATCAAACATAATTTTTCCTAAGTACCGCTACTAAGAAAGAACTTGTTTATTCTCAGTGGTCTTTGGAATTTTGATCATTATTATGTCAAATCTGAGAACTTTTTTTTTATTCCAATTTTGTTGTAGAAGTTTCTTGCTTATTTCACGAAACTTGAAACTTACCTATAATTGCACTATTTCATAAAAATTATCTATCTAACTACCTGCAATAAATCTGCAGATGGAAATTCATATTTCAAGTGTGGTTAACGAGTCAAAAGATTGTTGAAGGTCATCTAGATATCATTTAACGCAACAATTTTGCTTTAATTGGTAAATTATACGTGTCATAAATGGTAAAAACTGCGATTATTACAAAAAAAACTTGGAGAAAATGCACGTAGGGTTTATTTACGATAAGAAAAACAATTTTTGACGACGTATTACTGTTAATGGCTACTCTTTTTTCTGTTTAAACTTTTGCAAAGTTTTATAAAACCGGTCCTGTATTAAATATGGTAATTTTTCATCTGTTAAATGCATTAACCCAGGCTATAATTGAAATTTCTTCTTTTCTTTTCAAAATTAACTCTTTATTTTTAAGGAAAACCTTTCTTGAACATGGCAAATCAATATTATAATGTTTACAACAATAATTTTTATTAATAAAGTGGATTTATTCATTTAAAGTAAATATGTAGATTTTTTTAATTATTTTTCATTAAAAAATATGTTTTTTTATGCGCTAATTGCGAAGTTGAAAACAAGTCTTGTTGTTTTGTATGAGACGCTTTTATAAAATAAACTGAAACGGCTGTTCTTTGTCGATTCGTCGAGGTAATTGACTGCAAATGAAAGAAAAACAACATCCAAGCAAAATGTATTTTATCTATGGATTGTAATTATTATTGACTTAGTGGTTTAATTATATTTCGTTCTTTGTTATAATTATTAGTACTTAATGGTACAAACGTCTGTATGTATACAGAGTGTCCCACGACGAGTGAAAACTATCTGTATATGGCAAAATACTTATAGTAAAATCATGAGAATATCTACGTTTGGGTTTTCGGATACGATCTTTTCAACTAAAATATTTTCAAAGATAGCCGATTTCCGCTTCTACCGGAAGTCGACTGTAACTTTGTTATTTTAAATGGAACACCCTGTATATTAGTACATTTTTGGAATCTACGTAATTATTTAGTATACTTTTGTCTAAAAACGTTTTTCGAAAAATGCACACTTTTTGAGTTATTGATTTTTTTGTAGAAAATTTGACTGTTGATGACTCTTATAAATTATTTTTTTACGAGGAGACCCTTGAAGATATGAAAATGGTTTCTGTTCGGTTGCCTTTATTAAAAAGCATTTATTACAAAGCCTACTAAAAGTATACATGAAAAATTTAAACTTGTTAAAAATATAATAACAATTTAAAACCTCAAATATCTCGGAGACGACTAAAAGTTGGAATAGGATTAATAAAAACAATTTGATTTGATTTTTTTTTAGACAAATGAAGAAAAAGACTTTTTTATTTCTTAGAGCTTGTATCAAAATTTAGACCACACCTGCATCTCTAAAAATTTATATAAAACATTTAATATCTGGATAACGGTAAGGTTTTGGTATAGGAAAGTATACATGAACTTGCCTTATTTTTTTCCCCTGAATGCATTAAAATAGAAAAAAACAGGGTGGTTCTATTTAAAAAAATGAAGAAATTTGATATTTATGAAGTTAAACTTTGAACACTTTTTATACACACCCTGTATAAAATGAAAAATTTTTCAACATAGATTCGATTACGTTTGACCTGGCTTAAGGCAACCGAAGAGAAACCATTTTCATATCTTCAAGGGTCTCCTCGTAAAAAAATAATTTATAAGAGTCTTCAACAGTCAAATTTTCTACAAAAAAATCAATAACTCAAAAAGTGTGCATTTTTCGAAAAAAGTTTTTGGACAAAAGTATACTAAAATATTACGTAGATTTCAAAAATGTATTAATATACAGGGTGTTCCATTTAAAATAACAAAGTTACAGTCGACTTCCGGTAGAACCGGAAGTCGGTCATCTTTGAAAATATTTTAGTTGAAAAGATCGTATCCGAAAACCCAAACGTAGAAATTTTCATGATTTTACTATAAGCATTTTGCCATATACAGATAGTTTTCACTCGTCGTGGGACACCCTGTATGCCTATTTATTATTATTACATTAAAAACATTCCACTGATCAACACCACCTAAAATTATTTGGAAATATAACCTATTTAAAGTAAAACTAGGGTACCTATGGGTATATGAACCGATGACCTTGTGAAAACTATAGAGGGTCATCTTAAGAACTGGCGAAATTTTGACTTTATCAACAAAATATTTGAACACGTTTGTCGAAATATTTGTTTGTTTTAAAACCAACAAAAACTGGTTTCTATAACAAGAATTACAGTTAATGTCCTTTTGGCGTCGATTTACAATAATTTTAGTAACTTTTTAGCAAGCTATACCATTTCATTTCTGTTTAACACTTGACAAAGAGCAATGCGAGATGGATTCTTGATGCTAAGATTGTAATTATTTATCATATAAAAAGAAAATTCGATTTACCTTTTTCTTTCATTCTTCTTGAATATGATATATTACTAAATTCCTTAATTTTCATGTTATCAGAAGAATTGGAATTTAGTTGCATTGTGAACACAAAAAAATATCATGAAATACTGAAAATTATAAATACCTCAATATAATCAATAAAATGAATGCAGGGGTTAAGGTTAAGGTGTGTTAAGACTGCTCTATATCTCATGAAACTGATACAAAATGATGAAATAGTTTTTTTGAATAATTGATTACGAAAATGTTAATTAGGATTTTACATAGTCTCATAAATATCGATCAGTTTTGACCCCTGAATAATTATCATTAATCTTTTAGAAGCCCTTGAGATAAATAAAAACAAATATTCAGATAATCTTCTTAACGACCAAATAGATATCAACAATTCTCCCTTATTAAACCTTTTTACCTAGAAAGGTTCCTGCAGGATTGTTGTGAATGAGTTTCCAGGTAAACTTGTTAAATACTTTAGTTAATCCCATATTTAGACAAATTCTTTTTCCTTTTATTCACTTGTAAATAGATAATAATTTTATTGTTAATATGGCAGTGTACATCCAACTTTATCCTATCAATTTTTCAATTTATTGTTCAATTGAATATATTTTTGTTTAATTTTCGTAATAGAGTATGATAAAACCAGTATACAATCAGCAGTTTATAATATTTTTGCTGAAGGCAGTGATTTTCGAAAAAATGCAGTACACTGCATAATTCAGCTATTACAAATATAGAACCTTTTAGAAGTAAATAATACAAAATATTACGCATTTTAAAAACAATGTACTGAATATTTCCATGAACAATATCAATTATGTGGTAATAAGTGGTAATAAATAGTACTTATAAGTATGTTTTATAAGGTACTACATTGAATGGATGTTTTGAAAATTATTTGCAAATTTAAAATTCAAAATATCTAACTGGAACTTTACGGAAACATAAAATCCAAAATACAAAAAATTATTATTTAAAATGAATAGATTTCAAAAAGTAAGGGCACAAACAGTAAAACTTACCATCGTTTTTATATTTTGTGCAGTAAACCAAATCAAAAAATTCGATATCAGAAATTTGATCATCCACCCTCAAACTAGTGGAAAAAGCTTCCAATTCCATCACGAAAATATCACACAACAAACCGAACGCGACACAATTTTTTTATTTTGATTTTTTTCTTATAAAATCTAACGAGCTTTTAACGAGATCCCTTTTTTAGAGAAGTCCTAGTGGTGGTGGTGGTACCACGATCGTATCTGTTGAATGTCAACATTGCAAACATTCGTGCGTTTTTGTAGCGATAGGAACTTGACTACTATGGTCAAGGACCTTCTCAAAGATAGTATAATGTACCTACGTCGTTATCTGTCAATAGGTAGGGATGCTCTATAAATATAAAGGCAGTTTAACTGGTTTTAAAAAGAATGTAAAAATTCTCGCATTTGATTCTAATCGGTTTAAAATATGTATATTTTAATTTGAAAAATGTAAGAAGAACACCTGCGCCAATACAGACCCATTGACATCATGTAGGATGCAGACAAGTTAGGGAAAATGTGGGAAATATACAATGCAAAAGAATAAAAATTATACTATCCCAGGGAAGTCCCCAATAATTATTCAAAATTAATAGAGATGGACATGAACGAGAACCCACAATATATACCGGTGTGAAGTTGGCAACCAAAAGTTAGCAACCGAAATGTCGGAAATACCCGAAGGATCAGTGGCGTACCGTGATAGGAGATAGCAGAAACAATTGGGTATTATTTTGTGAATAGTTCCAAAAAATCAAAAATAAATCACTAGAACACACACTGAAAGCACAAACCCTTTGAAAGGGTCTAAGGTTCTAAAAATGGTCAAAAACTACCCCAAAAGTATTGAAAACACATAAAAAGCGTGACGGAAACGGAGTATCAGTTCCTGGATGGTCTCAAAAAATCAAAAATAAATCACTCAAACACATACTAAAAGCACAACCCCTTCGAAAGGGTCTAAGGGTATCGAAATGGTCAAAAACTACCCCAAAAGTATTGAAAACACATAAAAAGCATGATCTTTCGAAGGGGTTGTGCTTTTAATATGTGTTCTAGTTCTAGTGATTTATTTTTGATTTTTTGAGACCATCCAGAAGTTGATACTCCGTTTCCGTCATGATTTTTATGTGTTTTCAATACTTTTGGGGTAGTTTTTGACCATTTTGATACCCTTAGACCCTTTCGAAGGGGTTGTGCTTCCAGTATGTGTTCTAGTGATTTATTTTATTCACAAGATAATATCCTATTGTTCCTGCTATTTCCTATCACGGTACGCCACTGTTCCTTCGGGTATTTCCGCCATTTCGGTTGCTAACTTTTGGTTGCCAACTTCACACCGATCAATATATGAGCCAAGTTAAACTTACAAAATCAAATTTTTACACTTGTCAAGGACATGACAATCTATTAATACATATCTATTAACAATTATATTATTCCCGTTTTTTTAACAATAATTTATTTATTTTTTTGAAAATTGCGTACTTTTGCCAATGAGTAATCCATGCACTTGAACATTTCCATGTTTACAAACCCGTCGAAATTGACATTTGTTGTAAAAGTATATTTAAACAATTAATTTTAAAAGCAACATGCTGTTAACCTTTCAATTTTAATATCGCTCAGTCCAACCATACATTATTTACATTAACGGTTTTATATTAAAAACCTTTTTGTTACATTTTAAATAAATATACTGTACAATAATGGCTATATGAATCTCTTATAGAAGCAATAGTGAACACTTATGTTTTTGATATACCAAGAACCGCAGCTCGCTAATTTTAAGAATGCTAAAAATTACCTTCGTCAACTATGTAAATTATTTATTGAATTATCATTAAAAAAAGATAAAAAATTCACGAATTCACGCTTATCGTACGATTATTTAAATAAACGATATAAAACATTAAATTATAAATTATGTATCATGGAAAATTTTATAAATATTACATAACCTTCAAATCCTACTTTCTGTCCGCGAAAATTTAAAATGAAAATTCGACACACGTGCTGACAGTTATCAAAACCAGTATGTGAAATTTTCCTTGCCAGAGAGCAGTTAAGGGCGCTAGAATAAGAGCGACCTGATGATTGTAAGAACCACAAAAAGTTCGTATTTTGTATAATATGGTATATAATTATGGTGATGTAAGTGTCAAAGAGGTTAAAAAGGATTTAAATTATTTATTATAATCGGAATAATAAAGTTGTTTTTTTCAAATATAATGCGTTTATTATTATTATTAATAATGACATAAAGTTTAATCAATGATAATAAATAAAAAATCTTGGACAATTTTGTATTTAAAAAAATAATACCATAAACAAAATTTAATTTTAATAAAAAATAACAGAAAAACACTACTTTTTCTTGATGAGACTTTATAACAATAATTATTTATACAAATTATCATAGTTTTTCATTAATTGCTCCAGTTTATAATAAAATTAATATTTCCCTCTTTTTTTTCAGACTATGGAGGCTTAGAAGACTTTTATCAATGTAAGTTCTTTTCTATTTTATTTTATGGTTACTATGAAAGGTAGACAACCCAACCTACTTGCACACGTATTAAGGTTGCATAACTGAATATTGTGAAGTTTGTCAATAATCTCCCAAGTTCTTCCACGTGGTTTATGCTGTTTTGATGTTTATTTTCAAAAGTACTGTTGTCAAATATCAAACTCTACTCTCTAGTAACAATCTATTTCTTCTTGAAGTGTTTCTTCAGCGTGAATAATTCTGTGATACTTTTGTGCATATTGCCAACCAAAATATTTTTAAGTTCCGAATCTGTCACGTCAACATTCACGTTATATGTGATTAGCTGCAAGTTGTGTTGAGGCTCCCCTAGTGGTCGATATCCCAACTAATTTTGACAGTATTTTGAATAATTATTTTTTCTTTGAAGGTATAATAAAATAAAACAACAATATGAAAAACTGATTTTATTGATGTACACATTTAAATGAGTGGAATTATTGCACAGCCAATAAAAGTAACAAAAAAAAAATTAAAATATATAAAAATATGTCACAAAGACGTAACTGAAATCAAACATAATATTAATTTATTCATAGATTTTCATAAGCAGACTCAATTACAAAGAACGGTTACGTCCAAGTGTCAATTATTCGTTTTATTTAAGGCACAAATTACTAGTTATTACCAACACTTATATGAATGGTATCAGTTTTCTTATTTAATTAAATTGAAACTATACCTGGTGACCCAAAAAACCAATTATATTTTAATTATTGATAGAAAATTGATACTAGACATAATAGTACTGTGAAATTTCGTTGGTTATACCTTTTCTTCACCACAATTTTATACAGTCTGTTTACCCCTGAGAAGATCATAAGCTGCTCCCAATGCCCATGAAATCTCGTGTCCGTTAATTTTTTTGTGAAGCTACAAAGTTAATAAATAATAAATCTTTATTTATAATAATATCAAAACCATTAATATTATTATAAACAAAATATACATTTCTACTTACAAATATTCTAGTATCTGGTTTCAGTCCGCACCCTTGTTCCAACAATATCCAAATAAAAGTCAAATCCAAACACATGAACGGTTGCTCAGCGTTTGCTTCATGACATGCTGAAATAGAGGAGGTCAGTGTGGCCAACAAAAAGTGGTTTTTTCTGACAAGAATGACAGTTGAGGTCTACCGTTCAAATCATAAGATTTTGCTTGTTTTTTATCATTGCGAACATCTATATGGCTTTATTAAAATAATGAATACACCCCCGAAGAGTATATCTTGAAGTTTAAAATGACTTTTTAGCTGAATACTCAACATATCGATGGCCAATAGTTCTATGAACTCTTCTTTTTCTGTTATTCAGTCACTAGTTATGTCAAATGTCTATTCTTCTTATTACTTTTTTCACTGACATTTGACAGAGCTAGTGACTGAATCACAGAAATGAAAAGGTGACATGACAAGCAAGGCCACCTCTAACACAAGGCCGGAAACCTAGATGTGGCAACGTGGCGCACTTTACAAAAAGAGGGCCGATGAGAACGACTTGTATGCATGCTACAATGGTGAGAAATATAAAATAAATCAAGCTACAAAGCGTTTTTAACCAATAAAAATCGAAATTGTGATAGGTAGAATAAATAAAATAAAACTGCAAAAGGTAATTTATTGATAAGAACATAAAATATGAAGAAAATCAGCCTCCACCTACCCCTACAGCTGACCTGACACCACCTTAAAATAGTTATTTCTTCACCTTTTATTTCTTAGACCTTTATTCATAAAACTGAACTACATACAATAAAATGGGTACAACAGAATTCTTAAGAAGTAATAGAAAAAGTAAGTATCTAAAATCATTAAACTGGATAGAACTATTGTAATTTAAGAATTTTCCTTTTTTTTGGACATTTTGTTTCATGATTATTGTTTATATGTTTCTTACTAGCTTGTAATTTATCTTGTATGGTTTTTGAATAGTTATTAATAAAAATATTTGCTAAAATAGGTAACATCATTTCTAAAAGAAAACTAGTTTGAGGTTGATTGCATAAACAGAAATCCCGAAAGTGAAACTCATCTTTATTTTTGTTAACATACTCCTTTGCTAATGTAAGTAAAATGAATTTTTGTGCTTTACACCTTAAAAATTTAGATTCAAACTGCTCAGATATTAAAATTTTAAGTATATTATGAACTAATATAGTGATTTGCATACTAAATTCAGATGGAATTGTTAATCCGCCTCTATTTAAAATTTCGAAATAACTTTGATCTTCCTCATGGTCTTTTGTTTCATCACTAACCACAACATTTATACAATTTGCACATTCTAATTTCCTAGAAACTTTGAGACTTACATAACCAGCTATATACTGAACTACTGGATTTGATACTTGCTGAGATGTTATTAGTAAACTATTATTATCAAGAATATCTACAAATTCATGTGTGGTTACTTGTTCATCTTCTTTACAAATATTTAACAGTGCAAGATTATTAATATTGAATTGAATTTGTCCATATTGTGCAGAGTGAAGATTAAATATACCTTTCATTCTAATTTTACTTTCAGATTCATAAATTTGTCTTAATGTTACATAATAATTGCCACCTGAAAGCTGCCTGTAATTACCAAAGCGAGATTCTAAATTGTCAGTTTGAAATTTTCCAGTGAGCACATATTTACAAGAGATATTTGTTAAGCAATATTTGATCAATTTGATTATTACAGTTGTTGAATGGTGCAAAGCATTGAGTGTTTGGATAGACAAACAAGAATCGTTAATTGCAAGAGATTTCCATTTATCAAGCCAAATCAAAAAATGTTCTAAAAATTGAAGTCTGGTATCTCTGATGTCATCAAATGGTCTTAAAAAATCATTTCTCTTAATTTTATGAAGATACGGATTTTTAATATTAACAATTGACCACCACTTGATAACTATATTAATAAACTCAGCTGTATCTTCACTATAATTTAACAAACCAGCATGTGTAGTTTCGTGAAATATATTACATACCAAAGAAACCTTTTGTCTTTCAATGCTTGACGGATAAACTGTTTTATAATTCAATTTAGTAGCAGCTTTAACGAGGGAATTTGCTTCTAGTTTATAAAAATTTCTAATATCTAAAAAGTTCGCTTTTCTAATTTTTTCATGATGGTCAAAATCAGGAAATATAAATGTTTTTGTGTGATTTTTTAAATTGAGCCAATTATTTCTAATATTTTTGAGAATGTGAACAGTATCAAACATCACAAATGTGGGGTAATCAGGGGTTAAAGGAAAGTAATGTTTATCTTCTGAATTCTCAGTTAATTTAGTAAACATACTTTGATTCACTCTAGCATTATCTGTAACAATACTAATTATTTTAAAGCCATATTTTAACAAAATATTTAATATAACATGAACCATTTCATATAATTCATCCCCGTGAATATTCTTTACTGGTTGAAGTGACACAACTTCTCTCATTTTTCCAAATATTGAGGATATTAAGAAAGTTTGAACTGTCTTTGCTTGTGATAATGTGTCATTTTCAGCAAAACCAACTAAATTCCCATTTTTATAATCTAAAGTTTCTCTAATATATATTTCATCAATCTGTAAAATAACATATTTTTCCAAGTCGGATAAACCTTCAGCAATAGTTTTGATGTAATGTTCATTTTCTAAAGAGTTATTTGGTGAAAGTTTCAGTGAACTACATAGTTTCTGTAAATATTTAGAATGTGGCAAGACCAATAATTTATTATATTTTACAGCATTATATGCTTTCCTGGACTGAGCGTAAAGTAAAAATGATTTTAAAATTAAATCCGCAGAAAACCTATTACGATTAGCAAATAACAGACAAAATTGTTCTGACAAAAAATTAATTTGTTCTATTTTACTATTTTCATCTCTTTCAGTAAGCTTATGTTTTATTACATCTATATTATGATGAAAATTTTTCAATGCTGATTCTAAACTTACAACATTGGTACTAAAGGGTTCAGAATAATGAGATAAAATATTTTGAATCTGTGACCAAAGGGATACCTTTAGACATGGTGGTAATATCCAGTTTAGATCATTTTTATGTAATAAATTATGCTCAATTCTTACCTCAATTGCCATTGTTTCAAATATTTTTATACTGCACCTGACATCTGGTTCATCATTGTCAAATCCCATCAGATATAAAAATATACAGTTTGTTTGTTGATGACACTGCCACTTCTCTAAATGAACACTTAATTTAGATTTAAACTGCTCACAAAAACTTAAAAAACTCACTATCACATCACTGTTTAACCATTCTTGTTGTTGTTCCTGTTGTTTATCTAGTATCCTTTTCCTTCGTATTTCAGGATTACTTCTTGCAGCTGGATTCTTCTCTACTGAAAGATATTTTGGGAGACCAGGAAATATTTGGGGTATTACATTCTTTTTTAACACAGGTCTTTTCCTTGTAAAGGTCTTCAGATCACCATCCTTATCCTTGTATACCTCAGTGAATGAAAGTTGATCATTGGTGAAATGTTTAATACACACAACTGAATTTTTACTTGGTTCCCAGTTTGCACGTGGGATACTTTTCAACCATTTGTTCTTCAGCTCATCACTTTTTGGAAACTTGAATACTCTAGTATATCCTTCACTATTGGAAGCATAATTACTAGAACAGCTTGGTACTGAACATTTCGCAGGCATCTACAACAAAATAAAATATTTAATAGGAGTGCTACCTATAATTACCCAAGTAATTAATCTTATTGGCTTAATTTATTTACTTCACTTATGTCCAATGTGGGATAGCTTAACAAGAATCACAAATTGGATAATAATATAAAAATTAGTCTTAATTCAAGTCACCTTCATGCAAACATTTCCATTGAGTTATTGAACTTAAACATACTTTATTTGAAACAATTACCATGTTATGCCTTATATTTTATATGAGTCCACAGACCAGAGAGTATGTTTACAAATTAAAGTGATGCTAGAATCTTTTTATTTATATAAAATATGAAATATCTTACCTCTAAAACTTAACACAAACAGAAGTCTTGTGTTGAAGTTGTCAGCCTGTTAACTGCGAAATAACGAGAACCCAGTTCATAAACTTAATTTAAAAAGATTTTACACACTATTAGACACTTCAGAGCACCTAATACATATCACAAATTTTAAACACACGCGCACTATAAACGTAAATTAATATTTTAAACACTGATTTCGCGGTCTCACAATGATAAACATCCAACTTGAACGGCCCGCTCTGCAAAGTTGCCAAATTTCAGCATTCCGGCCTAGTGTTGTAGGAGGCCTTGATGACAAGGGTTACTAGAACTCATAGATCTAGAGCTATAGAAACAATAGAAAGATAATGACATTTGTATGAAGTTATTAAGACTACTGTAAAATAAATTAAATTTAATAGAATCACTCATAAATTTGAATTAGATGGGATTATTATCATCTTACCCTTTTCAGCTGCCTCTTTGAATTCTTTAAGTAAAATATTTCCACCGGTTGTTTCATCTGGAACAAAATAATACTAGAAAATTTTTCCTATGATGAATTTTAAAGACTCACCGATCAACCCAACTTCTGTCGCTCTATCGAAATAGTAACTAAAGGCAAATATGGTTTTCAATGGCAATTCTTTTGGTGGACTCGCCTTACTTTTCACATAACTCGTTATTAATTTTGAACATTCGTCGAAATTAACAATTGGAACGGTTTCTCCTAATATACTATCGGTGCCGCGTACTTTTGAAGTTGCATAGTTTTCTTGTGGACCAGATACGAAATATTCCGTTCCTAAAAATCATCGAAATACATTTTTTTTATTCATACCAAGCGTATTGACAAGGGATGATAACCTAACCTCAAAATGTTGTGACAAGTACATAAAATAATTTGACATATATAGAGATGGGCGATACTGTGTAAAAGTATCAATACAACCTACAGTAGTAATTTGTTAACATAATCGAAATAATATAACCGAGTGATTTCATCGACATACAAAATTTTATTCATTTTCAGTGTCTGTATCAGTGTTGACAATGCGAGGATGATTTTATTTTATTTCTTATTAATATTTAGAGTTAAATTGTTAGCAAGTTTGACTTTGTTTACATATCTTTCAACAGTTGACGTTTATGGTATCGATATTTAAAAATCGATTTAAAATATCGATTGTTACCACAAAAATACAACTACTGCGACATGGACACGCCCACCAGGGCTCATATTTGCTTCTGTCAACTCTAGTGTATTATGAACCATAATTCACTCTAGTAGACATTTGGGTACCATATACCTTTTGTTAGGGGATAAAATATTGACTTATTATTAAACAAATTTTGTTTATTTAACAAATTCAGCGTCATTCATGCACTTTATAATAAAAAAAAAGATTCACATTTCACAAATTTTTTGACAGTCAAGTCTAAGTAGTTCGAATGTTCCAAATGAATTTTTTACTTTCAGTACTTACCGTGATAAACAAACTTTCTGTTTTTAATAATATGATTAACGCATTGACTGGTAACATTGATAGAATTTGGCTGGTCGAGAGTGAACATGGCGTGCCTAGCTGCCATAAGACCTAAACCTGAAAAACTGTTTGTGTAAACTGGCATTGGACCTCTTGGCGAGGTAACCTGTAAAAAAAACAAATATATTTCAACTTATGAGTGTCATCGAGCGAAGCCTTGGCGGGTCGGGTCACTATTAGTAAAGGAATAGTATAATAGATATAACGAAAAGTATCACCTGTTGAATCATATCTTTTTCTTGTAAACTAGCTGGTGTCATTGCGGCAAAAGTAACTTGAGTGGAGCCACCGCCTAAATCGAGAGCCGCCACGGTTCGGCCCGGATCTCCATTAAGTCTATCTGTAACAAAGTATCAATACTGGATGTGTATAGTATGATTAATGCTTAAAGCTATCAGCAACTCAACAACTATGGACTGGTAATGATAGGCTATACCTCTTTTAAAAACCAGGACGAGTAATTTGAATTTCAGTTGGCAATTCTGTAGACCTCTGATTGGTCAGATTCCGCCCAGTTTCACACAACACTCTCTAGTAATGACATCAGCTGATAATTTCTATTTTAGATAGTTCTGACAGATAAAGGTCTAAGGTCAGTGTGGCCAACAAAAAGTGTTTTTTTCTGACAAGAATGACAGTTGAAGTCTACCGTTCAAAACCTAAGATTTTGTATGTTTTTTATCATTGCGAACATCTATATTGCTTTATTTAAATAATGAATACACCCCCAAAGCGTGAATCTTGAAATTTAACATGACTTTTTAGCTGAATACTCAACATATAAGTGGCCAATAGTTCTATGATCTTCTGGCAAGTCACCATTTCATTTCTGTTATTCAGTCACTAGCTCTGTCAAATGTCAGTGAAAAAAGTAATTAGAAGAATAGAGATACAGCTAATTAGAAATGCTACAAAAACCTAATCGAAAATGGACGTACACAATTAAACGAATATCAATAAAAATAAATATAACTGACATTTGACATAACTAGTGACTGGATAACAGAAATGAAATTGTGACATGTCAAGAGTTTCTAGAAGTATTGGCCTTTGGTATGTGGAGTATTCAGCTAAAAAGTCATTTTAAATACTCTTCGGGGTTGTATTCAATATTTTAATAAAGCAATATAGATGTTCGCAATGATAAAAAACATGCAAAATCTTATATTTTGAACAGTAGATCACTTTTTGTTGGCCATACTGACAGACTGAACTCCTCTATTAATTTTGTCTTCCTGAACAGACAAAAAATCGACTTATGACTATGGGTGGCTGATTTCTTTAACAACCAAGGCATATTTAATAGATTTGGAATACGACCATCGACTACTTTTTCGGAACACACCCTTTAGTAACTAATCTGGTAACTTTTAGTGGTGTAAGACTTTTCAAATTACTCCTCCTGGTTATTAAATGGACTATAGCAGGAGACAATAATGTTAGTGGACATTTTCACAATCTAATGAGTCTAATTATTGAATTTCCGTTTATAAAAGTGAGAAAACTTTGTTTCCATTGTGAAAATTTGATAGTGGATAATCATAAGTACCCGTGTTAAGTTAAAAAATCATAAAGTCTATAAAAATGGGAATTTCGAGAAGAAATTTCAACTACACATTCTTAAATAATAAAAGAGTATGGAAAAAAATTAACGAATTCGTATCTAAGATATTTTATATACGAGGGTATTCGAAAAATTCACAATTTTATTTGACAATGTTAACTTACATAATACAATAACTCACCTAATAAAAAGTTAACGGTAAACCAAGAAAAAACTCCCTCATCTGTACCGTCCATAATTTCCACAGAATTTTTTTTCGTTAAAAATGGGATTTCCGCAAATACATCCCTCACCGATTCCAATAGCATGTCCGCTTGAGCTGCTGGCAACATTCTAAGACCTGCAGTGGCTTTTAAAATTAAAGGGGTTTTCATCCAATACTCCTCAGGTATTTCCTTTTTCGCATGTTCTAACAGTTTGGAAATTGTCGCTGCACCCTAATAAAAATTGAGTCACCATGTATAAATATTATTAAATATAAAATTATCACAGAAATTATAATTTCATTCCTGGGGATTTTCAGTATTTATAACTATCTATGTTGCGTGGCCATGAAATAACAATTTGTATAATTTTATTATAAACTAAATGTCTTTGTAATGACACCAAAAACCCAACTATTTTGATATTCAATTGCTGATGTTGAAGAATTATTTAGAAAATATAAATTTTTCCAAAATATTATAAGTTATAAGGAAATATTGTGAAATCTGGCAACGCTGGGGTGTTATAAAATTATAAAAAATTCGCGGGTAATGTTCAAGGTTTCCTGATATTATAATAGAGGTAAAACCATAAGTACTATGTTGGAAAAAAACAAACCTGTTTAGGTTCTTTGGCAAAGGAAGATAAACCAGGTTTAGTGTATTCGAACAGTTCCTTATCCAAAATCAAATGGTTCCCTAAAAACGATATTAAATAAATAATAATAATCAGGTTTTGAAAATATCAATTTTCACCAAAATATGATTCATGGAAGGAATATGCTAGCACTCTAGATCCAGTGCTTCCAGCGTCCATTACCACTGCATAAACTGGCTTGTGACTTCCTAAAACATTCTTGGCAAAACTGTCGACGGCTCTATGTGCCATCAACCATGGTATTTGGTCGGTGTATAGAACTGGAATTAACAATTTATCTTAAAAATATCAAAACTGGCAACATTGGATACAATTTTAGGAATATTTTTTCATAGAACCCAGGTTTTACAATAAAAATAGTGGTTTTGTATTAGTAATTTCATTTTTGATCATATTTTATGAATTAATTACTATTTTGTCTTGTCTTTTTCAAGTCAAAAATTCAAATTATATTTAGAAATCAATAGAAAACTTGACAGGGTTAAACATTTCTTAATATAGATACATAATAATATAAATGTTCTTTGATACCATTACAGAATATCAAATATTTATCAACAAAAAAGTACAGATTATATATTGAGTTGATTATTATTTTTAACTATTAAAAGGGCAAGTATATGTGTAGGTGTATGTTATAAAGACACTAAGAGAGTTGGTGTATTCTGTGCTAAAAGTAAAAAGAAAATACCCTAATAAAGATAGAAAATAAAGTAGTTTTTATAACTTATTAAGGTCATTTTTATGGGTGTCGATTCAGCTAAATTATCTCTGATCAAATGTCATTACATCCTATCTATTAATGTGATCATAAACCTTGATGATTGCACACTATTTTCATTGTAATTGTTTCTTGAACATACAAAAATAAGATAAGAAATAACAGAATTTGTTGTAAACAATCTTAAATAATGTGAATTGTAAATCTTGTAATTAAATCATATTTCACAACTTTTTAAAATGCCCCTGTAAGAATATTTCATTGTCAAGTATTTAAATTTGTTCTACTTATCCAGTGAAAAAAATTACAATTCAATATTTCCTGTTGATTAGTATAATATACTAACCTTTCTTATCAATAACAATTATTTGAATAACTAGACAGTATAACTTGAAAAAAATAAAGAAAATGTACTAATTGGTATATTATTGTTTTTTTTTTTAGGGAAATGCTAAATACCTTGAAACCATGATAAAAATAAGTTAACAGGTGATATTGTCAGGTTTTTGCCCTTTAAGTAGGTAATTGAAGCATTGGAAATAAAGAATCCTGCAGTTTTTGTGGCTTCTAGCCAAATTTTCCTTTTCCATGCAAAACTAAAGCTTTATAAATAACGGTAGTTAATTTGTTTGAGTGTGTAAAAGTTACACTTGCTCTAAAACTTAAGTATTCCCCTAAATTTGTTGACACAATCTTATAAAAACGAATAAACTTACTTATAAAAGTTGTAAAAATAGTTCCACTTAAGATTAGATACAAAAGTGATGTGTGTATTGAAATGACTCCTTTTTCCTTCTTCTTCTTAGATGGTCCTTTGTTGGGTTTATCATGATTATGTTGTGCAATCTGAAAATGAAGGATACAAAAAAATCTTGAATATATTATTGAGGCATAATATTACAAGTCGCGTCAATAGTATTTAGCATCTTAATTTATGCTAATAATTACCTTTTTTAGTTTGAATTTAACCTTTGCTTTCAATAAATAAGACGTTCTACAATTCTTTTCCAATATCTCATTAAATAACTTCAAAAGTAATTTGATTAAAGGTAGTCTTTACAAGTTCAAGAAATATACAAAATAGGTTATGTATCAATAAAAAAAATTGAACAGAAAAGTAGAAACTTACTGGTAAACTATACATTCCTAGTTCTCTTAAAAATAAATCTTGTCATAAATACATTGTGAAAACAGTACAATTAAATAAAATAAAAGGCTCTGTCAAATTGGTCCCACGTATACATAAATAACATAAAAAACCTTGTAAATAATATACAGTACGTACCTTTCTTTTACGTAATTCGGCGTTCGGCATATTCTGTTTTAATTATAACTACTACCTTCAATTAACTCTAGTATACTTTTTGTGTTTATTGATTTTTAAATTTTTTCATATAAATTAATGTCCGCGCACTCCAATCCAATATTTTAGACAGTTTCAGACCACTTCTTCGCAACAGCTGAGAAGTGTATTGTATAATGTATTAGTAAAATTACCACAATCAGTACAGTCGACTGATTAAATAATAATTATTAATTATAGTACATTACCAACATTAAATTTGACTTGGTATATCAAGAGCTTTAGAAAATGGAAATACATATTACTTTTATGCAATACAATACAATATTGGAACACATTTCAAGTACAACTTTAAGTATATCATCAAGAAACTTGAAACATTCTTATTTTCTATAAGTTTAAAAATTAAAAGTACTTTAACAAATTAAATAATCGCGCGCAAGACAAAAAACTTTTAGTTCTTTAGGATGCCCTCCTTTATTTCCATAGATCTATTCTAAATACAGTTCTGTGGCTCTATGTACAGATCTGTGGCTTTACTCCGATTGCTGAGCGTACTATTACTTAAATTTATCAAAATTCATAACAAAACAACTAGTTTCTAATGTTTCTATAAAATATTTCAACTTTGCAACTTATATCCGACCTCCGAACTGGCTACAAAATAACCGAATTTCAATTTGTACATCGCGAAAAATTGACTAAATAAAATACAATCTGACAAGCCTGTTTACAATTTAGGTTGTCTAGCTTGAAAAAGTTCTTCATTCCCGTCAATATGGTAAGTGTTGTCTGTTATTGTGAAGAGTTGAAGAATTTTTATAATATCTTTGTCATCTTTTTCATTTTTAACAATTTTTGTTGATAGCAATTATCTAGATATTAAAGAATGTTAGGTGAATGCCATATATTGTTCTCGGTTATTATTTTTAATAAAATAATAGTGAAACAAACTTGTTGGTTATGTTACTCTCTGCTTTCAGTCGACACATAAAAAGAAAACTAGGAAACTAAGAGGACATGTAAGCCATGGTCACGGTCGTATTGGTAAGTAATCTTTTAAATATATTTAATGAATTAGAATAAATATATCACTTTATTTAAAATGATGAATTGTCGAACGGGCGGTATGATACAAATGATTCATGTTCGTTTCACTGATATTCCTTGTTAAATATATAGTTCTACTTCTATAATTTCTCGGAACATATTTGTATGTATGCAATTTTTTTAGGCAAACATCGTAAGCATCCTGGAGGTCGCGGTAATGCTGGTGGTATGCACCACCACAGAATCAACTTCGACAAGTACCATCCTGGATACTTCGGAAAGGTAAAGAAGAATCTTTTTAATTTATAACAAATATGTAATAAGATATTATATCTGTTTTAGTTGGGTATGAGAAATTACCATGTGAGGAAAAATTCTAAATGGTGCCCAGCTATCAACTTGGACAAATTATGGACCCTTGTTAGTGAACAGACTAGGTTGAAATATAAGGACAATGCTGATAAAAAAGCTCCAGTAATTGACATAGTTAAAGCAGTAAGTTTGTTTGTAAATTGTCACTTTTTTGTTGCTTTTCCGAAAGATTCAATGTTACCAATGATGATTGATATGAACGGGCGGTCGTATTTATAATGCCGAATGTTCATTTTCTGAGATTTTATATACTAATTTCTTCTATAATTTAGACACTTCCCATATGTTATAATTTGTATTTTATTACAGGGTTATTACAAACTTCTTGGCAAAGGCAGATTACCTGAACAACCTGTTATCGTAAAAGCTAAATTCTTCTCAAAATCTGCAGAAGATAAAATCAAAGCTGTAGGAGGTGCTTGTGTATTGAGCGCGTAAAGTTGTAACAACCAATAAATTTAATTTTTTTTCTTTAAAAATTGTTTTATTTGGAATTGAATATCAGTATTGCTAAAGGAGGTGTAAAGTTGAATGCTTTCATTCATAATAAAACGGAATCTATTCTGTATGAATTTTGAGTGAAGTGATGCTTAGAAGGTTTTCCGAAAAGGAATTTTACTATTTTCAGATGAATGTATCGTAAGTAGTATCTTTTACCAGGTGAGGCAAATGGTCCAGATCACAGGGTGGTGAGAAAATGTGTTTTGGCTTCCTTGATTGGAATGGTTTTGTTTTAGAGATTGCATGAGTATGATTTAAAGATAATTTCTGAAATAAATACAATAAACTGTTGATATTTTATTAAAAAATTTACATTTATTGAAATTAAACATTCTTAAAAGGTACAACAATTATCACATCAAATTTCTAATCACTTTTTCTACTAAATAGAAACATTTTTGTGGTATACATTGAAATGATTCAAAATAATCAATGATTTTTTTCTTCAAATATACTGAAAATGTAGTAATTATTTATATAAAGATCTTTTCATTTAAATAACATAAAAAAAATTGTCTTTGGAATATTATAACTTTCTTAGGGAACAATATTTCAGAATGACAGGATAAATCCTTGTGGGAAATTTGTAGTTTTTGAAAAAAAGGGATTCTTATTTAAAAAATCAACATGAAGATCAAAATAATTGTAAACTTTTAGGTTATAATATGTAGGAACATTATTTTTTTCACGGATTAAGTGTAAAATGTTATATTTTCAGTATATTATAATTTCTTTTGTACATTAACAAAATAATCAACGAATTAATAAATATATTTATACATCTTTTATAACAAAGAATTGAATTTTGAGCAAAATAAGTTTTAGTTTCCAAATCAATTTGAATTGGGATGGAATCATTTTAAACATTTTGACAATGAAATAAAGTAACATTAAAATATTCTCTGAGTATAAACAGTCAAAGATTTGTGAGGAGCTTCTGGTTTGAATACAACTTTTCCATCGACTTTGTAATCTTCATAATTAAGAGTGTAGTGTAGATCAAATCCAAGTTTTTTCGCAGCACACGCTGTATAATGACTCGTACAATCCACAGTTATAAATCCGCAACCTTCGTATCTTGCAAGTTCTCTGTGAGAAAAAAAAAACAATTATAAATTGTTAGTATAATAAACTCCAAAAATTATAGAGATTTACCTGGTTTTTGCCATGAGGTATTTCGCGATTCCTTTGCCTCTATAAGAATTATCAACGGATAATATTTTCACTACCATCGCTTTATCAATTCCCGGGTAAATTTGAAATGGGTCTGATTCTACAGCCACGTACTCCAATAATTTTACGATTTTTGAAAATTTTTTATCTTCACATACGAACTCTTCTTCCATTATTCCTCTTTCAATGACACCTAAAAAATTCATAAATATAGGTAGTTACTTATTTATTTATTTTTATAAATAAAAGTTTCAATTAATTGGGAATAATGTTTTACAGGGTGTCAATTTTAAAACTTTACCTCATCAAAAGAAAGAAAAGGGGAACTGAAATAACTCTAAAGAGAATGAAATTGTAATTGGGGCATAGGAGGTTGATGATGATGTATTCTCCAATCTTCTCTATCCTAGAAATGGTTTTGAAATATCTCTTTTCGTTCACTCAGTAGATATATTCGACTTGGCCACTATATATATCGACATAATTATATTAAATATTAACATGTTTTATGAACTGTATTGCAAAACTAGTTCTAATTTTAAATTCCTTTAAAGGAGAAGGTATGTGGTTAAAATTCACCTCTCAACAAGTTACCACTTTATTAAATGAAACTGACTATTTTTAAAGAATTCTACTTTAACGAATGTTGATAATTATTTAGATATTTGAGCTCGACCCGTTTGGCTAGAGGTGGATTCATTCAATTGCTTTGCATTTTTTACCTACTACCATAGAGTAATAACTCTATGCCTTCTACCTACTACTGCATCGAAATAGCCTTGATTTATGTTGGGACCAAAACATTGGGTAGATGTATAATGCGTGAAGGCTGGTCTATCTTTAATACGAGTATGTTATTGGTGCA
This sequence comes from Galerucella nymphaeae, assembly GCA_963978555.1. Taxonomy (NCBI): domain Eukaryota; kingdom Metazoa; phylum Arthropoda; class Insecta; order Coleoptera; family Chrysomelidae; genus Galerucella; species Galerucella nymphaeae. The sequence continues at coordinate 23,762,086 of OZ021706.1, read as the reverse complement.
AAGTATACAGGGTGTTCCAAAAAAAGGTAACACCGTCTCTAGGATAGGTAAAAAACTGAAAAATAATTGGGGTTTGCTTAGTAAAATTTTTTTCTAACGCCATCCGTTTTCAAGATAAAGGGCGTTGAAGAAAATAAAAAATTACACATTTCTTACGATTTTGCCGAAACTACTGGCACCATTGCAATGAAATTTTATACGAATATGTTTTGGAAGCTGATATATCCCATGAATTTGTTTTTATATCTAACTCTCATAGAGGGCGCTAGTTACACGATTCATACAACGTATTATTCAACCTAACTTTTTTTAGGGTAGAATTATTAGTCAAAATAGTTTATACCAGGAGCGATTATTACTTCATAATTTTCAAATCAAAATATTCCGAAAACGGTACATAATATCGAGTTTTACCAAGAGTACCTTTTCGGTGTAAAATTAAACGATGTTTATGTTCACTTGTAGTTTTGACTAATAATTCTACCCTAAAAAAAGTTATGTCGAATAATACGTTGTATGAATCGTGTAACTAGCGCCCTCTATGAGAGTTAGTTATAAAAACAAATTCATGGGATATATCAGCTTCCAAAACATATTCGTATAAAATTTCATTACAATGGTGCCAGTAGTTTCGGCAAAATCGTAAGAAATGTGTAATTTTTTATTTTCTTCAACGCCCTTTATCTTGAAAACGGATGGCGTTAGAAAAAAATTTTACTAAGCAAACCCCAATTATTTTTCAGTTTTTTACCTATCCTAGAGACGGCGTTACCTTTTTTTGAAACACCCTGTATACACTTTTTATAGTTTAGCAAGATTATAATTGTAGATATTTTTTTTAAAGTTATCTACTTTATTAAAATAGATTCATTGTAAAATTAAAAAAGAAAACTAACCGTTCAAACAAACCCCGATGATTTTTCCATTTTGTACAGCTAACAAATTCACGCCGTTGTCCAAATCTTTTATCGTAAATCTCTCCAAATCCAAACACCTCGGATGTTCCTCGGTTATCAGTTCCATAAAATAATTAAGAGGTTCATCTTTGTAAAAAAACTTTTGCAAAAACTCCAAAACTTGTTGCTTGTCGTCCAGTGTTGCAATTTTAATGTCAAAATCGATAGGGCTAGTGGGGGTGGATGGAGTCGAGCACGAAGAGATGGCGCTGTCTTCTGATATTTGAGTCTGTAATAATATAACAAATAAAAATATATATTTGGAGCGTGAATTCGAGAATGGGTGAGATTCATAATTGGTCCCGGTAGGTGGCGTTCCAAACGGCTTTATAATGAACAACTCCTAAACGAATGGACCGATTGACATGGAATTTTATGTGTGTGTTTGAGTACGTAACTGGATGGTTTTTATTAACAATTGGTACCGGTAGGTGGCGCTGCACACTAAATATTGTGTTTTTTAAAATTACTGTCGATTTTTTGCAAAATCATTGACTAGCTCTTGGCTTTGTACTTATAGATACATATAAAGTGACATATTATAGAATCATTATTTAAATAATATTGTAAAATGACATAAAAAAAGGTAATTATTATTATAAAATTGAATGTAATAATATTATAGCTAGAAACAACCGTAGAATATTAGCTTGCAGCATTATCGGTAATTACAGAACGATTTAATAGTTGATTTGAACGAATTATTATAAAAAAACTTCATATATTATATGAATAAGGGTTTTTTAATTGTTTTTCTTGATGTAAATGTAAATTTTTTTTTATTTCCTGCTTATTATTCAATTCCATAAATGAATATTTTCAAGGAGTTCATTTTTTGTATAAAAACCTTCACAATTTTTTTTCAAACGATAATTAAGTTGAGATTTTTCCCACTACCGGTAAAGACTTAACACTTAACCTCAAAATTATAATCAATGACATTCAAAATATGACAACTGAGTTGTCAAAAGTGACAATGTATGACGTAACGGCAAAGGATGGTTGAACAAACTCTACCTGAACATATTACATTGTAGTAAAGTCACGTGATTTTTTTTAAATATTATAGGCGCCGCTCAATAACGACCGCTTCTGATTTTAATAGAGATAAAACAGAAGAAACTTTTAATCACATAAATTACTTATAGTTTGCAAAATTGCCATCATCATGGTTTACACCTGAACGAGATAAATGCTGTTTAATAACCAGTCGAAACAATTTAAGTTGGATGTAATCTACTTTTTATTGGTAGGTTATACTTACGTGCGAGTTCAATTTTTTAATTGATGATTCATAATTTTCAATCTATTTTTTTCTAATGTGAATCTATTCACTTGTTACGTAGCCTTAAATGAATATTTAATGTAATTATAGGTCATTATACAACTGAAATCAAATAAAATTTTTATGATTTCGGTTAGTTTCAAATTTTTAATGTGTTATTATAGTATGTATGTATTTGGGGTAAAGGTTGTAGTCACCCAGAAGAATCTTTGATTGTCTAAGCCCTACTAGATCTTTCCAATGGTCGGATCTTCTTTTTCTTTCGGCCAATATTACATTGGGACTGATTCCGCAAAAGGGTTCTGGCTCCCAGAAAGGTATTTGAGTCTCCCTCTTTGCTAGTTCATCTACTATTTCATTTTCTTCTATTCCAGTGTGTCCTGGAATCCATAGTAAGGAATTTTTCATGTTAATCCGCCATGACTTTTCACGGTAAAAAGATCAACTGCAGAACCGGCCAAATATGAAGCATACGTTCGCCGAAAACAATGTTTGGTGAGGAAAATTTTAAAAAAATGTGCTAATAACTTTTGATGAATTGTTTCTAGCACACTATTATTTATTTTCCACAAGTTCTACCATATATTAAATCATGGTACTTATATTTCTCTCGATGTAACAAAAAATTCTCGCAACACGCTTATTTCTTCTGTTGCGTGTCATTCGAATTTGATTATCTACTAAAGTTTATTGTAATAACACCTTTATTATGCATAATCACAATATATCAAACAACTTTGACACTTACTTAGCAAAGAAACGTACTTAAAACTTGTTTTTATTCAGTTTAGTGGTATTTTTTACCATTTCTAACTATTTTGATTGATTGCTATAAGAGTAGCTTTTAAAATATCAGCGAATAATTTGTCATAACTAACTAATACGTCAAAACTGTCTGTTTAAAACGTTGTATACACTATTTAATTATCATGTTATGCAAATTCAATATTAAATTTATTATTTTTTGTCATATCTTAAGTCGAACGTACCACAGGTTTATGATAGTAGTCCAGGGTCGATAATTTTTAAAACCAAAAAAAATCATTATAGGATGAAACCCATTAGAAAAGGAGGGGAATATGATAAAAATGAAAGGAAAAATAATTTACGGGCGATCTGAGGTTGGGAAGGGGATGGGAGTGAGTTTTTAAGGGTAAAAAACGGTTTTTCTCGATTTTCAGCAAAACTAAAAGTCCTATCGAAAAAAGTCAAATGGAAAAGTTGTAGATAATAAAAAGATCTAAAACTTTTTTCACATAACCTCAAAATTTATGTGAAAAATTCAAAAAACCAAGTTTTTGGTTTTTTATTTTTATCTTTTACAAAAATTTTTTTTTTTTTAACGAAATTTTGTGAAATCTCACCTTTTTATGTCCCAAATACGCTGTAATTTATTTAATTAAAAATATTTATTTTTTCACCTTATTTTGAATTAATATCGAAAAAACACCCTAATTTTCAATCGAAAATTCACCCGTCAAAATATCAGCTTTTTTCAAAAAGTTGGTGTGGTTTCTGTTCGTTGAAATCTCTACTTTCCGATGGTGAAAAAAAATATATGTTACTATGGTAAATCTTCTCAGAAAACGCAAAAATTAAAAAAACTCGAATCCGTTTTTTGAATCATTATGTAAAATTTTGAGCAATTTATTAAAATTTACACTTTAATTACTAGAAAAACGTAAGATTATAACATGAAATCTTACATTTTCCTAGATTATAACATGAAATCTTACATTTTCCTAGTAATTAATGTGAAAATTTTAATAAATTGCTCAAAATTATACATAATGATTCAAAAAACGGATTCGAGTTTTTTTAATTTTTGCGTTTTCTGAGAAGATTTACCATAGTAACATATATTTTTTTTTTCACCATCGGAAAGTAGAGATTTCAACGAACAGAAACCACACCAACTTTTTGAAAAAAGCTGATATTTTGACGGGTGAATTTTCGATTGAAAATTAGGGTGTTTTTTCGATATTAATTCAAAATAAGGTGAAAAAATAGATATTTTTAATTAAATAAATTACAGCGTATTTGGGACATAAAAAGGTAAGTTTTCACAAAATTTCGTTAAAAAAAAAATTTTTTTGTAAAAGATAAAAATAAAAAACCAAAAACTTGGTTTTTTGAATTTTTCACATAAATTTTGAGGTTATGTGAAAAAAGTGTGAATACATAAGTTTTAGATATTTTTATTATCTACAACTTTTCTATTTGACTTTTTTCGATAGGACTTTTAATTTTGCTGGAAATCGAGAAAAACCGTTTTTTACCCTTAAAAACTCACCCCCATCCCCTTCCCAACCTCAGATCGCCCGTAAATTATTTTTCCTTTCATTTTTATCATATTTCCCTCCTTTTCTAATGGGTTTCATTCTATTATAATTTTTTTTCACTTTTCATTATTTTTAAAGGCTTCTACCCTGGACTATAGGTTATTAGCTGTATCTCACAGGGTGTCCAGGAGTACCAAAAACTTGGAAAGTTGTTATTCGTAGAAAAAATGATGAATGCAACTCTTGCATAATATACTATTATATGGGTATGCAACAAATTGTTATGTTAATGAACTAATAGTGTCGATTTTACCATTCTAAGTTACAGTGGCGTTGGGAGAGGTTATGTTTTGGGTTGGGCCTAGCCTGACGTAATCGACCAATACATTTCTTAATTTGACTCTATTTATAATTATAGGTAAAAACGGTTAAGTCTAGCACCATATTTGCTTCGTTATTAATTGCAATTAAATATAACAAATCGGTAAAATGTAGAATTTATAATTTGATTGAAAAATCAACTGACCAGTATCATGAACAATTTGCAATTGTAATTGTTTTCTTACTAATTAGTTGAATTCATGACCTTTTTGGATATAAATAGATATTTTTTTCAATTTCCAGAGGTTTGAATTTTAACCTTGTATGTATGTAGGTATGTATGTACTGAGACTTGAAAAATCTACTGTACCCCCTTACTTCTACTTAGTTTCTGAGGAAAGTCTCTGAAAACTAGTAGCTCCCTTAGTCCTATGTCCCGGAAGAATTTTAGGACATCTACAGGCTTCAACAAAGGTAAATATGTTCCTCTTCTATCCAGTAATCTCCCATGTACTGTGCTCTAGGATTCTGGAGTGCTGTGCAGTTGGAAAGTATGTGGACGGAGGTTTCTTCTTTCATGCTACATAATCTACATTCTTCCTCCACTATTTTGAGCTTTTTCAGGTGCCCATTCAGGCGACAATGTCCCGTTAGTATCCCAGTTTTACCGTTTTACTTTGACTTATACATTCATTTGATCTCAACAGGTTGTAGTCGCCCAGAAGAATTTTTTGATTGTCTAAGCCCTACTAGATCTTTCCAATGGTCAGATCTCTTTCTTTCGGCTTCACTTATTTCCGCAAAAGGGTTTAGGCCCCCAGAAAGGTATTTCAGACCCCCTCTGCTAGTTCATCTGCTCTTTCATTTCCTTCTATTCCAGTGTGTCCTGGCATCCATAGTAAGGTAACTATATTGTTCTCGCCTAGTTCATTGAGTTTGGAACTGATACGTAAGAGCTCAGTGCTTTAATGGTTGCTTGCTACTATCTGTCATTATGATAATCCTTTGTCCTCTGTATCCTTTATCAATATTTATCGCACTTTAAGATAAAGTAATGCCTAAAATTTCCTTTAACTTAAAGTGCGAATTTCTAAACTTTACAGAAGATAAAGTGGCTTTAAAGCAAACATAACCTAGTTTTCTCCATATATTTTGACAACCAGGCTGAATACTTCACGAAAAAATGATGAACATGCTTGATAGTTCTTCCAGTTCTAGCTAAACATCCAATGACGAAGTAATTTATTTGAAGAAAATAAAAAATTATTAAATTTGAAATTTATGATGATGCTGACGTTTTTGATCGTCAAAGCCATGTCATAAACAATAATTTTAGGTTAGATAACTGAATTAAATAGTGTCAAAGGTATCGAAAAACAGAATTTACGGGCTGCCAACTTAGCTAAATGCTACTTTTATTAAAAGAAGGTGCTACTTTCATTATGAAACGCAATTATTTTAAAGTCGTCTTAAAGGATACTTTAAGATAAAGTCTACTTTTACTAAAGACACTTTAACAATCGAATTATGAAACCGGCCCTCAGTATAAACTGTTTGACAGCTCTTTAAACTTCAAATTCTATTAGTTCTGATCGGCTAACTTCATCTTTAGGTATGTGACGTATGATTTATGTGTAGTAAACATTTAATAATTCTTAATTTCCCAAGTATAAACATTTTTTTCAATTAATTTTTGTTTAATATAATAAAAGTTTGTACTTTCAAGTATAATATAAAGGTAATTAGATAGACATTAATATTCTCGAGGCAGACTCAAGAAATTAATATTATACTTAAACACCTTAGGAAATCTAGGTGTGAATGTGAAATAAGCACGCCTTCGATTGCATTAAATTTTTTTTTTTCTATAAATATTTGTAGACTAGTTTGTTTCCTATACCTTATTATATTATTTAAAAAAAAATGCACACTCAATAAATTAATTTAAGTTATCTAAAAATATCATGCTTTGAACAATCTATCTACACTACGAGAAATAATTCACATTTATCGATACCCATATTTCGAGAAAATTTCAGTAAGCTAAATCTGATTGTCCTTTTCTGAGAACCGAATCCTACTTTGGAGAGTTTTTCGCGGTTTGGAAAACTCTCTTATTACTGTAAATTTTAACGATTCAGAATATTTAAATTGTCAGTTCTCGAAATATGAATGACAATATATATCAATCTACAGACACTGATTGCTGATCTTACCATTTTACTCAAAAATCGATCAGGATGAAGCTTAACTGTAAGTAATAAGTACAGAAGATCGTTTAAATATGTCACAAAATGTAAAACATTTTTTCATGAAGCTTAGGTATTTTGCACCTCATGATCTCACGTGAAAATGAAAATTTCTTAAAAAAAAAGGAATGGAGAATTGTATAAATAATAAAGGAGATTTTTGGTCCAAGATTTCGTGTAAAAACTTCTATATTATAAATTTTTAATATTTATATTAATATGTATCAAATTTTGGACTGAAAATTCCTGTTATTGGTGCCTCTATATCATTTTTCAAACTTCTTATATAGTTTTCTATAGCCAACAACATTAAGTTTAGGAATTACGCTTACCTACAGATTTTCGTAAAAATTAACAATCCCAAATTTTTTTTCTCAAATAATTACGTATCAAAAATTATATCAATCTTTGTCAAAGCGCGATTTATTTCAAAAACAAGTCAGAAGAAGTAACTATTCTTACTGATGACCAATTATTTCGATTTTCTTCTACCCAAAAAGATAATTTCTTATTCAAATCGGTGTTATGTCACAGATTATAAAATAGAACAGATGCGAAAGCTTGACAGAGAACAGTAAAAAAGAGAGAGATGGGTGGACATACCCATTTAAAGGTCCATCGTCATATGTCGACTCCGTTCGGGCCTCTTCGCGAAACTTTTCAACAGGGTTATCAATTTGCATAATATTTCCCTCAATTCACGATCATGCGTCGAATATGTGTGGATTTATGCAGACACAATTAACAATTATCAATTAGCATTTAACAATTAACAATTATCAATTATAAGTTGAACTACTCATTCCACTATGACTCCATTTATGCACACAATTAACAATTATCATTTATCAATTAACAATTGCGAAGTTGGCCAACTTTTATCTTCTTAAATTAATTGTACCGAATTTTCATCTAGTGCGCAACTAGTACGCAGGTCCTGAAATTTATCTCACTTTTTTCATAAAATTGATTGATTTAGGGTTATGTTGTGTGTCAGCATCATTATTAAAAGCAAAAAAGTCTCATCTTGCTCAAAATTGTTCCAATAGACATGAAAATGTAGGGTTATTGTAAATGTAAATAACCAGAATCTCGGGCTTGTGCGCGTGCTTACCATTTTCTCCTAATTTATAATTGTGTCTGCATAAACTATGGTAGTTTTACTAATTGTTAAATGATAATTGTTAATTGTTCATTGCTAATTGATAATTGTTAATTGTGTCTGCATAAATCCACACTATTTTATAAGCATTATTTTTAGTGTGATAGTTATACAAATACAAATATTCGACAATTACTTGTTTTAAATCAATTTCATTAACATTAAAAGAGTTCTACAATTTAAAAGATTATAATGTATAAAAATCATACCATAAATATATACTTTTTTTCACAAACCATCTTTGGCAACCATGCACAATAACCGTGACGGTTTGGCTCAAAAATTAAAATACAAAACGTCAGTTTTGACACTTCAGTTTGAAGGTTGTCAATCCGCGATATTATTTGTGTTATTCGACTAATCGATTGTAGGTTGTGGTAATATTAACTGAAAATAGTGTACATTAGTATATTATTTTTATAAAATGAATAAACATCACGGGGGAGTGTATTGTTCATACAGAGACTGTCCAAATAAATTTTATTCAGAAAGAAAAGTGAAGAACCGGCACTGGAAACTGTTATTGTTTCCAAGTCAACATTGCAATTTGGTAAGAAATTCTAAAAAAAATTTAAACTGGCGACATCGCGGCCATACCGAGTTAAAGGTCCAAGGTCATTGAAATCGGATTCGAAAATCCTTTGATGTTTTGCCGGCATTCGTATCTGTTCTCTTCTATAATCTGTGGTTATGTGTGTATGCTTGGTTTCCATGCTTACGGATCGGACTTTGATTAAAAATTCATTGCCCAACTACTTAATTATTTATACAGGCTGATACATCAGTCAAAGTTACATTTATTAAACCTTGTAACTCTTGTCTCTTTAAATAGAAATTAGAAACAATATTGACATCTATCAAAGGTGGGTGATAAAAATAGTTTTGAATAAAAGCATTGTCGTATGCAAATTACAGGCTATACATGCATTATTAGATCATATAAATATCTCCAGCAGCAAGGTTATTTTGTTTTATAGGACATAATTTTCTTAACCTTCCGCTGCAAACAAATCTACACGCGTATTTTTTATGCAATCGTATCTCCAAGCATGTTTATTTACGGTTTTTTTTTGACAAGAATGACAGTTAAGGTCTACAATTCAAAACATATGTTTTTGCATGTTTTTTATCATTGCGAACATCCATATTGCTTTATTAAAATAATGAATACAACCCCGAAGCGTATTTAAAATGACTTTTTAGCTGAATACTCAACATATCAGTGGCCAATAGTTCTAGGAACTCTTCTTCTTCTGTTATTCAGTCACTAGTTATTTCAAATGCCAGTATTTATATTCGTTTAATTGTGTATGTTCATTTTCGATTAGATTTTTGTAGCATTTCTAATTAGCTGTATCTCTATTCTTCTAATTACTTTTTTCACTGACATTTGACAGAAGTAGTTACTGTATAACAGAAGAAAAGTTCATAGAACTATATTGGCCATCGATATGATAGACCTTAACTGTCATTCTTGTCAGAAGAAAGCATTTTTTGTTGGCCACACTGACCTTAAACTGAACTCCTCTATTAGAAACCCTTCTAACCTAACCTAAAATTTTCCTTACCGGATATCACGATAAATGATTGTATGACTGTCTGCGCGAAATGCTTTATGGAATAATAAAGCAAGTTTATTTTTTATAAAAAGGTTAGTTACATGCATTCGAGGTTATGGTTTGTTTAGAAAAATAATATTTGCACTCGACTGATTTTGAACCTCACGATTTGCATTTAACTAAACGACATAACAATAAATTCGATCATTTAGAGCGTATTACAATGTATGTCGATAATTTATTCATAAAAATCAGTAAAATGTCAAGACCATTTGTGCGTATACAGGGTGGTCTTTAAGTAAAACTGCGCTAAGAGTTTCAACAGGGATCCTAACGAGACATTGTCGCCTGAATGGGCACCTGGAAAAGCTCAAAATAGTGGATAATTAATAATTAATTGAATTTGACATTGACCAAAACTGTTTCTTTGATACTATCTCAAAATTGCGTAATATATTGCAGAAAAAATATTAACTGCGCTTGCCTAGTGGGTTTTTTTGTTTAACTTTCAGTTTATTTAAATTCCAATCAAACAACGTTTTATGAATATTCCAGAATAAAAAAAATTTTACGATTCAAAATAAAAAAAAAGCATAATAATTTAGAACGTATGAAATAGTAATAAAATCTAATATGAATATTATTCAAAAAAACGCGAAATTTACGATTGAAGTACTTATAGCGCATAAAATCCATGAATTTATTGCTAAATTAAGGTTAAATTATATGAGAAAACGTGGGATTCATAATAATATTTAATATCATTTGATGTTCCTTGTTCAAACAACATTATATTAATTAACTAGTTTATATTAAATGTAAAATAATAGAAATCTAAGTTCCACATCGTATAAGATCTGGAATTTGAGGCTGTATATAATGTTGCAGCGTTCGCCGCGCTGAATTGAATTTCCAGATTAAGTATGTAACTGATATTATTTTCGCGTTTAGCCCTCTCTAGGGATATTAGGTATCTATATAGGAACATTATCCCTGATAAACCCGAAGCATCACGCATCAAACAGTTCTCGTTCCACATTTCTAATGATAAATTTAAAGCACGGAGTTAAAATAATTGTTTCATTGAGTATAATCATCACATTATGATCGTCTTAATTTAGCTTTCGAACACCTGGATATGAAATTTATTCAACGTACAAATCAGAAACGTGTCCACAATAACTTATACATTGCAGAGTTGTAATGTATTCGAATTTTTTTAAACAATTTTTATCTTCCAGAACAGAATAATCGCATTACAATCTTCTAGAAATGTCGCATTCGCAAAAATGTATAATAGTTACGACAGGATATGTCACTTTTCTCATCCCATTTTTCACGCCACTGGCATTTGTGGCTATTTTCAATAAATTCACGTATGAAAAAATGTGTAGTTTTCAAGATATTTAATGTTTTCATGAAGTTTGCATCCTAATTTTCAATAATAAAAGCACAAGTTTAGACAATAGTACATTGTTTACCGGGTAGGAAAAGCTGAACATTCTTGGACGACTGTGAAGACACAGAGTCCAGGAATGTGGCTTTTCCTACGAGGTAAACATACTATTTTTCCGTAAATCGTTTAAAATTCGACAGATATTGATTGATTTATAAAAAAACGCGATAATTTTATTCCCAAATAAATGGTGCTTTGAAATTCCTAATAAAATGACTTGGGTTACTATGGAAACGTATTGAGGTTGAATTGTCAAACTTGACGCTTATAAATTTAATTGCTGGTGTTCTCGAAAGTAAAATGATAAGTGATGATGAAATTTCCATTCCTGGGACTCCTCCAGAGCTGGTTGAGGCAGTGAATACTGCTTCATTAGAATTATTGCCAAAGAAATCAAGAGAAAAGTACGAAAATGCATACAGACGTTTTATGGATTATGTAGAACACTAACACTGACTTTTTCTTCAAGAAATTTTGACAGGAATGTCAAAATTTCCTAGCGATTTACGGAAAAAATATTTTTTTCATTTTATTATTAAAAAATTAGGTTGCAGACTTTATGAAAACATTAAATATCTTAAAAACTACACATTTTTTAATGAATTTTATGAATTGTACGCTGAAAGAATAGTATAAATTAAATACAATTACATAATATCTATATATCTTTAAATCCGCATTTCAATTATTCACTATTGAGTTACTTTAAAACTCGATAGCTTTGACATTGTAAGTTATCTAGTGGATAGTAATGCTATTGTTTGTAAATAAAACAAAAGCCTTTCAGTTTTCAAGAAAGTAAAGGTTAGGTTTTCACGTGACTTACAATCGTGACTTTTTATTATCAATGTCGTATGTTCCTAGGTCAAAAAAAATGGTCCTACGAAATACTAGATTGTTGCAAATTATGTAAATTCTAACAAATAATAATTATTGTAATGTTATTTTAACCGATACCAAGAATACAAGAAAAATCAATTAAACTAGAGGGTTATTTTGAAATGTAGATAAAATAAATCACCTGCAAAATACATTATTTCAATAATAATTCATAAAAAACACGCGGTCATGCTCCCCTTTTCCACTAATATTTCAAGTAAATCAACTTCTTAGACAAGCAATACGCGACACAGAATTAATTTTATAAGATAAAATTAATTATACAAATTGAATATCTAAATCCAAATTACTTATCATTAATTTATGATAGACGCACTTCAAAATAGAAGCCATTTATCAGAAACTGGATATGTCGTATGTATAATACCTTAATTATATGTTTTCATGACCTCCGATATAGAGTAATAGATTTATACCGATTGGGAATGTATCGGGTGTGGGTGATAAATATACAGAGTGGACAGATAATAGTATATATTCTTCAACGAGTGCAGAATGATGGCTATTATTAAAGAGTTTAAAAACTTTCTATGTAGTTTAATTTTCGGAATCTATGAGGTAGAATTAAGGGGTTTTCATAACTAATAAAATGTCTAAAAAGATCTTAGTTCCAATTTTGAAAATTAAAAAAATTAGTTTGCCAAATTGTGGCATTTACATCCGCCAATATAAAAAATTGTATAGGCCGTAATAATGAGAATTTTTATTTGAAATTTGGAGGACACATTCTTAGATAATAAACAAATATGGAAAAAAATTAACAAAGTCATATCTGTAATAATGTTTATACAGGGGTACCGGAAAGTGAGTGGATCGAAATTTTGGATAGGGAAGAAAAGAGTAGAAAATTTTATGGGCATGTTTGGAATCTACGGAGTCGTATTAGTAAAAGAAAGTAGATAAAACAAACTTCGATTTTGAATACTAACTTTTCCATTGTTTTTAATTTCAGAATGTGTCATCAGGATTAATGATTCAGGGTGATAACATTTAAACCAAGTTCAACAAACATAATTACACGTTTTTTACACTGTTTTTTACAATAGTTTGTTAAAAATTTAGAAAAAATTATTTTTCCTCCCTGATATTTTAATAGTATATTCTTCAACGAGTGCAGAATGATGGCTATTATTCACGCAGATGAAGTTTCCAAAACGAGCGAGCGCAGCGAGTGAGTTTTGGAATCATCCAAGTGAATAATAGCCATAATACACAAGTAGAAGACTATACTTTCTCCACGACTAAAAAAAGAAAGCTTCCAGTGAGGATCGAACCCCAATCGTCCGCGCCAGAGTCAACTATTTCTACCACTAGGCTATAGATAGAGCGTGTTTATTTTCAAAAAGGGATACGTAACATACAGTTTTAATCGAAACCTTTACATTTATAAATGATAATTTCTCTAAATAATACGTAAAATTATGATTATATCATTATTTTGACATTTCAAACGACGCGCTGTCAGAATCGATTTGCATTATTTGGTGTATTTGACGTTTTAAAAGAGACGATTTGATTTATTCATTTTAATTCATTTAAGCGTGGATTATGATAATAATAGAATGTGATTGGCTAACGAGAGTGAATTCTTTTTCATTATTCATTGGTGTGAAGAATATATTATATTATTAGGTAGCTAAATGTGTAAAATAGTATATTATGTTACTAGGAGTAGAAGGCCAACATTATTGTTGAGCCCAGATTCTTGCACTGCCGAGGCGCTAGCCGAGGCTGTGCAAACTGGGCGAAACATATAATGGGCCTTCTGCTCCGAGTAACATATACTATTTTTTCTTCAAGCGTAATAATAATATAACTTTCTGGACAAATTCGTGAAGTATGCAAGCATAACGTTTTCCGTGTATTGCTGTACATTATATTCATTGCACCATTTTAGAAATTTTTCGTATGCTAAATCATACAGTTTACGCGACTTCGTTGGAATTAGAGTTTCAATACTGGAATTAGCTATTTCAACTAATTCCGGAGGCGTACATTGCAATTCTTGAGACATTTTTCACAAAATTTTCAAAACAGACAAACGTCAAATTAAATAAGTTTAAAAATGACAGTTCCTACCTACTTGATTACAACGCCCCATTATTTTATTAGTACAATAATGAAAATTAATTTTTGTACTAGTAAAATAATGGGATATTTCTACGGTCTGTGTTGCAAAAAGTAATATAGTTATTATTATACGCTTGAAGAAAAATAGTTTTTTCGTTATTATTTAGTCGTGAAGTCCCCTTATATCTGGTAGAAGATTTTAATAAAAGAGGAATCAAATTTTAAACAATTCACATTAAATGATGTTAATAAAATTGTACATTTTAGTAAATAATTACATTTATTAGTTTGACATTAAAATTAAAATTTTCACATATAAAACGATTAAATGTATTAATTTTTTTAAAGAACAAATCTAGAATTGATAAAAATCAAAATTGAACAAAATATAAAGAAAATCTTCAATTTTAAACTCAAAATTTTTATACATTAGAGAATATAATTTAATTATATATTATTAAATTTATTAAAATAAATACTTAAATTCATCACAAATATTCTCAAAATATCTGTAAAATTTAATAAATAAAATGATTCAAAATTACCGTTTGTAAAAATCAAAAAAACTACTTACCCCATAACGAAATGACAATTTTTCAAATTTTTCTTGAATTTGAAAAGTCGTAGGATACTGTAGAGCCATCGCTTAAAAGAAAATAACTCTCGACAATTTTAAGAAAAAATCCCCAAATAGAAAATCACCGCGAAATCAATCGGCAAACGCCCAGAGAGAACGACTAAGTGTTTTGGCGGGAAGCAATTGTTCTATTATTTCTCTTATCCAAACATTTCTTGCTCTTTATACTCTCATTCGTTGGTTCGATTGTACGCACACTCACTGATTTAGAAAAAAAAATCACATTTCATTTGTGTATTTGACAATTCTCTTTACTACCACTTACAAAAGATAATTATTATTGGCGACGCCTAGATTTATGGTATAATATTTACAGGGAGGATGTCGATTAATGATATCTACAAATTTTTAAAACAAAATAATCTGGTTTGTCAGAAAAAGTTCCTAAAGATATTCAGTATCTGCTGCATATAAAAGAAATATTAACGGGTCCAAAATGGAGCCTTTAGACCAGGGTCGATAATTTTTAAAATGGTAAAAAGTGAAAAAAAATTATAGTAGGATGATACCCATTGGAAAAGGTAGAGAATATAACAAAAACGGGAGGAAAAATAAATTACGGGCGATCTGAAGTCGGGAAGGGGGAGGGGGTGAGTTTTTAAGGGTAAAAAACGGTTAATCTCGATTTCCGGTAAAACTGCAAGTCATATGAAAAAAAGTTGAATGGCAAAGTTGTAGGTAATAAAAAGATCCACAACTTTTGTATCGACACTTTTTTCACATAACCTCAAAATTTATGTGAAAAATTCGAATAACTGAGTTTTTGGTTTTTTATTTTTATCTTTTGCAAAAAAATTTATTTTTTCACGAAATTTGGTGAAAACTCACCTTTGTATGTTCCAAACATACAGTAATTTTTTTGATTTAATATATTCACTTTTTCACCTTATTTTGACTTAATATCGAAAAAGCACCCCAATTTTCAATTGAAAATTCTCACGTCAAAATATCTGCTTTTCTGAAAAAGTTGGTGTTCCCTATTCGTTGAAATCTCTACTTTCTGATGGTATAAAAAAATATATACATTACTATGGTAAATGTTCTCAGAAAATGCAAATAAATAAAAATAAAACTCGAATCCGAATTTTTTTTTTTTTTAATCATTATGTATAATTTTGAGCAGTTTATTAAAATTAAAATATCAAAAGATTCATTCACATTTTTCTAGTAATTAAAGTGTAAATTTTAATAAATTCCTAAAAAATTATACATAATGATTCAAAAAAAAAATTTTCGGATTCGAGTTTTATTTTTATTTATTTGCATTTTCTGAGAACATTTACCATAGTAATGTATATATTTTTTTATACCATCAGAAAGTAGAGATTTCAATGAATAGGAAACACCAACTTTTTCAAAAAAGCAGATATTTTGACGTGAGAATTTTCGATTGAAAATTAGGGTGCTTTTTCGATATTAAGTCAAAATAAGGTGAAAAAGTGAATATATTAAATCAAAAAAATTACTGTATGTTTGGAACATACAAAGGTGAGTTTTCACCAAATTTAGTGAAAAAATAAATTTTTTTGCAAAAGATAAAAATAAAAAACCAAAAACTCAGTTATTCGAATTTTTCACATAAATTTTGAGGTTATGTGAAAAAAGTGTCAATACAAAAGTTCTAGATCTTCTTATTACCTACAACTTTTCCATTCAACTTTTTTTCATAACACTTGCAGTTTTGCCGGAAATCGAGATTAACCGTTTTTTACCCTTAAAAACTCACCCCTCCCCCTTCCCGACTTCAGATTTATTTTTCCTTCCGTTTTTGTTATATTCTCTACCCCTTCCAATGGGTTTCATCCTACTATAATTTTTTTTGGTCTCAAAAATTATCGACCCTGGTCTACTTGTAGAACTCCATTATCTAAATTACGTAGTTCAGATTTCACCGGAATTTATTTCCTTAACTGACAAGTTTTTTCCATCCAGGTAAATAAGTTTTCGAGTTGATTTTTACATAAATTATTAAATTTCCACTTTATTCAGTCAGCTGTTATTTGAAATTTTGTATTCCTCGAAAATTTACTTTTCACTTTTGGATAACCCTGTATACAAATTTTAATGGATACGATTCCGATTCGAATAACCCTGTATACAAATTTTCCTGATTTTTAAAACGCAATCTAGGAATTTTTGGATCCAAGAGACTTCCAATGCGTAAAAAATTTAAAAAATTGGCGAAGGTGTCTATCGCATCCGCCATGATTTGTAACTGCAATACAAATATTACCATTTAAGTCGGATTTAAATTAAATTTAAAACTTTGAAGGTGACTTATTTATATTCCGGATATAGTGTTTATGTTGAATAATAACCATTGTTTAGTCTTAATATTTCAATTAATTTTGGAGTTTTTTAAATTTATTTATTACGAATAATGCACTATAAAATATTAAAAATAGTAAATATTACGTCTTCACCTTGAATATTTTTATTGAAAATCCTTTTACGTTCAGTAAATGCAAACTACTTATATATGTATATATATAGACCTATATATAACAGAAGAATGAAACAAGTTAATAATTGTCACATTCTAAATAATTAATTTAAATTATGCTAGAGTCAGGAAATATTCTATATTCGTATTAGATCTTGTGCTATAAATAAAATAGTTATTAACGGTAATTTTGAAATTGCATTAGGTACATGAGCGAGCAAAAATTAAAATAAAAAAAAGACAAGACGAAAAATTTTTACATTTCTGCATGATATTAATTACAGCTACCATTTAGAGCATCTTAATATTAAAGTTGACAGTTTAATGGAAACTCCACAATGCTTTTACTTATATATTTTCACCCCAACAAAAAACATCCTAAGCAATACATAAGCGTGCCTAACTACAAGAAAAAACGTCGTTTTGAAGCTTTCTAAAGATGAATATACACATTTAGTCAAATAAGAACTAAAAACTACAACTGGGTGTTGCTAAATTAATTGGGTGCCACTGATTTAAAAGGACATACCGCTTATAATACATATACGTTTCATGTGCACACCTATCATGTCTGTTTATCAAAGTTGACGATTGTTAATATGCGAAATGCAATAATTATTTAATGATTGAGCATATTCGTATCGAATACCAGCAAATATTTATATCATAAATAATTAATATCTGTTAATATGAACAAATTTGTAATTGTCAAGGTCTGGTCTGGTAAATTAATTAAAAATATACATTAGCATGGTAAAGGGGTTGTTGTATGTCTCGAGATTCACGGTATATAGGGTCACTTTTCTCCTCCCATTTTTCACGCCACAGGTATTTGTAGCTATTTTCAATTAATTTTGTATTCCTCAATGCTTTTCACGTAAAAAATACATAACCTTCAAAAAATGTGTAGTTTTCAAGATATTTAATGTTTTCATGAAGTCTGCAACCTAATTTTTTAATAATAAAATGAAAAAAATATTTTTTTTGTAACCTTCAAACTACTGATGGTTAGTGATGAGCAAAATTGGTCTTGGTCTTGCGAAGAAGCAAGTATAGTCTTTGTCCCAATGTCTGGTTAACACATCGCTAAAATCCAAAGAAAAATTACTTATTTTTCAATATTTTCATTTTGAAAGATGTTCGTTAAGAAATTATGGCAAGACCAAGACTACAACCAAGAACAAACAAAATACAGCAAGACCAAGACCAACACGAGGTAAGCAAGATCAAGACGAGGTAAGCAAGACCAAGACCGAGACCAGACAGATTTGAGCAAGACCAAGGTCAAGACTAAAACCAAGAACAAACAAAATACAGCAAGACCAAGACCAACACGAGGTAAGCAAGACCAAGACGAGATAAGCAAGACCGAGACCAGACAGATTTGAGCAAGACCAAGACTAAAACCAAGACCAAACAAACTACAGCAAGACCAAGACCAAGACGAGGTAAGCAAGACCGAGACCAGACAGATTTGAGCAAGACCAAGACTAAAACCAAGACCAAGACTGAACAAGCAAGACCAAGACTGTTCGAGTCTTGGTCTTGCTTTGCTCATCACTACTGATGGTTAAAATATATATCAGAAACTAATTTGTGAAGCAGCAATGCATCTTAAACATTGTGAGAAGACTCTCAAAAAGATTTGTCCAAACTTGTGCTTTTATTATTGAAAATGATGTTGCAAACTTCATGAAAACATTAAATGTCTTGAAAACTACAAATTTTTTTATATGTAAAGGTTATATTGTGTTTTTTACGTGAAAATCATTAAGGAATACAAAATTAATTGAAAATAGCCACAAATGCCAGTGGCGTAAAAAATGGGAGGAGAAAAGTGACATATTTTTCCAAATGTACACCACTGGATCAAGAATTGACAAATGTTTTTTTTATCAAAATACGCCTTTTTACATTTAAAAACAACCGTTGATTATTTCGAGTTGAAAAGAAATGCACAAATTTCAATTTATTGTAACTCCACCTAGAATAATTTTTTTTCTGTCCTAGCGCAATAAAAAATTAATAATTCTACGTATATCTGTATCAATGAACAAAAACTAAATTTTTTTTCTTACCAATTATGGTATAAACGTATATTATAACAATAAATAAATATCTAATAAAAGGTGTTCGAAACAGGTTTACAAGGAACGAAACTCCAATCGGAATGCTCTTACCAAGGGCAGTTAAAATATATCAATTATTATACAATGCATTTTATTGAGATATCGATCTTTAATCTATTAATTTTTTTCGTGATTGAATTTTTGAAGGTGATTTTTGGAATTTTGTTCCTTGCCCAACCTTTTCGCGAATTTTTCTTGTTACTTCTGTAGTTGTGAGTGATTGTTTGCAATTAAAATACGTTGGCAATACCGATACGCCCATCTGACCCGGACACCCTGTATATTTTCCATGAATAAACTCAATTAATTACAAAATAAAAAAAACAAAAAATTTTAATTTGAAAATTTATAATCGTGTCACAAACACTTGTACATGTTCATGAGGTGGTTCCGGTTTAAAAACTACCTCGCCATTAACTTTGTAATCTTTGTATGCTAAACTATAAGCCAACTCTGCTCCGAAAGATTTAGCTACAGCTGCAGAATAGAAACTAGTACATTCCATAGCAAGCAGCTGCGCTCCTTGTTCTTTGGCAATTTCTCTACAATATTAAAAAATTTGATTAACTTTCTGCAAAAATTTGCAAAGGCAGAGTCAAGCCGCTAGAGGCCAATGGTTGGCACTTTTCCACTGTCCGTTCTCATGGGCTTTCTTTTTTTTCACTATCTCATACCTACTTTCAATGAAATACTAACTTTGATTTGTTATAAAGTTGTTTCGCAATTCCTTTTCCTCTGACTGTAGCGTCTACAGATAAAACGAAAACGTTTAATATTTTATCGACCTCAGGATATTTTTCAAACAAGGCAGCTTGTTCTTCTACATACTTTAGCATATTTGCTATTTTTATAAATTTTTTATCAGTGATGGGAATCTCATCGACTAATTCTCCTGTAACAAAAAAAGATTCAGAAAAATTCAATAAAAAGACAAAAATATGGTGTTAAAGTATGAAGTCTCACTTAAGTAGAGTGATTTTTCTGGCTTCTGTAGGGGAGCGAGAGGCTTGTTGTAACAGGCCCTTTTCACTAGGATCTTAAACGCTATTAAAGTATTTCTTTGACTCGATTTAACCTATAAACCGCGCCGCATCATGTTGCCATAGCCAATGTCCTGCCGGCCGGTGCATTGAGGGAAGTGTGCACGTGCTTCATTTCTGCCAGGTAATATAAAATTGTACTATCGTAAAATTTCGGTTTGCGTATTTAATATTGACTAATTTCAAACTTTCTATATCTTATTTCCATTCAAATTTATTTATCTCTGATAATGTGTAACAGTTTTTATGATTGCTAAATTGTTTAAATAGTTATCTTGATAAATGTTGAAAATCATACCAAAGGGTTAGTTGTAACAAAATCCCGGGGATTGTTGTAACGTGTTACTACATGCCACCAAATGTTGATTCTTACATAAGTATAATACTTTGTTAGATATCTATTAAGAAGAGATAATTACGAGAATACCTTGAATAATTTAATTACTTACTGTGATTTAAAAGTGCCATGATGATTATAAGTAGTGTTTAACTAAATAAAACTGTTAATTACTTAATTTTCAAGTGTTGATTACTAAAAAAATGTATTTGAGTTGATTTTTGATAAGAATTACGTAATACTCACTTTAGAAAGATGTCAATTTAAAAAAAAAACAAAGAATAAATGATTAGAGGTATTATTGTTGGTTTTTTTTTGTCGTTACTACTTGCCCCGATAGATGTTACAACTTGCCCCAAGCACAGGCAAACAAGCTTTAGTGTGGTTTACTACTGAATACCTTCACAGCTCTCATTTGCAGTATCTTTGTCCATAAACTTATACTACTTACCTTTCTTCTGTAAGCTATTTAGACACACTCCCACCATTTTTCCATTGTACTCAGCAGCTATGCTCAGTCCGTTTTCGAAGTCTGCTAACGTAAATTTTTCCAAATCCTCACAAATAGGCGATTCTTCGGTAATTAATTTCAAATACTGGTTACAGGGTTCATCTTTAGAGAAAAATTTTCGCAGGAAAACTTTTACCAGCTCTTTTTCTTCTGGTTTTAAGTATCTTATGGTTATATTGTTATTCTAAAATATATAAACAGGGTGTTTTCAATTGACACTTACAACGTTTGCATGTAGATACACCTCTCGTAAAATTGGACAAAATGATATAAGGATGGAGGGGTCCAGCTCATTTAAAAGCACCACATAAAAACAAGTAAATGAGTTAGACCCCCCTATTCTAATATCATTTTGTCCAATTTTACGTGTCATTTGAAAACACCCTGTAAATAAATGCATAATATTTCAGAGTAGTTCTTTATTTATATAATTTAAAAGATCCAATTTCAATTACTTACATCAACCATATTTACAATAGTTTTTTTAGCAGATACACACTTTATATCACTTTATCGATATCTTATTGAAAAAACCGAATATTACTGATGATATAATTGTAGTTGCGATAAATTAAATATGCATTTATCATCTGTGATAACAGAGAAGATTTAAATTACATTATCGATTAGATTATTATTATATCGATAATAAGAATATTTTTTTAAAATCACTGATTGACTACACAGTTCGAAAAATTGAATATTTTTAAAATGAAGGGACATACTCGTTCAACATTACACTGATTGCAATAAAGGCGGATATATCAATTTATTCAGATTCAAAACGTTCTCAATTAGATATTGTGCTCCCTTATTGTTTAGTTTAGAAGAGTTAAATCATATATATTACAAGTTGTCTTTGATTTGCTTCTACTATCATGTCTCCCTTTCCTCTAATTCTTCCTATTTCTTTTAATAATCATTTTACTCTCTTATCTACCTATCTATTTCTTGTATACCTCTTTTTTTCCAAATTCTCTCTATAGTAAATTGAAATCTCGTCCCATATAACATATTGATACATAGATTATGTTCAAGTGCTTTTGCTATCACTGTTCAAAGAAAATATTTAACAATTATTTACTTATCAAGTTTAAAAAAACTTAATTACGATATTATATTAATTGAAAATTGTCATAATTTAGATTTTTATCAGTGGTATGATTGAAACATTCCTATAAACACTAATGGAAAAATTACTAAAAAGTATTGGTATGAATATAGCAAAGAAAAGCAACCAACCTAATGTTCAATTAAAGTTTAATAATTGCACCTTCAATAGCTGTATTGAGTATCTGTCAAAAAATTTGCCGCCGAAATTTTTTGACACATTTCTCCAACTCGTTGCTATGCGCTGTTGCCAAGGAACGAAAATTATCTCGTTTATTATCAATGCCCTAGAGATATTATTAATGATAATAAAATTTAACACATTTTTTTCAATAAACAATAAATCCTAAATTCAATTGTGCTGTTTGCATCTCTCAATTACTAGTAATTATTCTTTAATATCAAATTAAATAATCAACCTACATATTAAATTTAGAAAACTGGATCTCCCTACGAGGTAGGCAACCAGCATTACTTTATTCACAGTTTCCTTCAAATAAATATATCTGTTTTAAATTATTATCAACATTTTTTTCTTTCACTTCATACTATGATTACCTGATGATACTGTTAGTTTGTCCAACAAAATATCTTGTTTGTAGGTAAAAGGTAAAGAAATAAAAACACTTTAGGTAGAACAGTTTTACTTCAATGAGATCGTCTACAATATAGGCTGCTCTTTATTTTCAAAGAGGTAACATTTAGACAAAAAAAAAACCTCAGATTATTAAAAAAAATTTATAAATAATATGGCAAGAACGAAGAATGCAGCTCTGTAATTATTACTTAACATTTAATTTTTTTTAGTTATACAATATTTTATTATGTTTGAGATAGAACAAGAGCAGGAATATCAAATATTTATTATGGCTTTTAAATTTAAGCAAATTTCATTTATTTTTTATATAAAATATACAGAGTGAGCCATGAGAACCTGTATTCAAGTCAAAAAGTACATTTCACTCTGTATCGATTATAATACTTACCAATGTTAATCGATTACCGCTCAAATTTCCATACTCATTATTCTTACTCGATTACAGCTAAGACTCGACAATATTCACAAACATTCATTATCCGATACCTAAGAAAACTTGAAATCGTTTTCTCGCTTACAAAAATATCATCTTAATGAAAGCTCACAGACTCTTTGAACAAAAAAACATTTTTAATGACAGTTTCTCGAATAAATCATCCCTTCCTTTCGTCAATACCGTCATTGTGCTTGTTGTGACTCACCCATTTCTATTTCAGTTCCATTCATGTATAGTGGGTACAATATAAGATCGAACAAACGTCATTGTGACGTCACTTTGAAGTATAGGACACTAAATGATGTCTTGAGAAGGCATTGCTGAGATACGTACAAAATTAAAAGTTGCCAGTGTTTATAGAACTGGTTGTCTAAGGTTGTGCAGTTTACACATAAAAAATATCACAAAAAACTGAGCATTATTACATATATTCATATCAAGAAACTGTCATTCCAACCTAGTATGATACACCTAACATATCTAATAACCAAAGAAACTGGTAAATTTAACTGATAATGATTATTATTACCATATTACCCTGGTATAGATTCTGGACTTCTATCATTGATCAAAAATTCTCAGCTTAGAAGAATGGGGCTAGCGGATAACACCTGGTGTCATATATGAGGCTGAGGATGAGTTAATGAGGCAAAAGCTTAGTCAAGGTACGGTTCCCTGTCCAAAAAATGCTCCACCTTAGTATTTGGTTGCTTTTGGGAAAAATCCTCAAGTCTCACTCCTCAAGGCTTGCTTACTCTGTAGTGATTGCTGAACGGGTCAAACTACAGATCGAATGAACTGTTTTTGTGCGCCTTTAACTTCCTTGTGAATATTAAACTTTTATATTGGATTGAGGATCAATATAGATAGTCTCGTTTTGCAAAAACCACACACAGAAACCATTCCAGCTGAGAGAAGCATTCACCTTATACTAAACCTAAACCAAACAGCCCATTAGGAAAATATTTTTCCAAAGTAAAAATGGTTAGGAACTATTTCTTATTCACTTTTGGCTGAGGAAGTTGAGTTTCTTGAGAGAACAGTGTTATCTGAGGAAATTTCGCTCCCTCAAACAAGACAGATTTATGTCTGCTCAATTTTTGTTTCTTACTTTTCCAAAGTTGTCATCGCTGATGATAATTTTTAGTTGAATCAGTAGAGTTACCAGTTTCTTTGAAAAAAAAATACACTATTATATAAAGATTGCGAAAAACCTTATCTAACCATGCAATTTACACAAGTGCGACAAGGTAAATATGAAAAAAATAGCTTGAAAGAGAGAAAGAATAATAGGGCGTGGTCAGCGAGGGTGTATACTTATTCTTTCTATCTCTTTCAAGTTGTTTTCCCATAATTTCCTTGTTGTACTTGTGTAAATTGCATGGTTCGATAAGCTTTTTCGAAATTTGTATGATATTGCACGAGAAATTAATCTTGTTGTGTGCTTAAAGACAAAAAGGTACAATTTTATAACCCTTAAAATTACTTAATTCACATAATATTCATTTTCTTTACTTTTGCAAGACTTTTAGACTAGAACGTTCTGAGTTTAAATATTTACAACATAAATAAATATTTATACAGTGTGTCTACTTAATTTAGACTCATATGGGAAACTTTTTTATTATTGGTTTTAGGAAAAAAAGTTATTCTTCATAAAAAGTTCTGCATTATCTAAAACCTAAAATGCAATCATTAGATAAATCTTATTTTGAGCCGTATACGAAAAAAATTAAGATTTGATGATTATTTACGTTTTACATTATGAAGTATTTGTAAATAATCACCAAATCTTAATTTTTATGATAAATAGCTGTAATTGCATATTTGCATATATCTTTTAATTTTAAACAACTTTACTTCCCACAATTTTTCTGTATTGTAAAAAATAAAGGTACTTTACTCTTGAGTAAGATTAATATTTTTTGACAAACCTCGTATACGGCTCAAAATAAGATTTATCTAATGATTGCATTTTAGGTTTTAGATAATGCAGAACTTTTTATGAAGAATAACTTTTTTTCCTAAAACCAATAATAAAAAAGTTTCCCATATGAGTCCAACTTAAGTAGACACACTGTATATATCATTGTGAAAAATAGAGAACAATAAAAAAAATATCAGCTACGTATCGCAGAGAAGAAGAGTTTTTTTTTAGAAAAAATTCTCGAGTCCCGAGGTTGAAAATTAATAGGGGTTAAATGTATTTAAAATATAGGGTGATCCAAAAAAATCTAATACACATTTTTTACTATTTATGTCGAAACTATTAACAAAATTTTGTATGAGTACCTTTTTGGAAGCCAACTCATAGATGCCACTAGTTGTACTTTTTTTATGAAACTTACTGTAGGAAAATTTATTGAAAAAACTATTTTTTCCTCTAAAAATTAAATTCAAATATTGTACTTCTTCTTCCCGCAGATACATTCATTAATTAACACTAAAACAATGTTCTGTTTTCTGTACTTATGTAGAAATAGTGTGTGCTGTAGCAGTCGAAAGCTTTTTCACTAAATAACGAATGGATTATTATTATTATTATTGGCTAAGGTGTTGCTTATGTCGGGCAAATTACTGAAATCAAAAAAAAACACAATAAATAATACAATTCAGTAAATATCGTAGAATAAATATAGTGTTTTAACGCTTTACAAAGTTTTGAAAGAGGAAACATCTACTTCCCGGGATGTAGACACCAATAATTATTATTTAAGCGGTCCACTGTGTCGTTAAAATGATTTACGATATTCTTTTAAAGTTGACTTTAAAAAGAGTATGTCGATATGTTCTTACCTTTCAATATATAATCTGTCAACAACGTGGGTACCGTTGGACTATCTTCATTTATAGCTTTGAGTACTGAAACATAAATATAACAGTTGAAACGTTTTCAAAAAGTGTCAAAATTTACAAAAAAATCGTTTATTTTTTGACAGAATTTGTACGAGAGAAAATTTATTATGGTTTGATATAATTTCAAGTTTTTAATTAATAAAATGATCTATTTACATGGAAATAAAATAAAAAGGAAAAAATGTGTCCAAATATGGGATTAACTAAAGTATTTAACAAGTTTACCTAGAAATTCATTCACAACAATCCTACAGGAACCTTTCTAGGTAAAATGGTTTAATAAGGGAGAATTTTTTATATCTATTTGGTCGTTAAGGAGATTATCTGAATATTTGTTTTTATTTATCTCAAGGGCTTCTAAAAGATTTAATTTGAAGGATTTAAGTTCTATAGCAAAATTTCAAAATTTGAATCGAAAGAGTGTTGGTTAGGTAATAAATGATTTGATTAGTTGGAATCTGATTTTTGGTTTTCATTGGTTTGTGTCTTGAAATTCTAGTTTTAAATTCCTAAAAGTTCTAACTACATAAATTTGATCACAGTTGTCTTACCACATTTTAATTTATAAACTCATGATTTATTTAGTTTTGAAGATTTGGATTTGTTGTTTTTAATGAATTTGGATAAATTTTTATCGGTTTTGAAGCGAATATTCAAGTCTAAAGTTTCTAAAAATGATTTGATTTTCAAGGAGGGTATTCCAAAGTATGTTAAGCTTCTAACTTGGTTATTATTGTTTTCATCAGAAGGTAATACTTGTTCTACAGTATGTTTTTGTATCTTTTTATTTTTGATTTGGATCGTAATTATTATTAACAGATATTCGTTTTATTACGTTTAGTTCTTTGTTGTAATTGTCAATATTCAATGGAACTGTTAAAAGTTTAAGAAAGCTGCTAATTTATGACTGAATATTATGAATTGTAATGTCAAGTGATGGTTTGTGGAAAAATAGGAAATAGGAAAAGATATAGTGCAAAAAATTAAGGAACAGAGGATAAAATGGTTGGGACACATATGGAGGGCAGGTACAAAGTCAACAATATTTGCAATGATGGAATGGAAACCTTGTGATAAGCGAAAGGGAGAAAGACCTAAAACTACGTGGTTACAGGAGGTTATAAGTGACCTCAATAGCATAGGAATAAGGCAGTGGAAGGAAAAAACAAAAGATAGGAAGAAATTGCGTCTGATTGCCGAAAAAATATAAGGAAATGAAGGAAGAAAAGGGGATTCATCCACCCTAAAAAAGGATTTAGAGAACTTTTTAAAGCGGCGCTACCCACTCGGGGGTGTTAAGCCAATATACAGGGTGTTTCAAAAAAAGGTAACACCGTCTCTAGGATAGGTAAAAAACTGAAAAATAATTGGGGTTTGCTTAGTAAAATTTTTTTCTAACGCCATCCGTTTTCAAGATAAAGGGCGTTGAAGAAAATAAAAAATTACACATTTCTTACGATTTTGCCGAAACTACTGGCACCATTGCAATGAAATTTTATACGAATATGTTTTGGAAGCTGATATATCCCATGAATTTGTTTTTATAACTAATAATAATAATAATTCATACAACGTATTATTCAACATAACTTTTTTTAGGGTAGAATTATTAGTCAAAACTTTAAGTGAACATAAACATCGTTTAATTTTACACCAAAAAGGTACTCTTGGTAAAACTCGATATTATGTACCGTTTTCGGAATATTTTGATTTGAAAATTATGAAGTAATAATCGCTCCTGGTATAAACTAATGATAAAGTTCGCTTTTCTCTAAGTTTGCCATGTTAAATTTACATTTATTGATTGATTATCATTAGTTTATATCAGGAGCGGTTATTACTTCATAATTTTCAAATCAAAATATTCCGAAAACGGTACATAATATCGAGTTTTACCAAGAGTACCTTTTTAGTGTAAAATTAAACGATGTTTATGTTCACTTGTAGTTTTGACTAATAATTCTACCCTTAAAAAAGTTATGTCGAATAATACGTTGTATGAATCGTGTAACTAGCGCCCTCTATGAGAGTTAGTTATAAAAACAAATTCATGGGATATATCAGCTTCCAAAACATATTCGTATAAAATTTCATTACAATGGTGCCAGTAGTTTCGGCAAAATCGTAAGAAATGTGTAATTTTTTATTTTCTTCAACGCCCTTTATCTTGAAAACGGATGGCGTTAGAAAAAAATTTTACTAAGCAAACCCCAATTATTTTTCAGTTTTTTACCTATCCTAGAGACGGTGTTACCTTTTTTTGAAACACCCTGTATATCTATTCAATACTTACTTTTAATAAGAACCTGTAAACTTTGGTTATCCGGTGGTCCGTTGCCTATGTGATATGGAATAACAGTTGTCAAATACTGTAAAAAAAAAATTTGTACGTCAAATAAGTATTGATAAAATTAAACATTTTTAAAATGAAATAACTTCCTTACCTTTGGATCTATCCCGTTTTGTATTTTATTGGAAGAATTTTTCGCGGATCTTTTCTTTTCGACATGGTATTGTCTTCGTCTATTTTGAACGGCAAGCAAAAGAGAAATAAAAGTATTTTTCAATTCTTTTTCGTATTCTAGTTCGTCTCTAAGCGCCAATTCGGATATCAAAGTTTCTGAAAATTCTCTAATCAACACTTCCAGTTCCAAAAACAATTCGTTCAATTGACTCAGACTCAAGTCGCGTAATTCTGAAAGTAAAACAAACAATAAGATTAATTTTCTATATATTTATTATAAAACTTACTGTCTTCGTACAGGGGTGAACTGAGCACTTCCTTCGCTTTTTCCATAACCTCGTTATTTTCCATGTGACCGTCTCGTCCATCGGGATTTCCATCAATTGAGCTCAAATCGTCTTGCATCATATCATCAATCTCCCTTATCACCTCTTCGGCGGTTTTTAAAGGTTCATCGGCATCGTGGTTGATTCCTCCAAGAATAAGTGCATGCATGTCTAGGTCACTGGCCACTGCTTCATCTTCTGAACTTAAATCGAGATCGTCTTCGGGTGTTTGAGGTTCCTGTAACATGGAAGCATTTCAATTAATTTACATAACAAGAACTCACTTATACAACATCATTGGAGTAGGGTATGCAATTTGGAAAAAAAAAGTTTAAACATGCTGTTATTAAATGTAATAAAATATCTACGAGATCATAAAATTTAATTAGAATACAACAAAAAATATACCGAACTATTTAATTACCATTTATGTAATAATAGTCCAGGGTAGAAGCTTTTAAAAATAATGAAAAGTGAAGAAAAATTATAATAGAATGAAACCCATTAGAAAAGGAGGGAAATATGATAAAAATGAAAGGAAAAATAATTTACGGGCGATCTGAGGTTGGGAAGGGGATGGGGGTGAGTTTTTAAGGGTAAAAAAACGGTTTTTCTCGATTTCCAGCAAAACTAAAAGTCCTATCGAAAAAAGTCAAATGGAAAAGTTGTAGATAATAAAAAGATCTAAAACTTTTGTATTTACACTTTTTTCACATAACCTCAAAATTTATGTGAAAAATTCAAAAAACCAAGTTTTTGGTTTTTTATTTTCATCTTTTACAAAAATTTTTTTTTTTTAACGAAATTTTGTGAAAACTTACCTTTTTATGTCCCAAATACGCTGTAATTTATTTAATTAAAAATATTTATTTTTTCACCTTATTTTGAATTAATATCGAAAAAACACCCTAATTTTCAATCGAAAATTCACCCGTCAAAATATCAGCTTTTTTCAACAAGTTGGTGTGGTTTCTGTTCGTTGAAATCTCTACTTTCCGATGGTGAAAAAAAAAAAAAAAATATGTTACCATGGTAAATCTTCTCAGAAAACGCAAAAATTAAAAAAACTCGAATCCGTTTTTTGAATCATTATGTATAATTTTGAGCAACTTATTAAAATTTACACTTTAAATACTAGAAAAACGTAAGATTATAATAACATGAAATCTTACATTTTCCTAGTAATTAATGTGAAAATTTTAATAAATTGCTCAAAATTATACATAATGATTCAAAAAACGGATTCGAGTTTTTTTAATTTTTGCGTTTTCTGAGAAGATTTACCATGGTAACATATTTTTTTTTTTTTTTTCACCATCGGAAAGTAGAGATTTCAACGAACAGAAACCACACCAACTTGTTGAAAAAAGCTGATATTTTGACGGGTGAATTTTCGATTGAAAATTAGGGTGTTTTTTCGATATTAATTCAAAATAAGGTGAAAAAATAAATATTTTTAATTAAATAAATTACAGCGTATTTGGGACATAAAAAGGTAAGTTTTCACAAAATTTCGTTAAAAAAAAAAAATTTTTGTAAAAGATGAAAATAAAAAACCAAAAACTTGGTTTTTTGAATTTTTCACATAAATTTTGAGGTTATGTGAAAAAAGTGTAAATACAAAAGTTTTAGATCTTTTTATTATCTACAACTTTTCCATTTGACTTTTTTCGATAGGACTTTTAGTTTTGCTGGAAATCGAGAAAAACCGTTTTTTACCCTTAAAAACTCACCCCCATCCCCTTCCCAACCTCAGATCGCCCGTAAATTATTTTTCCTTTCATTTTTATCATATTCCCCTCCTTTTCTAATGGGTTTCATCCTATTATGATTTTTTTTGGTTTTAAAAATTATCGACCCTGGACTATAATAAACTATTTTGAAAAAGTTTTATTACTATTGATTATATAGTTGCGTCCATAACTTGGCATAAATTGTGGTTCGGGTTTTATTTTATTATTTCTTTATATACAATGATGAGTTTATTGACTGCGAATCACACAAGGTATGTATGAGAAGATTTATTGTGCCCCCTTACTTCTACTTAGTTTCTGAGGAGAGTCTCTGAAATTAGTAGCTCCTTTAGTCCTATTTCCCGGAGGAATTTCAGGATATCTGCAGGCTTCAACTTGGGTAAATGTTCCTCTTCTATCCAGTAATCTCCCAGGTACTGTGCTCTAGGTTTCTGGAAAGTATGTGGATGGAGGTTTCTTGATCCAATTTTTCTTTCTCCGCTATTTTGAGTTTTTCCAGCTGCCCATTCAGGCGACAATGTCCCGTTAGAATCCCTGTTTAAACTCTTAGCGCAGTTTTACTTTGACTTATGCATTCATTTGATCTCACCCAGAAGAATCTTTAATTGTATAAGCCCTTCTAGATCTTTCCAATGGTCAGACCTTCTCTTTCTTTCGACTTCGTCTATTTCTCCCAATATTACATTGGGGCTGATTCCGCAAAAAGGTTCAAACCCCCAGAAAGTTATTTCAGTCCCCCTCTTTGCTAGTTCATCTGCGATTTCATTTCCTTCTATTCCAGTATGTCCTTGAATCCATAGTAAGGTAACTATATTGTTCTCGCCTAGTTCATTGAGTTTGTCTACACCATTTTGGAACTGATTACACAAGAGCTCAGTGCCTTAATGGCTGCTTAACTATCTGTCATTATGATAATCCTTTGTCCTCTGTATCCTTTATCAAAATTGAACTGAGCGCACTTTCTTATGGTGTGGATTTCCGCTTAAATGATGCTTAGGATGTTTCCCAACCTTTTAGTAGAGTATTTGGTTCCTAACTTGACAATTCTGATAGGTCTTATCTGGTACAGGTTCGTAATTCATGATTTTTGAAGTGCCCTGTATAAGAAATATGCCAATATTATACTTGTTTGTATAAAGGGAAATGTAGAACGTAACCCAAATAATATTCGCAGCAAACAATCCAAAAACAAAGCTTATAAAAACTATTCTATAGTTGTATATAAAAATAAACTGTTTATAAATATATGATGTATTTAATTCACACACAACGTCAAAATAAAACGAAGAATGTTTAACAAATAACGGAAAAAGGTTAAATATATAATCAATAAACTTTCTGTATATTTAGATAGTTGTTATTTTGTACCAGTTCAGTATAATTTTTTAATTAACTTAAGATTTTCTTCTACTGAAATTATCGGAATATAAATTGATCAATTATATATATTTTTACTACCGATTATCTCGACTATTATCAAGTGTTATTAATGTGTAACTATATTAAATTAATCGATACTATCAATTTGTAACTAATTGGAAAGTTGCAAGTTTGTAATACACACCAACCGATTCAGGTGAATATTTTAAATAATAAGTGGATTCTAAATATAGATATTTGTAAGTTTATTCAAAATTTTCAACTACAAAAATTTTTTTAGACAAGAACCGTGTCCATATTGAAACTAAACTATCTTTTCGAAATATATTATAGCCTTTTTGTTTTTCCAAAGTCTCAAAGAATTATATAGTTCATCTCACACTTTTTACCTTGAACGTGATTTGGATATTTCAATTCAAATCTATTTTTAATAATTTAAATAGCAAGGTCAGGTTTCAACCAAAAATAATAATGACTCGAAAATTCTATAAAAATAATCCTGAAGTGCTCCTGAAAAACGGTACATCGACAGACTGAAATATATTTCTTTGTAATCTTTTCCCATACACTCCTGTTTTTTTTATATCTTTATAGCATTTAACCTCAAAATTTATTTCATTTCATTAACACTTACCTGATCTAAGTGCAAAGCATTGATTTGTAATTTCCTTGCATATGATTTCGACCAATCGATCGGAAGGATGTTACCAAAATTTCCTGTCAATGTCCACCACATTCTGTAACAAAATTTAAATAATTTAGGAATTGCACAAACTAAACTCGAAAATGAATTTCAGTGTCTAATTTAAAAAAAAAGTATTCTGCTTTTTTATTGACCTGTAATGACTAAAAAATTTTAAAAGACTTTCCAGACAACTTTGCCAGCGTTTTTCATAGCAAGCTTTACAGTTACTAGTCGTGGCTAATTAAGGTTTACAGCCAAAATGATTTAGTTCAGTCACCAAACCAAAAGTACAAGATAACTATGGTATTGCTACTAATTTTTATACATCAAACCCAGTTTATTCCATCCAATTCAATTACAAACCTATCTTAATACACTGACACCCTGTTTTATACCGGCGCCAGGCGTCGTTTCCGTCGCGTCAAGACGTCTGTATTCGTAAAGTTGACATGACCGTATTTTCCCATAGCATGTCAGAGAAATTCCTCCATTTGCATTTTCAAGTGCATATTAGATAAGGTTTAATTAAATGATTAAATGAATTATAAATTTAATAAAAATAACTGCAGCATGATCAAAAATAAAGAGATAAGAGATTTTATTGTTAACTCAAAAGATTTCTTCACCTTCGCGCACTTAGTGCACTTGTTATTGGCCTTGAATTAATTTATCATTAAAATTTTTTTTCACGCCGCTGCATTACATCATTTCATGGGCATTTGCTCTACTAATTGTCGTACTAGGAGATGACTGTACGTTTATTCACGCGAAACTATAATTCATCAACAATTCTGTCCAATTAAGGTTCGTTCTTCGTAAATTGTTTAATGCAGGACATGGCATCCTATTTGCAAAACTGCTTTTGGTTTTTTTTATGAATATAATATGCTTCACAGTTGGGCACAAAACTAAGTAGAAGTGAGTAAAAAATGTATAGTTCCATTCCAGCCGCAATTTGGGCAGCATCCTGTATTTGTAAGTCAACAAAAGTTAATTTTCCGAAGGGTCACATCATATCAAACGAACTCGGAAGCGTGTTCAATAGAAAAAACGGAAAATGAAAAACAAAGCGGGAAACTGACGACCGACTCTCATTATTGATTTCCTACCCTCCCTTCAAGTCGGTAATAGCACATAAACTACCCTTCTATTAACCACCCTCTTGTTATTAGGAAGTGTATCAATATAATAATATGGGTAATTATTTTTTCATGTCAAAATCTGACATTTTATAAAAGCTGATTGGTTTGAATCTCAATATTTCAAAATGAAGTACTCTTTGTCCCCCATGTGTACCCACCTCTGATCTAATTATTTATTATTCGACATTTCAACTGTAAATACAAAAATGGTTTTTTTTTTCAGCATTTTCGACGTCATCGACATATGTTTTTATCTCGTGAAATAAATAAACAGATGTATATATATGTAAATGGTAACGTGGAGGTCATCATCACAATCTCGGTTGACTTTACGTAATAAAAATTATATACATATATTATGAGCTCTCCCACTGAGAGAAACTGCTTTCTAAATTTTAACAACCTGAAAAAATATTGTTGGTGAAGCCAGACATATTTTACTTTGATTTAAATATTTATGGTTCATACAACAGCCTTTTTGGTGTCCCACTGTAGAAAGGTCTGTAATTATTTAGTTTAAATCTTAGTAATGGTAATACCAAAAGACGACCGACAAGCAAATGCGAATTCAAATAATACATACAATTGTTGAACATCCGGTATTTTCAACAAAGATTTAAAGTGAGTGTCAAAGTCTGACCGTCTCTTTTCTACATCCTACTCAATTGTAATGGTAATGAGATAATAAATATAAAACAAGTAAGTTTACAGCTCTGTAACGTGTTTACAACTTCAAATTCCCAATTCAGACAAATTTTTTAACGGTTTTTAAATTGCAATACAAGCAAAACTATTAAATCCGGAATTCTAGGAAGCTCAAAACACTATGGCAACATCGCTTGAAAGCTTTTGTTGTCTTTCAAGGTTTGTGTGAAGAATCTCCATAAACATAACCACCTACTTGTTAGAATAATAATTATAGATATCAGTTTTGTTGTTACATACAAAATGTAACTAATTATTTTTGTTACAAACTTATTCAAAAGTCAATTATAATTGTTTAAAAAAGTAACTAAATGGAGGTTGTCAACCCTCAAAAAGTACAAACAGGGGTTAAAACTACAGCCACATGTCTACCTGAAATAACAATAAAACCGGATAATCCCATTGTAAATTTCACTTGCAACTGTCGACTTGTGTTTTTCGTTCGTTTTAAGCATAACTAAGAAAAATAAAATAAAACTTTATGAGCTTTCTTGCTCGAAGGCGTTCATATACTACCCTTCGAGTACAAGAAATAAGCAACCTTGGGCAGGGTTTTAGTACTTCAGACGTCATAATTGAGTACAGGCTTTTGAAGTGAATTGTAATTCCTAGGAGTGAGCCACAATTGAAGAGACCTAACGAACGAAAGTCGCAGTGGAGTTGAAGATAAGGCCCCACCACTTACATAGAACCTAACCTAAGCAACAATTTTGACCTTTAACTAAATATCATTGTATTTGTCTGGGTATGAATCGTCATAATATATTCTGAAGCCGTATAAAAATCCATTTCTGTGTTTTGTCTAATTAACCATTTTTAGATGTCTCTTGACATATTAAATTTTTTTCGCATAGATACCTATATCCAATTAGAGTTGTTTTAATGCCGCGTATAACTGCAACGTATGGTTCATATTGATTTATGTTATTTAATGATAAAATGTAGGTACAAGTTTCTGTAACTGGGTCAGTGTTAACAAAAATTCTTGGCAAGGGAACTACCTAGTAGCATATAAGAAAGAAGTTCAAGATACCTATTCTATTGTTTTTATTTTTCTGGTTATGGAACCTTCAAAGTATACAAATAAGGAATCATTTACATAAAATACTCAGCTTTATGACATCATAGTCAATACAGATTGTCCTCGATGGCACCCAATTGGATGTTGATATTATTACATATGTATTGACGCAATTTATCTAAATTTTATGAACAAATACAGGTGGAGCTTTTTAAGGAAAATAGTGTTTACTTATTGGGAGTAGGTAATACCTTCCTTATCTCTGGGTAATACAACCTTTCAGTTGATTTTTTGGTCTTCAATTTACTCCTTTTTCCTCTGGCTTTAAACCAACAACTTATTATTTTTATTAAAAGGTATGATGATTCATTTCCACAATTCCAAAAAAAAAAATACAACATAAGGGTGCCTGCGCATTTACTGTCTCTAATCATCAATGACATCCTCTATATTATTAAATGACTTATATTTTTATATTTAACAGAAAAAACTTACTGGCATTCATTCATAATTTCTTCTTGGGACCTGACTTGAACAGGTGCCAATTTTTCTACTGACTCCTCGTAATTTCCGAAACATTTGGTAATCTTATCGTCAAAAGTATTCACTAAATCCTCCAAAGACCCAGAGAAGGTCTCAGTAAAATTATCAGCTACCGATTGGGTCTCCCCGTTTTTCAGAATAAGGGTCTTAGCGGGCACTTTTTGGGGTATAGAATTATTGAGTATATCTTCTTTGAAATCATTCAAGACATCGTTGATGTCCTGCTTCTTTTTGTTTATATTATTAAGATTTTCTTCGTTTTTAAAGTTTGCTGTTTGAAATTCAGTTGAACCCCATTCATCAGTTTCTTCAAATTGTGCTAGGGGAGCCTCAAATTTTAATTCAGCCATTTTAGAGGCCAAATCACGCATCGCGAACAGAACACCACAACACTTTCCCAACCCGGCCACTACGCAGTCTGACAGAAGCACTACAGTAAATCGAAGTTGATGCAAAACGATAGTGCCAGACTGATGTGTAAGAAATGCGCAAATGCAAAGGAGTTTAGAGAAATGTATTTGACTGCATTTTGTTTACATTTCAAAGTCAAACATTATTTTATACAAAGGGTATCTGTTCTGTATCAGGTTAATTCCTGATAAGTGATTAGTTTTGTTAAATCCTTTTGCAAATTTCTATTAATTATACAACACATCTACCAGATGCTCCTATTAGTTATGCAATATACTATACAGTTCTTAAATCCTATTGCAAGTTTCTATTAGTTATACAACACATCTACAAGATGCTACCTACTAGTTATGCAATATACTATACAGTTCTTAAATCCTATTGCAAGTTTCTATTAATTATACAACACATCTACAAGATGCTACCTACTAGTTATGCAATATGCTATACAGTTCTTCGAGATTTTCTTACTAATAAATATGTAACATCAGTTTGTGGTTACTGGATCTTACTCATCATGTTATTTTTGTTTCAGGATCCCAGATGGTACCGTAAGGAAAAGAATCCATCCAGAATTTAAGAAGATGAACAAGAAAAGAAAAATGTTTGAATACTGTACATACAATTTTCAATGTTACTCCTAATTAAATTATCTTTTCCATGTATTTTTTGAATTTTCTTATAAATAAAACGAATTTGAAAAACTCCTTTGTTGTTTATTTATCGGTAAATATTGCTAAAAATTTTTTTTTTTAAATAGTTAGGGGCTGATAACAGCGCCATCTATCGGCCAGTAGAAAAACTAAAAAAAAAGTTCAAGGGTTTGCCGATAGATGGCGCTAGACGTTTTGAGTGTTGCACAAAATGTCCGATAGGGGGCGCTGATCAATGTAGTAAAATCAGCGCCATCTGGTGGTGACCCCTCCAAGTTGTGATAAGCGGTGGCGCCATCTATCAGCCAGTAGCTGAACTAAAAAATTTTAAAATTTAGTTCAGCTACTGTCTGATAGATGGCGCCACCGCTTATCACAACTTGGAGGGGTCACCACCAGATGGCGCTGATTTTACTACATTGATCAGCGCCCCCTATCGGACATTTTGTGCAACACTCAAAACGTCTAGCGCCATCTATCGGCAAACCCTCGAACTACTAAGCCCCGCCCATTTTTCCTTAAGCCCCGCCCCCCTTTTTGCCTAAGCCCCGCCCCTTTTTGTCCAAGCCCCGCCCCCTTTTTGCTGTTGTCTGCAAAAAAATTTGCTTTTGATGTTCTCACTAGTCATTCGTATAATACTTTTAGATGTGGTTGGATGTAAATGATACGAAATTTTGATTCAAGATAATCATTTATTTCAACAAAATAACAAGTCATTATTACAAAATTACGAACTGGGAAAATTCACATTGTACATATTCTGGAAGCATTTCCAAATTTTTTGGAACGCGCCTAACAAGAAATTCACTATACGTCAGTAAGACAGTAGCGTCCGTGTGGGCAGGATAAGGGGTCACTTGCCTCAATTTTGTAACTAAGACAGTGGCGTCACGTTGAAAAAATAAAAAGGGGCACCTGTTTAATCGCGATTAAATGCGTTAAAAGGTACCCCTTTTATTTTCCACCCAAAGAATACGGGCGTTTCTGTCTCACACTTTGATCGATCTTTATAAATAAAGAAGATCTTGTGAAGGCAGCTCATAAGAATTGGGCGCCGTTTTAACGAAAATCACCGAGCAGTTTCCAATAATTACTAATGGTCGCTGCCCAGTCATACCGTTAAAATTTGGTCTTACGCACGTATTTTTCTTTTTTCCTTCCTCTTCTTAATTTCTCCAAACAAATGGATTCTTCTATCATCTGGGATCCTGAAACAAATAACATGATGAGTAAAATCCAGTAACAACAAACTGATGTTACATAGAACTGCTTGAATTTATAAAAATGACTTACCAAGGACTATTACTGAATCGGATAATAGTTAAGCCTGGAAGTGTACATCTCCATATAAACTCCATCTGCTCCTCAACATCCAACTAGTCCATTGAAGCAGCTGTATCGACGAAAACTTGTAGACAATCATATATCTGAAATAGAATAAAATTTTTAAAATTAGGTACTACAAAGAAATCGTGAAGGAAAGAGAAATAGCTCACTGGCTTTTTTCAAAAAGTCCGCGTCTCAACTTATAGTTCATATCTGCAGCCAAGGTAGGCGCTACCGCTTGATGTCACAGAAACAGAACGTTACACGTTCAACAGCTCTCTTATTTGTTTCTCTATGGTGCTAAGTAGGTTATCTGTCATCGATGGTCCAGAATTTTTCAGAAAAAAAGCATGAAGGACGAAAGCCGGTTCCTCGTGTTATTCTCTAATAAAAAAGCAATAACTTTTTCATAACAAAATAGTTTATATAATAGTATAAGAAACTGTGTTTATAATTTTGTATTATAGGTAGCCAGAGTGTATTATCTTGACTGACGTTAAAACAATAGATGCCCAACTTTTGAAGTACTCAAAATTTTCATAAAAATAATCATTTTCATCTCATTTATTTTCACAGTTTTTCATATTATAAGACAGTTTCACACCAGTATTCTTTATTCAAAGATAAGTGTTAACATAAAACTATTGACCTCGTACTTCAAAATGATTAGAATTATCCAGATATCAAAAATTTTGGCTGTTAACCCTTTTAGAATCAGTACTTTGCGATGTTCTACCCAGCCAACCTTTAAGACTGTTTGTAAGTACATTTTACTTTCCAACTTCAACAAGACATACCTCTTTCATGTTATATATTATTTTCAGTAACTAGACCAAGCAGAATATGTAATTCTCTTAGAACATATTCAGACAAATGTGATGATAATAAGAAGGTAGGTGATAGTTCAGAAAAAGAAGGAATCCAATCCCATCCCTGCTCTATCAAACCTGCAGAGCATCAAACTGATTGCTCAACTGGAGTTAAACTTAAAGACTGTCATCCAATTGTTATTAATCCATGCAAACCTCCTGTTATTCCGGTATACCTACATGTTTCCTTAATTTATACATATCCTAGCAAAAATTATAATTGGAAATACCTAGTTGAAAAATTATATGATGTAAATGTCTTGTTTGTAGCAAATACCATCACTTAGAGACTGCCATCCTAAAAATTTAATGAGCGAAATGCCTGAACCAGCTGGAGACTGGGAAGAAAGAGATAAAATGGCTAGAAAAAAAAATAGGAGGTGGTTACTTTTAGGTTTATTATTTACTGCATTTACAGTGGGCACAGTAAGTAATTGAAATAATTTTTTGATGACTAAATATTTTGAAATTTTATTTTCAAGA
This sequence comes from Galerucella nymphaeae, assembly GCA_963978555.1. Lineage (NCBI taxonomy): Eukaryota > Metazoa > Arthropoda > Insecta > Coleoptera > Chrysomelidae > Galerucella > Galerucella nymphaeae. The sequence goes on along the minus strand of OZ021706.1, from coordinate 23,721,987 downwards.
TTTTTTTCATTAAACCAATGACAATGAAAGAAGAAGCAGAAGAGAAAAAGGAGGTAGTCAAACCAAAACAAAAAAGTAAGTATGATATATAAATAATGAATATCAAAGCAATTTTTTTAAATATTATAGAAGAGAAACGAACCGTTAGAAGTCCTGTATCATCAAAAGATATTCCCAAAGATGTGCCTTACTTATTAATAGGTGGAGGAACTGCTTCGTTTACTGCATTTCGTGCTATTAAATCATCAGAACCTACTGCTAAGGTAAGTTTATACTGAGGGTCTTAAAATTTGTGTATGATTTAAATAATTTCAGGTGCTAATGATATCAAACGATTCATTTTTCCCTTATATGCGACCTCCTTTGTCGAAAGAAATATGGTTCAATGATGATAAAGAATCTGTTAAAAAATATAATTTTAAACAATGGAACGGATCTCAAAGAAGGTAAATAAAAATAGATTAATAATAATTGAGTATATTATTATATAAAAAATTTTTTAGCTTATTTTACGAACCAGATGACTTTTATATGGAATGTAAAGACTTGATGTCTAGTGAAAATGGGGGTATAGCTGTAGCTAGAGGTTGGAGTATTAAAAAATTGGATGTATTTGAAAAAATCGCTTATTTAGATGATGGTTCTGAGATACGTTACGGAAAATGTCTCATAGCAACAGGTGTGTGCAATAACATTATTAAAATGATAGAGATTGTTGTTTTGAATTTTAGGAGCGAAACCAAATTATTCACCAGTATTTGCAACAGCAGTGGCCGATCCTAAATTGAAAAATTTAATAAAATCTTATAGAGATATTTTCGATTTCGAAGAAACCTACGACATGTTTGAAACAACTAAATCCGTAGCTATAGTCGGTGGTGGATTTTTGGGTAGTGAATTGGCTTGTGCTATGGCTAGAAAGGCTAAAAAAGGTAAAAAAAACTTTATTTTGTAACTAACCATCCTGTATATAAATAGACCAGGGTCGATAATTTTTGAGACCAAAAAAAATTATTGTAGGATGAAATCTATTGGAAGAGGTAGAGAATGTAACAAAAATGGAAGGAAAAATAAATTACGGGCGATTTGAGGTCGGGAAGGGGGAGGGGGTGAGTTTTTAAGGGTAAAAAATGGTTAATCTCGATTTTTGGGAAAACTGTAAGTCTTATGAAAAAAAGTTGAATGGCAAAGTTGTAGGTAATAAAAAGATCCACAACTTTTGTATCGACACTTTTTTCACATAACCTTAAAATTTATGTGAAAAATTTGAATAACCGAGTTTTTGGTTTTTTATTTTTATCTTTTGCAAAAAAATTTATTTTTTCACGAAATTTGGTAAAAACTCACCTTTGTATGTCCCAAACGTACAGTAAATTTTTTGATTTAAAATATTCATTTTTTCACCTTATTTTGACTTGATATCGAAAAAGCACCCTAATTTTCAATCGAAAATTCTCACGTCAAAATATCTGCTTTTTTGAAAAAGTTGGTGTGTTTTTTATTCGTTGAAATCTCTACTTTCTGATGGTATAAAAATAAATATACATTACTATGGTAAATGTTCTCAGAAAATGCAAATAATAAAAAAAATTCGAATCCGAAATTTTTTTTTTTAATCATTATGTATAATTTTGAGCAGTTTATTAAAATTAAAATATTTAAAGACTCAATTGCTCAAAATTATACTTAATGATTGAAAAACAAAAATTTTCGGATTCGAGTTTTTTTTATTATTTGCATTTTCTGAGAACATTTACCATAGTAATGTATATTTATTTTTATACCATCAGAAAGTAGAGATTTCAACGAATATGGAAACACACCAACTTTTTTAAAAAAGCAGATGTTTTGACGTGAGAATTTTCGATTGAAAATTAGGGTGCTTTTTCGATATTGAGTCAAAATTAGGTGAAAAATGAATATTTTAAATTAAAAAAATTACTGTACGTTTGGGACATACAAATGTGAGTTTTCACCAAATTTCGTGGAATAATGAATTTTTTTGCAAAAGATAAAAATAAAAAACCAAAAACTCAGTTATTCGAATTTTTCACATGAATTTTGAGGTTATGTGAAAAAAGTGTCGATACAAAAGTTGTAGATCTTTTTATTACCTACAACTTTGCCATTCAACTTTTTTTCATAAGACTTACAGTTTTCCCAAAAATCGACATTAACCGTTTTTTACCCTTAAAAACTCACCCCCTTCCCCTTCCCGACCTCAAATCGCCCGTAATTAATTTTTCCTTCCATTTTTGTTACATTCTCTACCTCTTCCAATAGATTTCATCCTACTATAAGTTTTTTTTTCACTTTTTACCATTTTAAAAATTATCGACCCTGGTCTAAAATATTTAATTTTTTTTTTAGAAAAAGGCGATAGAAAGAAAGTGTATCAAATATTCAGGGAAGCTGGTAACATGGGCAAAATACTTCCGGAATACCTTTCATTCTGGACAACAGACAAAGTACAAGACGAAGGGGTTACTGTAAGTTAAATAGAATTTTTAAAAACACTATTACCAACTTTGATTAATTTTGAATTCAAATCTTCCAGGGAATCACTCAGAGTCACACAAAAATACACAGAGAAAAATGATGTATTTATTTTTCTATTTTTTGGTTGTTTTCTAGGTTCTGTCTCAAACAGAAGTGGTAGGAGTAAAAAGTGACGGGAAAGATGGTTTATCGTTGACATTAAACAATGGTAAAACCTTAAACGTCGATTACGCAATAGTGGCAATGGGTGTGACACCGAACACAGATTTAGCGGACGAATCCGATTTGGAAGTAGATCCGGAACTAGGTGGATTTTTAGTAAATACAGAACTACAAGCAAGAACCGACGTTTATATAGTAAGAAAAATATTTCTAGTCCCATCATTTTATTTCTAAACTTTCTTTTATTATAGGCAGGCGATTGCGCATGTTTCTACGATACGAAATTAGGTCGACGACGTTTCGAACATCACGATCACGCCGTCGTTACGGGTAGATTAGCCGGAGAAAATATGGCAGGTGGTCGTAAACCGTATTTACACCAAAGTATGTTTTGGTCGGATCTAGGACCGGACGTAGGGTACGAAGCGATTGGTATAGTGGATTCCTCGCTTCCTACAGTAGCCGTATTCGCTAAAGCTACTGATAAGGATAATCCTAAAGCGGTGGTCACCGCTACCGACGAAGGAATTCGATCTACAACTGAAGAGGTGAGTTTCTTATAAACTGTTATTTGTTTAACTTTAATTGTAAAACCGTTTTAAACGTCATTGAATGATTGCCAACATTTTAGGAGTAAAAATGTATTTTTTATGACAGTTAACTAGAATGTGCGCGAGAATCGGCGCAGAAGCCGAAAATTGGGGGTAAAAACAATAATGATGTCATGTGTCAATATTTAGTGTCGTTTTCAAACGTAATTGAATTATTGCCAACATTTTAGGAGTAAAAATGTATTTTTTATGACAGTTAACTAGAATGTGGCAGAATCCGAAAATAGGGGATAAAAATAATAATGCCGGCGTCATGTGTCAATATTTGTTGTCGTTTTCAACGACTAATTCTTTATTGGGTAGAGTAGAATTCAATGAGACCTCCATGGTGGAAAAAATTGTAATTTTCGCAACGAGTAAAACAATTATTTTTGTATTATATGCAAGTCAACGTATTTACCGTAAATTCGTAATTGATTTGTTAAATTTTGTGTCAGTGACAAGCTTAAAACTGTCATCATGTCTGAGGTTATATTCATATGGGTAACTTTTTTATTATTAAGTTTTCGAAAAAAAGTTATTCTTTATAAAAAGTTCTGCATGGTCGAAAATATAAAATGCAACCATCAGATATCAAAATTTAGCAGTCGTATACGAGGTTTGTCAAAAAATGTGATTTGTGCTCGAGAGTAAAGTACCTTTATTTTTGACAATTTCGAAAATTATTATAGAAAAGATGTTTAGAATTGAAAATAACTTTCAAATATTCAACATTGTTTATTTACTTAAGAAAAATATTAATCTACTGTTATCAAGACAATTATCTTTAAATTTTTAATTTTGAACACTGATAACTTTTAAAAATCATTAGGTTGTAAACGTTGCAACAATGCATTTAAATGAATAACAAATAATAATCTCTATCCTCAATTAACCAATGCCTCCACATATCCTCCATCTCTTGTGCAAACTAAAATTTTCTTCGTTTTCACAGACAAAATGACGAAAAAATATTTTTCTGATGTAAATGAACAATGTTGAATATTTGAAAGTTATTTTTAATTCTAAACATCTTTTCTTTATAATGATTTTCGAAATTGTCCAAAATAAGGTTCTTTACTCTTTGGCAAAAATCACATTTTTTGACAAACCTTGTATACGACTGCTAAATTTTGATGTCTGATGATTGCATTTTATATTTTGGACCATGCAGAACTTTTTATAAAGAATAACTTTTTTCGAAAACTTAATAATAGAAAAGTTATCCATATGACGCCAACTTACGTAGACACACTGTATAATCAGAGATATTATGGAAGAGGTTATGTTATTCTATTTTTTGTTTTCATTGCACTTTTATGAAAGTGTCACTCATTTCCTCTATAAGTACCATGCAAAAATATATGGCCAGCATTTAAAACTACCTGTATATCATTTATGTACCTAGAAGAAGGCTCAGCATTTACAAATTCAAATAAACTGAATAGTCAGTGTATACCTAATCCACAGTTACAAAAACAAAGATAAAATTAAAGATTTAAAATATTACTCAATACAAACGTACCTTCCCTGTAACTTTTGTGGATATTACTATATCAAAAATAAAATAAAAACACGAAATCAGACCTAAACTTGTTTTATTTTTGACAAATATCAACCATACCAATTACTCCAAAAATAAAAATATTAGGAGTCAAAATTTAGTTCAAAAACACAAAATACTAAAGCACAATCAAAGAAAAAGCAAAAAATTTCACAAAACACACACTAAAAATAACTAAAACAACAAAATAAAACCACTTAAATATCAAATGGCTTATAATACGACAGCTGATTTGTTTTACTCGTTGCTAAGATGACATTGACATTTCAGAGCGCCATCTATCGAATTCTACTATTCCCAATAATTCTATAAGTCATGTGTGTGTTGCAGGTTCCTCCGGAATGTAATAAATACTTGTCGGAAGAACAAAAACAGGAAATGGCAGTGGCTAGGCAACCGTTAAGCGTTCCTAACGTGTCCGAAGGTGAAGACTTCGGTAAAGGAATCATATTTTATTTAAAAGACGATGTCGTAGTGGGTATAGTGTTGTGGAACGTTTTTAATAGAATGAACGTAGCCAGACAAGTACTGATGGATCACAAGAAATATGAGGATCTTAACGATGTAGCGAAGTTGTTTAATATCCATGACGCTAATTAAAAGTTGATTATCAACTGGGTGTTGCCAATTTAGTGACGGGACTTTTTTTTTGTGTATACGGGAATCTAGAAATATTTGACCGTTTTTATAGAAAAAAATCGGTCTAATATGGACATATTATTTTGTATTTATTGTGTATTTAGTGATTTAATTTATTAAAAATGGCTTTTTAGTGGAACCTTATGTATTGAATTTTTTCTATTCCAAAGTATTGAAATTAGACCCTTTGCTTTTTCAGCTTATTCCAATAATTTGTCAACTGTCTGTCAAATATCTTAACCTGTCAACTCCAAACAAACAAGCTTTTACAATTTTTTTTCAAACTTCAACATGAAGTACTGACAAGAGTTAAATAAAAATTCAATAACAAATATACCCAAATTATCAAGTTTTTTAATGGTTTTTGACTGTTTAACTAATTACCAATTTAAAATACTGAATCAAGCAAATCAAAAATTCACTTCACTCTCAATCTAACCTTCTTCTGAGCATCCAAAATATGAAGTACTTTCACATTTTTTCCAATTATGAGGCACATTTTAATACTCGAGAAGCGGCTGGTACATTTGAACTACTGAATATGATTCAACATGTGAAATTATAGCTTTACACATCAATTTAGTTGTTCAGTTCTGGTAATAAATTGAAAAGAGGAAATATTATCAACCGATGATAATAATAATACACAGTGTGTCCGACATTTATGTACCTGCTAATAGTTACCAATAGATTTTTTTATAAAACTCGACTATAAATAACCAGGTTAAAGAATTATAATCTACATAATATTATAGATATTTATAGGGCTGTCAAATATTTCTAGATTTGAAGATGTGCATTCCTTTGGTTGGTGTGATTAAGTGCATATACTTACTATAAGTTTTCAAAACCTTTTGCCACTTGCCTATTGTATTATTATACTGTATTATTTGGTCTCGTTGTTGATACTTGAGAAATAGGTGCGTATTTTTACCAGATTTGTAACTTTTAAAAAAGATACTGGTAGTACATTTCGTTGATTAAATTTTTTCATGAAGAAAATGTGTTTTATTTATCAAAATTTTTTTTGGTTAAAGACAATAATTATTAGAAATAGAGTACCTACGCTCCATACTTATTAAATTTAGGAGTGTTCGGGCCAAGAAAAGCGTGGGAAAAATCCCAAACGGAAATCCACGCAATAAGAAAGTGCACCCAGTTCAATATTGATAAAGGATACTGAGGACAAAGGATTATCATAATGACAGATAGTCAAGTAGCCATTACTATGGATTCCAGGACACACTGGAATGGAAGGAAATGAAATGGCAGATGAACTAGCAAAGAGGGGGACTGAAGTACCTTTCTGGGGGCCTGAACCTTTTTGCGGAAGCAGCCCAATGTAATATTGGAAGAAATAGGTGAAGCCAAAGAAAGAGAAGATCTGACTATTGGAAAGTCCTAGTAGGGCTTAGACAATCAAAGATTCTTCTGGGTGACTACAACCTGTAGAGATCAAAGTAAAACTGGGGAAAACAGGGATCCTAACGGGACATTGTAGCCTGAATGGGCACCTGGAGAAGCTCAAATTAGTGGAGGAAAAAGAATGCAGATATTGTGGCATGGAAAAAGAAACCTCAGAAACCTCCATCCACATACTTTCCAACTGCACAGCACTCCAGAGTCCTAGAGCACAGTACCTGGGAGATTACTGGATAGAAGAGGAATATTTATCTAAGCTGAAGCCTGCAGATGCCCTTTAAATTCCTCCGGGAAATAGGACTAAAGGAGCTACTAGTTTGAGAGACTTTCCTTAGAAACTAAGTAGAAGTAAGGGGGCACAATAGATCTTTAAGGTTCCAGTCAATGTTACCCCAAAAATACGAACATACATATTAAGTTATCGACGAAGCCACCATCTGCTGCAGTCCGTTTGCCTTGATAGAACTCCAACAAGAAAGACACATCACATAAGAATTATATGAACAGGTAAAAAAAAATCGCGAATTTAATAAATAGTATAATATAATAAATTAAAAATAAATAAACCTACATTTGCAAACATGATGGAAGCAAAAAATTTTTACAAACAAAAATGAACTTATATATAGAAATGTATCACTCATCCAAAAAAAATCATCTCATTCACACATCCATTTTACACATACAATAAATAAGATTAGAATGGCTTGTTAAAAAACCATCCCTGTCCAGTCATATTCCTTATTTAAAAGAAAAAAAGTTATGCAAATAATTGTAACTGTGCTAAAATAAATACTATACAAAATACGTATAAAAATATTCACTATAAATGACTTTGAAAAAATAATCCCTTTGGGGGTTTTAAAAATTTGTCATTTATAATGGATACAGGATGATCTATAAATTATCAGAAAAGTTATTCGTTTTTTATTAATAGTTCATTTTATACGACTTTGGTTTTTTATCATTTTTTTCGACAGTACGTTAAACAAATTCAATCCAGTCCTATTCCAAAACTGTTAATTATATCAAAAAGTATATGCTGTTCATTTTCTCAACAAAAAATTTTTTTTTATCAAGAAACTGAATGTGTTCAAAATTTAGTTTCTGACTAAGAAAATCCAGTAAATAAAATCGCCAATGCTTTGCTTTTTTTTTATACTTCATTACATTCTAAATACTTTTCTCGGCAGTTGTCTCCATATCGTCCTCGTCTTCCAGCTTCGTAGAAAACGTCAAATGAAGATCCCAAGGATTTTTCCATAACGTAACTGATAGCGTAGCTGAAATTTTAATTATTGAAATAATATTTACGTCCTACCTGCACTGGCGAATATGTATAAGTCCATGAAGAAAAAGAAGAAGAGAAACCTATACATATTCGCCAATACAGTTACATTTTTTTATTTTGACACTAAAAAATGTTCAAAATAAAGATGTAGTTACCTTCCTAGATGACAGTACAAAGAACTTTGTCCAATATCTTTGGAACATTCGCTGTTTGCCTGGCAAACGTATCTTTCCATACATTTAGTGTCGCCAGTTGACAAGGATCTCATATATCCTTTCATCATGGCAAGACTGGCTGTGGCGGCATCGCTGACTTGGTCTTTTTTACCGATACTTCTTGCTTGTAAAGATCGATGGGAAAATGACGTTTTCAATGCGTCAAGAAGGTTAACAACGATGTTAATGAACTAACAAAAAAAATTACATGAAAAGTATTATATAGGTAATTTTAAATTATTTATAATTTACAACTTAAATAATGTATACCTAAAACAGATTAGTCGGTTAGTAAATTTTTGAAGACGTACCTCACCAGCTTGCCTAGCAATCTTGTTAACTTGTCCAGGATCTCTGTCTCCCACAACAGCTGATACTACGGCCGCCAGTACACCCTGTGCAATTTTTAAGCTACTACTAGTGCCAATGTTTTACTATATATATTTACATTTATCAAAATAACTAAAAGCAAAGCTTTTTCTTTCTTTATTTACAAAGTGAAAATACTTAGATTGAAGAGAAAGTTTAATAAATTTATATTGAATTTGATGTTTTACCTACACATTTTTAACTTTAGTTTTAAAATTCATGGAAGAAAGAAGCAAAAGAACAGAGAAATTCATGAAATTTTACCTGTAATGGAGAATTCCCGTTATCTACTTTATCAATACCATCGCCAGTATTTCCTCCTCCTAAAATAGCGGTTAAAATTTTAAGACCAACAGAAAGTAAGTTTGCCCATGGAGATGGTTGTACGGGAGTGTCTAAATCATCAGATTTGTTGGGTCCTTGATTACCACCTGGATTGAAGAGCATCTGCATCATAACTCCTACAAAAACCATGAAGTAAAATGACAAATTTTTAATTTCCTACAATTCACTTACCCAAAATGTTTGACCAAGAAAAACCACCAGTGGTAATAGAACTGTCACTACTTTCAGCTATAGAGTTTGTTTCTACATCATCTAATCGATCCAAGGCAACTTTTTTAATAGAATTTGATTTTTCTGCGTATTTTCTCTCTGCTCTTTGTAATTGAGTTACGTCCCTGGGTCCTTTAACGGGATAAAAATTACGAAGCTCAGGTTGAGATTGTGCTGCTACGGAAGCTACTGGTTTGGAATTAATTTGAACATTTGGGTAGGAAAACGTACCCACCAGGGAACTGGATACAAGAAGGGCGGTGAATGCCCAGCCTACAGCTTCTCTATACATTCTTAAATAAAAAAAAAATTGGTATAGGCAACCAAATATACACTAAAACTCAATTATTTATCGATGCTAGTTTCAATTTTATTGTAACAGTTCCTGATTAATATGAATCCGGACTGTATGTTTATTTCTTTACGGTGTATGGTCAGTTAACGGAATAAATGTAAAATAAAAATTGAGATTTTAACGACCTTCACCTTGACAGTTGTTTACAAGTAGTATCCGCATCTTAAAAAGCGATCTAGGTCAACAATGTTTCTGTTATGTACACTTCTTGTTGAAGATAAACGTGGTTTTTAAAATTATCACTGAACATCTGATATTTTTGGTCGATTTTTTATATTATTATCGGTCCAATAATTATTGGAAATAGAGTGTTGAAATTTAAGGTTTTTTTTTGACAAGAATGACAGTATATCTTAAAATTTAAAATGACTTCTTAGCTGAATACTCAACATATCAGTGGCCAATAATTCTACTAACTCTTGGCATGTCACCATTTCATTTATTTTATTCAGTCACTAGTTCTGTCAAATGTCAGCCAATAATTAAAGTGTTATGTTTTAAACGGTAGACCTTAACTGTCATTCTTGTCAGAAAAAACCACTTTTTGTTGGCCACACTGACCTTAAATTGAAATAGTTTCGTGAGGTAACGACAAGTATGTAAACGGTGCATTGTTTTATATTATTATATAATTATTTATGGGGTTATTCTAATTATTGCAACAAACAATAGAAACTTTCTCCATAGTTATTTTTATTTTTAAATTATGACATAAAAGGCAAATGACATTTCGGACAATAGATCCATTAAATATATGAATGCATGGCTTCAGAAAAACAAAGAATCATTTCCGGAAATCAAATATGAATGAAATTGGTATTAGATAGATTGCGCATCTTCATGCTTTCTAGATAATTTACTTAATGTCGAGTGTAGGCACCTACTAGTGAATTTACAGTATTAGAAAATATGGAGATCTCCAGTTTTCAGTTAGTACCAACTTTCAAACGAATCGTGTCAAAATTTGACAGCAATCAGACGATTAGTTGGTGACTGAGAGCCGTTCAAGCACAATAAACCCAAATTATACTTTTGTGTACTGCACTGCTTTTGATGGCCTAATCCGCATATTTTATTCACAATTATTATTGAAGTATGCGATGATGATAAGTAACGGTACGATGTTCCACTGGGACATATTTTGCGACCTAACATTCCATGACACACTTGTTGCGTTTCAAATTTCAGTCATGCTTCTTTGAATATTTGTTTATAAGTTTCGCTTTTGTTTTTTTGGCAGGTTCACATTGTTATATATGCAAAATGGACTTAAAAAAAACCGCAACCTTTATACAATTAATTAATAATTTGACAGTTAGTAGCTCTTAACTACATCACAAGTGAAAAAACTACCAATTGAACAAACTTTATTGAACAGTTAATTTAACAGAATGTGAAGTCAATAACAGTAACATCTGCAAATTTATATAAAGGTTAACGAACTATCTGGTATCCGTTAATTTTTCAAGATAAAATAACTTGTAGCAGATTGTTCACACTTCAAAAAGTTTATCTTGAATTCTCGATTACCGTAACTTTAAACTTAAATATAATATTCTTAATCAAACTGTTGCTTGTATGTGAATCTGGTTGAAAAGTTGGTAATTTTTTGTTACAAAACAAAAGTGAACTATCAAACGCAACATATAACTAGATAGAATCCATTTCACATAAGAAGATACCACATGAAGTTTGCCAAATGTCTTGCGCAGAATCCAAAATCGGTAGGGGTTGTGTTTACTATATCGGATATTTTTGATTTTTGAATATATATGTTAAGACACTTAACTGGCAAGTGCAGTGTGTTTTATTTTATCTAAAACCATGTCTTATAGTTTTATACATCAATTTGTAAAAGGTCCGTAATATTTGCGTCAATTTTGTGTGTGTCCGGCTCTGTATAAACTGGTCACTCGTTGCTTACTGGGTAAAACGACGACGATGGAGAAGACACTGAAAAGTGTACGAGTGACCTACTTGAAGAGTATTTTAACATTCGAGAATTGGTATCTGCACATTAAAACATTATCTTGAAATTCTTTTAAAGTGAAAATATTCTGATAAACTTTCTTTCAAAATGCATTGTAAATAGAAGAAATTGATCGGCTTAATATTTCTTAGTGTTTCATCATGACAAATGCAAAATCATTTAATTGCAAATAGTATCCTGAAACTTTCAAAATTCAAAAATCCTTCGTCTCAAGTGATAATTTATACCTGTAGCTAGTGGTTACTTTATACCACAAAATGCTACACGAGGTGATAAAATTTTGAAAAATTTTCAAGTGAAGACCTTGGTGTTTTTGCTATCCGTACACCGCCTGTCTTTTATGTGATCCTGGTTGAACAATTTGATTCAATTCAATCTTATGTCAGTCTAAATCGGTCAAAATGTCGATAAGTGTCTAACATGCTTTACTAATTAAATTGTTTCTAAACTATACACGCTAAAAACATGCTCTTGTTTAAATCTAGGATACGTAACGGATATGTGTAGTGTAGAAGGTTTAGTTAGTGAAATTTGGATGCAACTGTTGATCAGAATTTAAGTGAAAAGGTATACAGGATGATCAAGAGAACACCGCAAATTCAATAATACATTTTCTCTTTTAAAAAAAGGGGCAAGATAAAGAAAACCGGCTTCATCAATTTACTGAGTTAAAGAGCCCTAAAATTGGTACTTATAGTATCTAATCTTTGTATGTCATTTTTAAGTTTCAAGTAAAAGAATTTTTTCACAATACTTTGAAATTGTTGAGGTACTAGACAATTTTATCATAAGTAAGCAAATTTAGAAAAATGTATATAATCAGGAAGTGATGATTTTACTGATTTTAAATTGTCCATAATTTATTTTCAATAAAATGATTTTAAAAATTGTAAAAAAATAAACAATTGTCCTCTTCCATCCTTATTTTGAAAATAAAAGCTGCATATGAGTTGATGAAATAGAGGTAGCTGTCCTCTTAAAATAATTAGAAAGTTAGATAAAGTTGAGTCATTAAAATTAAAACAAAAATGAGTAATTTGAAATTATTGAAAATTTGGATGTTAAGAATATATTTTAATTTTTCAAAAAATTATTTAAAATATGTGATGCAATATTAAAAGATTGGATAAAAAACGACAACTTACTTATTAGAAATTCAAAAATAGTCGATCACGAATAAATCAAGAACTGCACTGATACAGACGTGGAAAGAAATCTTCACGAAATGACTTCTTCATACCTTGAACTTGAGTTTATATACATGACCCACTTACCTCTTCTTTAGAAGGTGTACGGTCTTTACCACGGCAGTACTCGAACGGGTACCAAAAGAAAATAAAATAATATTCCACGATTATTTAATATTGTTTTATTTTATAATTTTTTATATTTGTATTGGAAAAATTTCTGGATTTTCCGATAAAGTTAAAATCCGTTTGAACTTCTTATAGACTTTTAATAGAATATGTATGGAGAAAGTTTTTTCTTTAAATATGAACGAGATGATTCAGAGCATTTTGTCAGGCTATAGCGTAATGACCTCAAGACCTGGAAAACGCTTTTAGTTAATATATACCTATACTTTTAATGAATGTATAAAATTTGTATTAGACAAAAGTTACAACCTCTTGTAATGCGCGAGAACTTATCCCTTGTTTATACAAAATTAAAAGTTAAACGTAGACTCTTAGAGTCGATAAACTTAAATTTATATCATTGACATTCAGTTCTTAACAATGAATCACCATTGAAAATAATCTCTCTTTTTTATCAATGTTAATTTTGAGCAATCAATTTCTTATATTTTGATATCAATGCATCTACCTAAATCTGTACAGCAAATAATTATTATTTCACAAAAGTTAGTACACACGGTATCGAGAAAAATTTGCTTTTATTTATATTTAATTAAATAAAAAAATATAGTTATCTAAGTGATAAAAGTTCTAGATTCTGATTTAAAAATAAGGTGTTAATAAGGAAGATAAATGATATTTAATGCAGTTACCACGAGCATCCGTTATAAACTAGTTACATAATAATGTTCCAGATTGTATTTAACCGTTTATTTTCACAAAATAAACACTTATCAATTGTGTGTTCAAAAGTTAAAAGCAAAAACTGATTTTGAAGTGTATGTTCGGTTGCCTATACTATGGGCGATCTTCTGTATGTTTGGTTGCCGTAGCAAGAACCCATTGATTTTTAAATTAAATTATATAATATAGTCAAAATAAAGCAACATATATTTTTGTATATTTTTATATTTAAAAATGATATAAAACACAAAATATCTACTATTCCTAATATTTTTTTAATGTTTTTCTGATTAAAGCAATCCTCTGTTTATGCGCTTCAGTAGTCAAACTTCTCTTATAAGGCCTCAATTCATCAGTACCAAATCCAGGTGTCCACATATTGTAATTTCTATTCAAAAATTGCTGTACATCTTTCACCTCGATAGTAGCATTATGTCGATTCTTAGCAATTAAAGCTGCACCATTCAGACATCTATCAACAAACTCATCAACGTAACTTAAAATTATTTCTTCCACTTCTTCCTCTAAATTAAGGGTTTGGTCTGTTTCTCTAACTAAATCTTGTAAACGTTGTTTGGATAACACTTGTAAAGGTTCACCTGATGATGATAAACTGTTTTGTTGGACAATCTTTTGTTGTTGTTGCTGCTGTACAGGATTTTGAACTGGCATATTATGGACTATATTTTGTACTCCAACTAAGTTTGATCCTACAAAATAAAAGAAATATATACAAATCTCAAAAAGTGATTTATGGCACAAACTATATTATTTGTTAATTATTGAAAAATGTTTATATACATACCTCCCATGGGATCTATCATGGACATTCCAGGTTTTATATCTTCTTTGTGTTCCTCGGAGTTTGTATGGGAAATTGTATTTACTACTGGAACACCATTACTTACATTTGTCATTATAGTATGCGTTATTGGAACCTGATTAATAACAATGTTTTGTTGTTGAATAATGCTGTTTGTTAAATTAGGCACAGACATATTTGCAAATTATTTGATTAACGAGAAATATTTTTTATTTATAAATTCCAAAATACCTTTCTGTCACTTTCTGATTGATCGACTGACAACTGACAAGACATCTGTCAAATATATTTTTGGCCTTTACTAAATAAGATTTATAGTTACAATTAATAGTACGTCAACATTTTGATAGATGGCAAGGTTCAAGGATATTAGATGAGAATAGGATGGATTATTCCCATAAGAGCAACGCTAGCCGTTTGGGTAACCAGTGACGTCACAGCAACGTTCTTTTGTCGACATTGGTGTTCCATCAATTATATGTCTATCTTCTTTTTCTCTGTGTAGTAAACAAAGACAGATTTCGAACTGTATTGTAATAGTGTAACTATTGATAATTGCAACAGCTGTTTCTAAGGCGAAACTCTTCAAGGATATTAGTGTTGTTTTATTTTCATGTTAAAATACCATAGTTTTGTCCTATTATATTTGCTGATTAATAAAAATGAGTATAAAATTGAATCAGCCATTTCAAAAACCTCATAAATCACACAATTCGAGTTTTTTTAGAAATCAATAAAAGCTATTTCATACACTTATACTTTTTTACTCTAAATTTAGTACATATTTGAGTTGCAAAAAAATAAAACATTGAATAACCTACCTACACAGTTTATAAATAATAATAATGAAAGAAACTTGAAAAACTGATCATGACATGTTGTTTTAGCAAGAAATGGGGTAAGTGGAACATAATTTAACATAGTAAATAGTAATCATTTTTTTTTATTGCTTATTGAAAATTACACTTAAAAATTTGTCATGTGCGTAAACATATTCTCCATCATTCTTATCCGGATTATCTTGAACATTTGCAGTTGGCCAAATAAAAATGCCAAATTACATAATGGCATTATGTTTTTCCAGAATACTATCCCCTGAACTAGCTTTTAAATCGCCCAATTAATTATTATTTAAGGTAAAAGGAATATTGACTTACATGATTTATACCCAGAATGATTTTAACATAAAAAAAACATGTTGAAAAATTTTGCTTATACATTAAATACTTTATTTTTTGTTATTAAAATTTAAAAAATAAATAAATAACACCACGGATTTCACAGTTTCATAATTCGCGCAAGCCGACGCGCGCATGGGTAACCAGTGACGTCATCAAACTCGGCTGACACTTTTCAGCTTTTGATCAATCCTATTCTCATCTAATATCCTTGGGCAAGGTTTACCGTTTTTGTATTGAGTTGCCTCTCAATACTGATGACAGTGACATCTGACAAATTTCAAATTTTAAAGGTATTTAATTTATAAACAATGAATTTTTGGTATTTAAAATTTTAATAGTATAAATAATTTCTATAAGCTTTAGGTAGTAGAATTTCTTTAGGTCATTTTAGAATAAGTTGAATAAATCGTCATTTATTAAGCCACCACAATGGGCAGTCTAACAGCGACTGATGCAAATGCCCTTACTTTAGAAATAGGTCCCTTTGAAACAGTTCATAGATGGAAACGAATGCCAGAATGTGACGAATTTGTTGGAGCAAGGTATGCATTGCCAAAAACGGAAAGTTCGTTCTAATATTTACTTTTTAGACGAAGTAAGCATACAGTAGTTGCATACAAAGATGCTATTTATGTATTTGGTGGAGATAATGGTAAAAGCATGTTAAACGATTTATTACGTTTTGATGTCAAGGAGAAAAGTTGGGGACGAGCATTTGCTACTGGGTCACCTCCTGCACCTAGGTAATTGTTCCAAACTTTCAGACAATGTATTTAATTACAACTGTTTTTAGATACCACCATTCTGCTGTTGTCCATAACACTTCAATGTTTGTGTTTGGTGGTTATACAGGTGACATTCACTCCAATTCTAATCTAACAAATAAAAATGATCTATTTGAATATAAATTTCATTCTGGTCAATGGGTAGAATGGAAGTGGTTCCCAGGTCAAACACCTGTACCCAGATCAGCACATGGTGCTGCTGTTTTTGATAATAAACTATGGATCTTTGCTGGTTACGATGGAAATGCCAGATTAAACGACATGTGGACCATACCATTAGTTGTATGTATTAATAAAAGCAATCTTATGGGAAAAATTAATGTTTTTTTTTTTATTTCAGGGTGATGTGAAGAGCTGGGAAGAAGTTGATCAAAAAGGAGAATGTCCACCAACATGTTGCAATTTTCCTGTTGCAGTTGCAAGAGATTGTATGTTCGTATTTAGTGGACAAAGCGGTGCAAAAATTACAAATTCCTTATTCCAATTCAATTTCAAAGATAAAATGTACCTAATAAACGAATTTTTTTATCAAAATAAATTATCGTATTTTTTTTTAGATGGTCTAGAATATCTACTGAGCACATCCTTCGAGGAGCTCCAACTCCTCCAGCTCGTCGTTACGGTCACACTATGGTAGCTTTCGATCGACATTTATACGTATTCGGAGGAGCTGCCGATTCTACTCTTTCCAATGATTTACACTGTTTCGATTTAGATTCGCAAAAATGGTCCGTTATCCTACCAGATGCGGAATCTTTTGTCCCATCCGGTCGATTATTTCATGCAGCTGCAGTAGTTGGAGATGCCATGTTTATTTTCGGTGGAACTGTAGATAATAATGTAAGAAGCGGAGAGATGTACAGATTTCAATTTTCGAATTATCCAAAATGTACTCTACACGAAGATTATGGTAAATTACTGGAATCGCGAATGTTTTGCGATACACAATTCTTGGTAGGACCTGAAGAGCAAAAAATAACCGGTCACGTCGCTTTGGTGGCAGCTAGATCCGGATATTTGAGGAAATTGATTCGCCAAGCCAGAGAAAACCGCGAAAAACATTTAGAACGATTGTTTGGTACTTCAAACGTTCCAATCACAGATATACCGTTACTGGAAGTGAAACTTCCTGATGCTGATCCCGAAGCATTTGAAATGGTTTTAAATTACATATACATGGATTGCATTGATCCAACGAAACAAGCCAAAGAAAACGAAGATCCTTTTTCCAACAGGATCGTTTTAAGGATGATGGATGTTTACAGGTTTTTATTTTATTTAAATGAGAGTAAATTTAAGAATAAAATAAATAATTTTTCAGATTGGCTGTACAGTTTAACATGGCGCGATTGGAGCACTTGTGCGTTCAATATTTGAACGCTACTATATGTTTGAAAAACGTTTTGGTCTCTTTACATAACGCAGATCAACTTCAATTAGATTTTATTAAAGAACATTGTTTGAGATTTATAGTGAAAGACAGTAATTATAATCAAATAGTTATGAGTTCGGAGTTTGAGTCTTTAGATCGAAGCCTAATGGTGGAAATTATTAGAAGGAAGCAAATGCCACAGTTTAAGGTGAGAATAACTGTTATTTAACCCATTTTATTCTTCTTCTCAGATCAATACAATTGACTTATGACAGTAGTGACATTTGACATTGACGTTTCCAGAATAGGGTACAAGCATATCTCATATTTTGCTTGGATATTAATTTGTAATAGTAAAATTGATATCAAAAATAATAAATAATAGGAAATAAACCAGTTTCCATTTTAAATTACTTCCAAATTTTAAAAGAACACCCGAGGATTTCCGAGCGCTACCGATGATACGTGTGATGTCATACCTTGTTATTAATTTTGTCAATATAGCCGGTATTACACTAGGTTATGTGTAGTTTTGTGTTTATATTGTATTTTAATTAACTATTAATTGCTTCATCGATGTAAAAATATCATTTTTATGTTTGTTTGAGACCATTAAGTGTTTGTGTGTGCTTTTTTGTATTTCTAAAAGTCACCGTAAAGTGGATATAAATATTCGATATTTCCGAGGATATTTTGAAACTTTTAGAAGAAAATATTTTATTTACTAATTCAGTGACGATTCTTTCATATTTTGTGAGTAAAGATATGGTTAGCGAAGGTTTTGTAAAAGCACAAACTGATACCTTGCCCAAAATACAGTCGACAGAAGCAAACATGAGCCCTGGTGGGCGTGTCCATGTCGCTGTAGTTGGATTTTTGTAGTAACAATCGATATTTTGAATCGATTACCAAATATCGATACTATAAATATCAATTGTTAAGAGATACGTAAACAAAGTCAAACTTGCTAACAATTTAACTCTAAATATTAATAAAAAAATTTATATTGGATCAAAAATAAAATAAAATCATCCTCGCATTGTCAACACTGATACAGACACTAAAAATGAATAAAATTATGTATGTCGATGAAATCACTCGATCATATTATTTCGATTATGTTAACAAATTACTAATGTACGTTCGTTACATTAGCTCCTGATTGGCTCGTTGCGATGAAATTCTTTTAGTTCGCATAATTTCCGTGGTTCATGTTTGCTTCTGTCGACTGTAGACTCATTTAAGCTGCTTGAATTTATTAAGTCAAACAGCTGCTTTAAAGCAGAGGAAATAAAAGAAGTTGAAGCATTTTCGTTAATACTATCTAAACTATGTATTATATACAATATATACCAATCATATTTCGACGCCGTATAAGAAAGTTACTGTCTCACGAGTCGTTTCCACTATTTTTTGTGCAAATATACTCAAAAATGACTTAATCGTGCTTTTCGGGTACCCACTGAATTTCACTCCTGTTGAATAATATTTCTGCACATTTTCAGTGGAAACTTGATGTGTGGTCGTGAGAAAAAAATGTTTTTATAGTTTATTAATAGACATATAGGAACATAACCTCCAATTATTAAAAAATCAAAATTACCAACGCAGAATTAGGCACTTACATTAAAATGGTCTTCACAAACAAAAGCAATAGTATTTGTCAAAATATTGTCTTTATTCCGACGCATATACAGCTTGCAACCACAATGCCATTCTCTCAAGTGCATTTTTACTTGCGCCACCAGGTAAAATAAGAAATATTTTGACAGGAGCTTTAATAGACGTCGATTTACACTCTTGAACAATGCAATACTTGGAATGTGAAGTTTTTTTTGGCTTTATCCATTTTTAAAGCTTTCAGAAACAAATTAGGTCACAAAAACTCAGAGTGCGATACAAGAATAAGAACGTAAACAAGGAGTGACGTCAACGGTTGAGGCAGCCATATTTATGACGTAAAACGCGTATTGGCTTGAAAAAATAAGCTTGCAAAGTGTTAGGAGACCTGATAAAGCGTCAATTCCCACCAATAGCAAACTTTATCCCTGTATCCAATTAAATTTGTGCGTTTGAGAATATATAGAAATATGTATTTTTTTATGTCAAGGCTAATACAGAAAATCAGTTTGACACTGCTGGAGGTTCTTTGGAACAAGATATGGCAATGTTTCTAAGAGTGACTGGTAAAGAATTTTGCGATATAGACTTAAATTTGGATGGCAATTTAATTCCAGCACACAAAACTATCTTGGCAGCACGTTGTGGTTATTTTGAAGCCATGTTTAGATCTTTTATGCCTGCTGACAGCAAAGTAAACGTAAGTTATTAGTATACTATGGTAGATTCACATTTGCTGATTGATTAAGTACTTTTTAGATCCAAATAGGCGAAATGATACCCTCGAAAGAATCCTTCGACTCTCTGCTAAGATACATTTATTACGGAGACGTGAATATGCCCCCGGAAGACTCTTTGTACCTTTTTTCAGCTCCATTTTTCTACGGTTTCACTAATAATCGACTACAAGCTTTCTGTAAACAAAATCTCGAGATGAATGTAACATTTGAAAATGTCATTCAAATTTTAGAAGCGGCTGATAAGATGCAAGCTACAGACATGAAGAAATATGCTTTGGATTTGATAGTTCACCACTTTACCAAAGTACGTTTCCATTTTTTCCATTATTTCTTACTTTTCTATGATTTTCTTATCTTTTTAGGTAGCAAAACTTCCTAGATTGCGTCTGCTCAGCAAAGAACTCATTCTCGATATTCTAGAAGTGTTGGCAGAAAGCATGGAATCAAATATGCGCAATGATGTTTCTAACGTACTTAATCTGGATCCATGATGGTCGAGGATTAGAAATGATTTAAGTCTAACTCTCGGAAGAGTGTCCATTATTCTATTTACTGTGATTTCAGCCATTATTGATAGAAGTTTGTTGGATAAACTTGAATATGAAGGAGAGTAGAAAGATACTCTATTAATTACTGACCTTTAATATCTTTGATTTATAAAACATTTTAAATAAAGTGATATTCTAAACAGACTTACTTTTTCTAAAAATTCCTTTTTTCAAAAAAGTATTTTGTAGCATTAACAAAATCCCCATTTATTCTAATATATCCTACAAACTCGTTTACTTGGCTTCTAATAGGTTTAAATGACTGTGGTTGAAGAAATTCCAACAATTCTTTTTCTAGAGCATTTATATCACCCTGTACTTTTCTTATAATTGTATGTCGTCTTAGTCCTCTTTGAGTTACATCTAAGTAAACAGGTAACATGTGATTTTTCGTTCTTTGAACGAAATAAGGATTATCTTTTAAATTATCTCCTTGTGGTTTCCATCCAGAAGGATAACTATCTTTTACAACTGGTTCGGGGATTATTGATCGTGGAAGAGCCCTTTCTACATATTTCCATTCTTCAGAGTCCTGTGTCTTTTCAAATTTAGTGGTTATTTCACCAACATCCTCTAGAAATGGCGAAGATTCGTAACTACCATTCCTTACTTGTGTATACTAAAATTACCGTAGTCATTTATCGAAATTCTAATAAACTGATTGACCTACCTTGTTAACAAGGGTGCCTGCACGTTTGTGTAATATATTTATAAAATTATATCTTATAGACATGGTCAAAAAATAACTAGTTTACTTAATTAACCTAAAATTTCAAAATAAATTGGTGCAAATCCACAGAATACCGTCTATTGAAATAAAGGTCAATCTTGTGACGTTTCTCATCAGCCCTCTTTTGGTATGGTGGCCGAACTACTCACTGTAGCTGTATGGCTTGTTATGAAGAAGACAACACGTCAAAAAAGAAGAAGCCATAGAATACTACATCGTAGAAAGGTAGTTCGTTCTTCTTTTTTCTTCTTTCTCCGAGAAATTTCCTAGAGGGTAAAAAACTCTTCTTTTTTTGCAATTTTAAGATTTTGACATTTAACACTAACACTATATAACCTAAAAATTGGTTGCTTTCATACGAAAATGGTTTGAAAAAGTAAAACAGAAAAATGCAATGATTTCAATTCTGCAATCCTATTTTGTTGACGTTCTTATTTTTATGTTTTTTTACTGCAATTTAGTGCATGACCATTAGTTCATTTATATTTCAGATACCTTTGGTAGGTAGCATGTATATTATTTTATGTAAGAAAATTTCCCTACATTAACGAGCATTATCGTATCTTTCATAAACAATCTTTCTACCTTTTAATTATTTTTATACGACCGAAAATAAACATTGTATAATAATTGTTTTTATTATGGATTAAGAAAGTAGGTAAATATAAATATTTATTAGTTTATGAAATTAAATGATTATGTAGAATCAAATGTCTAAATATTCAACTTCCTGTACACTGTCTACCTAGTATTTATTAACAACTCAAGTGTTGTCACTATTCACAAACAAGTTTCCTGAAAATTTGATAGCGGAAGGTGGAAATGTTATTAGTTTAAAGAGTCAAACTCCCTTGTATAAAAGAAACACAGTTTTTGGCATTAAATTTGTTCAATTTAACACTGCAAAAATTGCTTGGTCATTCTTATCTTACTCTATCTTGATTTAAGAATTATTCAGATAAATTATGCAATCTAATGATTACCTATGTTAAATTCAGATTACATTCTTATCTATCAAAACAAATATGACTATCTTGAATAATTTTTTTGTTGAATAAAATTTAATTATTTTCTTAGGTATGTAACAAAGACTGAAAAGGTTAACATGGACAAAGAGACTGAAAAAAAGGAAAATACTCAGCCTGATGGAGGATACGGCTGGGTCATTGTATTTGCCATAATTTTACTCAATGTAAGTACAGTTAAATTTGTTTATCCCTACTGACTACGCCACTTCATGTTTTAGGCTAGTCTCTTGACTTTAGGGTCATGTTTTGGAATTATTTTTGGAGCAGACTTTGAATCGATGGGAGTGAGTGCCGCAAAAAAGTCATTCTTATTACATTTACAAAGTTCTCTCTATTGTATGGTAGGTAAGTATATTAATTACTTATGTTATTAATCTGTTATCAAAATAGTTTATTTTAGGTTTTTTTGGAAGTCCCTTATTAAAGAAATATGAATTTCGAGCTGTAGCAATATTTGGTGCAGCAATTTGGTGCTCTGGTATATTACTTACAAGTTTTGCCAATACATATATATTATTGGTACTAACTTTTTCTGTAATAACAGGTGTCGGGCAAGGTATTCTAATGCCAGCAACTTATCTTGCCACAAATTCGTATTTCAAAAAAAAATTAACTTTAGCCGTTAGCATATCAACGACAGGCGCTGCTGTATTTTCAGTGATTTCTCCGAAAATTTGTGATATTTTAGTTACCAAAGTAGGAAGAAAATATACTGTTTTATTATTATCATTTATCTCGCTTTTATCTTTTGTTGGATGTTTGTTGTTAAAACCACTACCAAAAAGTGGTATTAAACAAGACGAGTTAGCCACTTTGAACAGTACAAACTTTGAATCAAATAAAATCTACAAAGAAACCACCCAACCCATTAAGAAGAACACTTTTATAACAAAAATAATCAGTAACTTTGACTTAACTTTATTGAAACAACCGTCTTATGTAGTAGCTGTTTATTGTTTGGGAATTTCTTTTGCTGCGGAACTTAACATGGTTCTAATGATGCAATTCGTCCTTCCAAAACTTTCCAACTTGAAAAGCGACGAAGTCGCCAACGTAACATCGGTTCAATTCATTTTTGATATAATAGGAAGATTGATAATTCCAATGGTGTGTTATCATTTCAAAGCTAATCCGAAATGGGTGTATTGCAGTGCCTTAATAATCGCTACTATCGCTAGAACATGTAAGTTTAGCGTTATACTAATACCGGGTGTCTCAAAAATATTTATTATTTTAGGTTTGACAATATATACCGGGTCGTATATAATTGTGTACGTTGCTTGTAGCGTCATTGGTGCAACTAAAGGAATGCGGGCGGTATACCAATCTGTTATTATTCCAAAATTAGTTCCTTTAGATAAATTCGTCGCCGCCAATGGATTTCAAATGCTTTTTAATGGTGTTATCTCTTTGGTTATCGGTCCAATTATAGGTAGGTTAATGAGGGTTCAGTGAGAAAAATTTATAATCTTGTATTTGTTTTTTTAGGTGTTATACATGATGCTTACAATTCATACGTTCCAGCGTTACATGCTGCGTCCTTATTGTCATGTCTTTGTGTGGTTTTGTGGGTTTCGGAGACAATTTTTATGAAAAAGACTCGATAATTTTGTGTTAATTTATATGTATTTTTTATTCTAATGAATAATAAGTTGTTTTTTTTAATGTATATTTGGATTTTTCACAAATAAAAAATTTTTAAACAACTGATCTTTTATTAACTGAGTCTTAGTTTTATTTTGAAATGGTTTGGAGTGGTTTAGAGTAAGTACTTTTTGATATATGATATAAAACAATTTTAATTTGTTAAAATCTACACAATATTATTTAAATTTTAAAATTGTGACGCGTTTCGCTAACACAGTAAGAAATTTTCAATTTATACAGTGCCTTTATACTAAATTATACGGATATTAACAATAAAATTATGATCCATTTACATGGAAATAAAATGAAAAAAGAAAAAAATGTGTCTTAATATGGGATTAACTAAAGTATTTAACAAGTTTATCTGGAAACTTATTCACAACAATCCTACAGGAACCTTTCTAGGTAAAAAGGTTTAATAAGGGAGAATTTTTGATATCTATTTAGTCATTTAGAAGATTATCTGAATATTTGTTTTTATTTATCTCAAGGGCTTCTAAAAGATTTAATTTGAAGGATTTCTATATGCAAAATGTCAAAATTTGAATAGAAAGAGTGTTGGTTTTCTAATAAATGATTTGAGTAGTTGGAATCTGATTTTTGGTTGTCATAGCTGAGTTTGTGTTCTGAAATTCTAGTTTTAAAATTCCTAAAAGTTCTACCTACATAAATTTGATCACAGTTGTCATTACCACATTTTAATTTATAAACTCATGATTTATTTAGTTTTGTAGATTTGGATTTGTTGTTTTTAATGAATTTGGATAAATTTTTATCGGTTTTGAAGCAAATATTCAAGTCTAAAGTTTCTAAAAATGATTTGATTTTTCAACGATGGTATTCCAAAGTATGTTAAGCTTCTAAATTGGTTATTTTTGTTTTTATCAAAAGGAAATACTTGTTCTAGAGTATGTTTTCGTATTTTTTTATTTATGATATTGTCAATTAAATTTGGATCGTAATTATTATTAACAGCTATTTGTTTTATTATATTTAGTTCTTTGTAGTAATTGTCAATATTTATTAATGGAACTGTTAAAAGTCTTTATATATCATATTATATTGAAACCTGCTAATTTATGACTGACTGAGTGGACTGAACTATTATGATTTGTAATGTCTGGTATGTGAAATATAGAAAAATCTTGTCTATTATAAAGTACTTTTTGACAGATTGATTATAGTTCATATTCCAACCAAGGAAAAGCAGCCTTCTACGCGAGGAGCAACTTCCAATAAAGGAGTTCAGTCTGAGGTCAGTGTGGCTAACAATGACAGTTAAGGTCTACTATTCAAAACACAAGATTTTGCATGTTTTTTATCATTGCGAACATCTATTGCTTGATTAAAATGAAGAATACATCCCCGAAGCGTATGTCTTGTAATTTAAAATGACTTAATTTTTAGCTGAATACTCAACATATAAGTGGCCAATAGTTCTATGAACTCTTCTTCTGTTATTAAGTCGCTAGTTATGTCAAATGTCAGTGAAAAAAGTAATTAGAAGAATAGAGATACAGCTAATTAAAAATGCTACAAAAATCTAATCCAAAATGGACGTACAGAATTAAACTAATATCAACAAAAATAAATATAACTGACATTTCACTCTATATAGAGTTGTCTAAGGTCAGTGTGGCCAACAAAAAGTGTTTTTTTTCTGACAAGAATGACAGTTAAGGTCTACACCATTCAAAACAAGATTTTCGCTTATGCTTACGGTGTCTATATATTACAAAGAATAATTCAACTTGAACACACATATCACGTACAATACATTACTGATGATCTAGCTTGATCGGAAGCTTTTATCAAAAATTTCTTCTTATCCGTATACTCATCAACCAAATCTTCAACGCAAGCTACACCGTTGAGGTTCTGTACATTATAATGTCCATTTTGAATATCGATAGTAACTTTTTTTTCTTTAAAATATCGAATAGCGTTCATTAGAGAGCCGCAAGAGTAAATATTATCTTCTAAACTGATAGATTTCAACGTAGGAGCTGAAGAATAAATAAGATGAGCGTCTAAATAATAAATATTGTTTCCTTTAATGTCTAATGTTGATAGTCGCTGCATTGGTAAAAGTTCGCTACCTTCGATTGTTTTTAAAGTGTTGTTAGCAAGTATCAAGATAGATAGATCGTTTAAACCAGAAAACGTCCCAAGGGAAAATCTGCTCAATTTATTATCAGCTAGGTTCAAATAGCTCAAATCTTTCATATTCCTGAATATTCCTATAGGAATGTAGCACAGATTATTGTGATCCAAATTTAAAAATTCAGTTGATTCTAATCCAAAAAACGAGTCGTAGTTGATTTTTTTAATCTTATTATAAGATAAACTCAACATTGTTATACTCAATACATCTTCGAAGGTTTTATCAAGAATTTCTTCTATTCCGTTTTCAGCTAGAAAAAAATAAGTTACTTCTAAATCCCTCACAAAACCTGGTATTAATTTTGTAATATTATTCCTTGATAATTTAATGTCGTAAACTTGTCTCAAACCTCCGAAAGCTGCTGGTTTCACAGTTGAAATTTTATTGTTTTCGAAGTAAATGTTTTGTAAGTTGCCTAAGTTTTGGAAAGCCAAGGTTTCTATAACCTGTAGTTCGCTATTTGATATATTTATCGATAACAGTACGTTTTCTTGATTGAAAGTCGAAGAACTGAATACTTTTATGTTACATTTATTACACTGAAGGTTCTTGTTACCGTAATACATGGTGTTTGGAAATGCTGTGGATACATCTTTGCAAATTAAATTCGAGTCATTACTGGTGTCTACTATGCATATTGGTTCGGTTTGAGAAAAAGTTGCTAATGTTACAGCAATGAAGATGGGGATTATTGTGTACATATTGGGGATCTGGAAAAGACAAGGACGTTTACTTTCACTTGCACTCACCTAACCTAACTTTTTGAAATTTCATCTTATATACTTTTTAAATCTTCACTTACGGATAACCCTGTATACAAATAGCAATAAGGTTATTTAAATCATGTTAGTTTTATCTTAATTAATGCTTACCCCTCTTCATATATTGTTTCAAGAGTCAAATAATTTGTTTTGGGACAGACACACTTTTTGTAAAACATATACATCCAATTTAACCAAATTATCATTGCGAAGGCCATTAATTAGGTAGTTCAAAATCATGTACTCGACATTTATGCTTAATTGGAGCAATTTTTTCATGTTAAAAATGCTTTTGTAGGTGTTTTGTAACAGCACAGTAAATATTAATATCAGCTAATACTTTTTTTAAATATTTTTTCCTGTATTAATGTAATAAAACTTACCATCTTTAAATATAATATTCTCATAAACAGTGTTTTCTTTACCCTATTATTAATTATTTACTATTGAGTCGTTTACACATTGAAGATGGTTCTTTTATATCAAATTCTTATACCTGACAATTTAAAATTCACTTTACAATACCTAGTATGTATAAGTCAGTGGTTTTTCCATTTATATGTGAATAAAAATACCAAAACTACTAAGAAGTAAGAACTAACAAGTGTTTTGTTCAAGGTTATTGTTATAAATCTCTTCCAGGTACTCTTAACTTCGTCATCATTAGATATAACATAACAAAAGGGATTAAAATTATATATTAATCAATATTTATAAAAAAATTATATTACCATACATTATAATCCATATTGTTGTACACACATCCGCAACAGATTCGAATAAAACTTTTTAGCTGGACAATTTCCTTTAACAGCAACAATGTGTCTTCCTTTTTGAACAAGGGTACTGTTGTGTATTTCAAATAAAACGTCTCCTCTAAGAATGTAACCTCCGTGAATCATATTTAACGCGATACAAACAATAAATAAAGTTAAAAACAATGTTTTCAACATTTTTTACTTATTGATAAATTGAATAAGGTTTTGATTTAGCTTTGTCTTTAGTTATTTTGACATTGCAATAATTATTAGTTCAAGAAGTCAAAGATTATTTAAATATTTTAACAACAAAGATAGTTCAAGCTCATTATTATCTTTTCAAGTTGTTGAAACATAATCTGGAACATAGGCAACACAATATACGACAGAGCTCGCTAGGAAAGTTCAAGCTCATTATCTTGTTAAGTTGGTAAAACATAATCTGGAACTTAGGCAACACACTATACGACAGATCTCGATAGGAATTTCTCGTGAATTAATTATTTATTTTATAAAAGTAGTACATTATTTTTAGAGTATTCTAGTTTTATACTTATAATATGGATAATATTTATTTTAATAAGTCTCACGCCATCCATAGCTACTGGGCGTAGAGGTGGGAGATGCATCTAGAAAATTGTTATAACGGGACAGTAGTTGTATGTTTTGAATTTCTATTATTACTCACCGCTAAGTCTATTGTTTCCATTATAACTACTACCCCGATTATTTTCGTCTATACTTCTCAAAGTAGGTAGCGGTAAAGCATCAAAATTTTCGGTTTTTATAGTAGAACCTTCATTATTAGGATGGCAAGGATCTACTTCATGTTCATGATGATGAACTAGTTCTTTTACTTTATGAAAAACGCAGTGTACATCATTGTAAGCAGTTTTCAATCCATCTTTAACTGATTGTGCAACATCTCCTTTGCTTTGTTGTATGATTGTACAACATACTATTAACATGAACAATTTATACATTTTTTTTTAGAATGTATATCTAAAATTTTAACAGATATATGTGTAGAAAAGAAAAGATTTAAAGCTGCTAACAAATTGCCAATTATTTCACTTACCAGCTATTGTCAAGTTGTAATATTGTTAGATCAAAATATAGTTTAGGTTTAGATTATTGTGTTTTTTTATTTATAAAGATTCCAATTGTTTACAACTAAATATATAATGAGATATTTTTCATTAGATTTAGGTTCAAGGTTTAAGCTGAGGTTAACATGGATATAAATGATAATTTTAGTCATACAATAGTTATTTATGCAACAAGTGCAAAAATTGAGTGTTTTTTGCACGCGACGTGAAATTGTCCAACGAGGTCTTTAGGCCGAGTTGGACAACACGTCGAGTGCAAAAAACACGTTTTGCAAGAGTTGCATACAATATTTTTTCTAAATTCATGCAAAAACTGGAAAATTAGAACATAAATATGTCAAGAACCTAATCTAACCTAATAAAACAACACGTTCTTCTTTTTTGTATCTTTATGGCCTCCACCTTATCAGTACTCAATCATAGCTGGTTTTTGCCTTGACCATTTAAATTTTAAATAATTAAAGATTTTTGAAATAATTGTAACTCATTGAGACTAAGTAGTAAGATATACATATATTATTGTTGTATTAAAGCAGGATCAGGTACTTGCTATGGATTTTTATTCAATTTAAATGTTTATGTTTGTCATTAATCATCACAAAACTGACACAAGAATGACAGATGAGTGCAATAAAATATTTATATAGGTTGTCATAATATGGTTGAAGATATATTTTCATCAATTGATTTAAATAAAACAATGTTTTGATTATAAAGGATTCTATGAAGTATATGACTCTTTATTTTGGTGCCTGTGGCAATAGCTCCCACTCCCCTTTAGAGCTGCCCTGGTAAACGATTCTAAAATACCAAAATACCAGCTTAATTAGCCGATTGTTGTCTGAAATGATGAATTAATGATGCTTAATGAACTAGAAGAGAACAATATAGTCACTTTAATGTGGATTCCTTTACACACTGGAATAGGGGGAAATGAAATAGCAAAAATGGGGACTAAAACACTGAAATATTGGAAGAAATAGGCAAAGTTGGTGACTACTGCACTAAGGGGAGCACTTTCTCTGGTGAAAAATCAAAATGTGACAAGAGACAAGAAAAATTCTATACAAAATATATAGTATTTTATTAAAAATATATTTGACAAACGATACAATTTAAAACTTATAATAAAAATATCAGTATATAAAATTTCACATGTCAGTTTCATTTCTAATAATTTCAAAAGTGTAAGAATAGACTTTTCAAAAATATAAATGTGACTCAATGCTTTAAACCCCATAAAAAGCAATCTGTACATATTTTTATAGAATTGTTGATTATAAAACTTATCATAGTTCTAGTCAGACCGTATATCATTATTAGACATTGTAAAAATTTCCATGTTGGACGTTTATTTTTTTTATTTTCTAACTCAATTGAAGAAGTACTTGAATGCATGTTATTTTTTTTGGTGGTACTCTGTCGAATACTTTTTAATAATTGTTCTGATTCATTATTACTATCAATGTAGTCATTAATATCTTCACATATTTCTTCGTAATTTTTCTTGGAACTATCTACAACTTCTTCAACTGAAAGAAGCAATTTTTGGACCAAAAATTCCTCATAAGGATCAATCACAGGGTTTTCCACAACATGTAACTCTTTAGTTTTTCCTTTTTTGGTAAGCTTTCGCGCTTTCTTTGCTCTTTTCCTTTTTGGTATTGTTCCAGTAGATTTTCTTGACCCATTAAGTGACTTAATTGTTGTTAATACCTCCTCTATTTGTTGGAAATTGATTGAGCTTTCAGATACTGTTAATTCTGTAGGTTCAACAACATCTCTAGACATATTTTTATCATGTTCAACATTTTCTGCATCACAGATTAAAGGCAAACATTCTTTATTATATTCACATAACAATTCATCAATTTTTGAGCTCAATTCGGTATAAACAATACTTTCTGGGTTAATATCTAGTTCGGAAATTGTCATATTAAACTGTTCTCTCACCCTACTTCCAATTTCAGATGGTATACAATCAATTTTAAAACGTTCAATGACTGATACGTTCATGGATTTTTTCAAAAGGTTACCTACTACAATAGCTTTAACTAATTCTTCTACGCTAACTACAATTTTGGAATTTTTGTCCATAAACATATTCATAATATCCACTGTTTTAGGAGATAGATGAATACTTTTTGGGGGAAAATTACTTTTGGTTTCATTTGGAGGAGTATTTTTAATCATGGTGGAACCTTGAAATTGATTTGGATGTTGCACATATTGATTTGGGGGATGATTTAGATAAGGAAGTCCAGGCCTAGGAGATAATGGTCCATTGAATTGATAAGGATTATACCCCATACCATTCACATTATTAAATATTGGTGCAGTAGAATTACCATTATTGAAATTTTGAATGTATTGATTTGTTTGATAGAATTGTGGAATGCTATTAGGATTTGGAAAATATGGTCTTATTCTTTCTGCATTTGGATTAGAATAATTTTGAGCATTGTGAGGAAACTGTTGCAAATTATTAGGATTTGAGATTACTGGAATACCTCTTATTGCATGGGGATTGTAATAATTTTGAATTGGTTGCTGAATCTGCTGCATATTGTTAAAATTGGGAAAAACTGGCACAGCTCTAACGTTTTGAGGATTATAATAATTTTGATTGGGTTGCATGTTATTAGGAAAATCTGGTCTTATTACTGGTAGATCCCCTTTAAAGTTATTTTGAGGGTTTAGAGATTCTTTTCTGATCTCTGCTGTGTTAGTCACATTTTGAACAGGCAGGTCTTTGATGCTGGGACTATCCTCTTTGATATTATTATCTGTACATTTATTCTCTTCATCTGATGGATATATAACAATTACATTATCTGAATTTATTTCTACAGGAGGAGGTTTATATTCTTCATAGTCGTCCAATTCGGACGAATGGTCAGATTCACTTTCCGAAAATGTCTTTCCATTAAGACCATGTACCTCTAAGGCAAATTTTAAGTCAATTTCCTGTAATAAAATGTAATCTCTCAAAAACTGGGTGTGTTATCAGTAGGTAGTACTTGGGAGCTAGATTTTCAGTGTATTTCTTAAAATATCAGGACTTTAACTGTTTATAAGCCAAAATAATTTATACAAGTAACTTACCCCGCTATCATCCATTTCAACGAAAATGTTTCCCAAAAACTTTAACAATTAGACCAAATCAGCGGAGATCGAAAGCATACTGACTAAAATAATACTAAACAATATTATCCCACTTTCCATTTTACTACTCAAGTATACATTATTATTTAGTTTAATCTTCAGTTGTACTATCTTTCTTTTGGTTTATAGAGAAATTAGGGAGTGTCCAATAAATAGAATATTAATGCCATATTAATGATCTGGATTTTTTATCTATGCATTATCAATTATCATAAACAAACAGTAAAGTAAACACAAAACATAAGTTTTGTTTTCCGTCATATGTGTATGACAATTGACACATAATCACAGAGAAACAGATACCATAGATAGGCAACTCAATAAACCGAAGTAAATAGCTGTAAACTAGCCAAGACCAGAATATATTCACTGTACAGGCTGCAATGAAAAAGGCCTCATATCAATAAAAGAAGACTAGACAGTTTGAAGAAAAATAAAAAGAAGAAAAATTAGGTTATGGTTTGTTTTTTCAATTTTGAAAATTCAAAATAGTTTACCATAAATTTTTATACTTTTATATAAAAAAATGGGACGCAAACACAACAAATTTAGAAAAAATCATCATTTCAACCACACCAAGAAGGTATTTGAAGATGAACCAAATTTTTTTACATGTGCTTTTTTATATTTGAATTTTTAACCATGAGTTTAATTTTAAGGGCGAACAGGAACCAAACAAACAAGAAAATATCGATACTCGTAGACCTTATAATGATATTATAAGAGAAAATGAAAATTTTTGTCAGTACTATAAGGTAAAATGCAAATTTTTCATTATTCAGTTTTGTAATTATACCTATATAAACTGTCTCTTTTTTTCAGACTCTTGGTGTTTGTAAACAAGATGAATTTGATGAATTTATAACTTATATGAAAACTGATCTACCAGCAACTTTTAGAATAACGGGATCCAAAGGTGTAGCTAATAAAATGTTGGAAATTGTTCAAGATCAACTTATTAAAGATTGTATTGACAACACAAATGGAGAAGATGATAAACCTGCAATCTTTCCAATTCCATGGTATCCTAATAAGCTTGCTTGGCAAATGGAACTTACAAGAAAAGATATAAGAAGATGCGAATCTTATTACAAACTTCATAACTTTTTGATATCAGAAACAGCAAACGGTACTATGTCAAGACAAGAAACAGTTAGTATGATACCACCTTTGGTTTTGGACGTTCAACCACATCATAAGGTAACAAAAAAAATTTAATATATTTTGTTATGTACTAAAAATAAATTTCATTGAAGGTACTTGATATGTGTGCTGCTCCAGGTTCTAAAACGGCTCAATTACTAGAACTGTTGCACGCAAATGAAGATCCGATACCTTCTGGTTATGTAATTGCTAATGATATTGATAATAAGCGTTGTTATATGTTAGTTCATCAAGCTAAGAGGTTAAATTCACCATGTGTTGCTATTATTAATCACGATAGCGCTATTCTACCAAATTTGCTAACAACTGCAACTGATGGATCAACAGAACAGGTTCAGTTTGATAGAATCTTATGTGATGTGCCTTGCTCGGGAGATGGTACTTTAAGAAAGAATCCTGATATATGGATGAAATGGACAGCGGCGAATGGATTGAATTTACATGGGTGAGTTATAATAATTGTGTCAATAAATTTTATATGAATTGAAATAGTCATTTTTATTAATTTTGTTGTTTGAAATGATGGTTTTTTCAAGATATTTCACAATGTTTATGAATTTTCTTATGGAATAGAGAAGTTTTCAGGTTATAATGACAGTTTTAAAAGATTTTTCTTGTTGGAATAGTAGTTTTTAACGTGTTTTTGTTGAAAACAGTAGAATTTTTAGGCTAGAATAGCCATTTTTATGAATTTTCCAAGTTAAAATACCAATTTTTATGAATTTTCTTATCGAATAGAGCAGTTTTCAGGTTATAATGACAGTTTTAAAAGATTTTTCTTGTTGGAATAGTAGTTTTTAACGTGTTTTTGTTGAAAACAGTAGAATTTTTAGGCTAGAATAGCCATTTTTATGAATTTTCCAAGTTAAAATACCAATTTTTATGAATTTTCTTATCGAATAGAGCAGTTTTTAGGTTAAAATGACAGTTTTAAAAGATTTTTCATGTTGGAATAGTAGTTTTTAACGTGTTTTTGTTGAAAACAGTAGAATTTTTAGGCTGGAATAGCCATTTTTATGAATTTTCCAAGTTAAAATACCAATTTTTATGAATTTTCTTATCGAATAGAGCAGTTTTTAGGTTAAAATGACAGTTTTAAAAGATTTTTCATGTTGGAATAGTAGTTTTTAACGTGTTTTTGTTGAAAACAGTAGAATTTTTAGGCTGGAATAGCCATTTTTATGAATTTTCCAAGTTTAAAGCAATTTTTTTGTTTTAAAAACCAGTTTTGGTCAAGTAAAAATAGCAATAAATATATAAGAAAACAGTTAACCCACTTACTTATCATAGAAGAAGTACTTAACATTATATGGTTCCACTTACCTGAAACAAAAAATAATCATTAGGAAATTGAAATATTTAAACAAATTTATTTAGAGTACAAACAAGAATACTGAGAAGAGGAATTGAATTATTAGCCGTTGGTGGAAAATTGGTATATTCCACATGTTCAATCAATCCAATTGAAAACGAAGCCGTAATTCACAGGATCTTATCAACTTATGAGGGCGTCTTGGAACTTGTTGATGTATCTGATGCTTTACCGGGACTCAAGTATACACCAGGTAAACAATTTTCTAGTGAGTTGGATGCATTTATTTTTCTTTATTTATCAAAAGGTATGGAAGAATGGCTAGTGTCGAGTAGGAATTTGGAATTTTATAAAACCTTTGAAGAAGTTACTGAAAAATGGAGAACTACTATTAGACCGCAAATGTTTCCTCCTAAAGCTGAAGACAAAGATAAATACAAATTGAATAGATGGTGTGTATTAATTATATTATTGTTGTTA
Source organism: Galerucella nymphaeae (assembly GCA_963978555.1). Taxonomy (NCBI): domain Eukaryota; kingdom Metazoa; phylum Arthropoda; class Insecta; order Coleoptera; family Chrysomelidae; genus Galerucella; species Galerucella nymphaeae. The sequence continues at coordinate 23,686,910 of OZ021706.1, read as the reverse complement.
ATTATTTATTTATGTGTTTGTTTTTGCAGCATTAGGATTTTACCACATCAACAAAATACTGGTGCATTTTTTGTAGCAGTTTTGAAAAAAGTGAAACCTTTAAATTCTAAAGAAAAAGAAGAAGAACAAAGGGAAAACTTGGAAGAAACAAAAAAACGTGAAAATGACGATAATCTACCTCAAGGTACAAGAAAAAAACGCAAGAAGGATATCTACAAAGAAGATCCGTTTGTGTTTTTTAACGAAGAAGAACCAGTTTGGAACGATATTAAAAGTTTCTACAAAATATCAGGTGAGTTTTGTTTAATTTTAAATTGGGTCGCACTGTATATATTTTTTCCAGATACTTTTGATTCAAAGTGCCTTTTAACAAGATGTCACGTCGGAAAGAAGAAGAATATTTATTTAACTTCAGAAGCTGTTCGAAATTTGGTTGTAACTAACCAAGGAAACGTCAAATTCATTAATACAGGAGTCAAAGCCTTCGTTAGATGTGATAATAAAAACATGAAATGTGCTTTTAGGTAAGTAACGGCAACGGTACATTTGAACTACTGTCTCTGTTTGGTTTAATAATAAAATTAGAAACGTGGTACATTTGAACTACTGTCTCTGCTTGGTTGAATAATAAAATTAGAAACGTGGTACATTCGAACTACTGTCTCTGCTTGGTTGAATAATAAAATTAGAAACGTGGTACATTTGAACTACTCTCTGAAAGGTTTAATAATAAAATTAGAAACGTGGTACATTTGAACTACTGTCTCTGAAAGGTTTAATAATAAGATTAGAAACGTGGTACATTTGAACTACTGTCTCTGAAAGGTTTAATAATAAAATTAGAAACGTGGTACATTTGAACTACTGTCTCTGAAAGGTTTAATAATAAAATTAGAAACGTGGTACATTTGAACTACTCTCTGAAAGGTTTAATAATAAAATTGGAAACGTGGTACATTTGAACTACTGTCTCTGAAAGGTTTAATAATAAAATTAGAAACGTGGTACATTTGAACTACTCTCTGAAAAGTTTAATAATAAGATTAGAAACGTGGTACATTTGAACTACTGTTTCTGCTTGGTTTAATAATAAAATTAGAAACGTGGTACATTTGAACTACTGTTTCTGTGTTGGAAGGTTTATTAATAAAGTTAGAAACGTCTGGCATTTTTTCTTTTTTTTTTCTTAATATAGGATAGCAAATGACGGTTTGGACAGCATTTATCCTTATATAGGGGACGATAGGAAAGTTTACATTCCCAAAGATGATTTAATAACATTATTAATGAACGATACTCCTCAAAGATCGCCTCCTATTGCTGACCTATCAGAACAAATACGACAACAAGTGGAAAAATTAAGTAAGTTTTTAGTCTGGGGGGTCTACTAATTTTGAAAATTACTGTAGTCTTTCCCATTGATCATTTATGAGAGTCTAAGGTCACTATGGACAACAAAAAGTGTTTTTTTTTTGACAAGAATGACAGTTAAGGTTCAAAACATAAGGTTTTACATGTTTTTTATCATTGCGAACATCTTTTTTTAAATAATTAATACACCCCTAAGCGTATATCTTGAAATTTAAAATGACTTTTTAGCTGAAAACTCAACATATCAGAGGCCAATAGTTCTATGATCTTCTAGCAAGTCACCATTTCATTTCTGTTATTCAGTCACTAGTTATGTCAAATGTCAGTTATGTTTATTTTTGTTGATATTCGTTTAATTGTGTATGTCCATTTTCTATTAGATTTTTGTAGCATTTCTAATTAGCTGTATCTCTATTCTTCTAATTACTTTATTTCACTGACATTTGACAGAACTAGTGACAGAATAACAGAAATGAAATGGTGACATGCCAAAAGTTCCTAGAATTATTGGCCTCTGATATATTGAGTATTCAGCTAAAAAGTCATCTCAAATTTCAAGATATACTTTTCAGGGGTGTATTAACTATTTTAACAAAGCAATATTCATATTCGCAATGATAAAAAACATGTAAAATCTTGTTTTGAACGATAGAACTGTCATTATTGTCAGAAAAAAACACTTTTGTTGGCCACACTGACCTACCCTATTATTCTAGGTCCTGGTAGTTGTGTTCTGATTTATAAGGAAGAACCGGGAACAAGTAAGAATCCTTTGGTGATACATATAAGCGGTTGGAGAGGAACTACTTCTTTGAGATGTTATATGGATAGGAACAGTACTGTTCATTTGTTGAGATTGCTTGGTGGAGATATTTCAAAATATGGTAAGAGAATTTGTTAAAATTGAAATGTTTCATTCACTCAATTCACTCATTTTCTTTTCAGATGTGAATAAATTTAAAAAATCAAATGAAGAGTTGAAAGGAGATGAAGAAAACGAAGAAGTAATCGAAGAAGAACCGTTGAAAGATGCAGAAGAAATGCAAACTGTGTAATAAAATGAAATGTATTTTTGCTAAGTAATAAACATTTTTTAGTTTTAATTTCAAGTATTTTTATTTATCAAAACCTTCCCTTTATCATATCTGGAGGAAACTTTAACTTTGAAATTAACATTTTGAAAATAAAAACAGTTGGGAAATTTTCAAAGTCTATTCGGTCCAAAAATCAATACTTCTATAGTCCATTTAATAACCAGGAGGAGTAATTTAAAAAGCTTCACTCACACCACTAAAAGTTACCAGATTAGTTACTAAAGGGTGTGTTCCGAAACAGTCGTGTTCCAAATCTATTAAATATGCCTTGATTTATAAAGAAATCAGCCACCCATAGCCACAAGTCGATTTCTCGTCTGATCAGTAGATTGTTTAGATGTTTATTGTAGATATAAGATTGGCTGGATGTCCTGTAGGATAGGAGGCCATAGTAATTTTGAAGAAGAAGTAGAAGGATCCATAATTGCAGATATTCATTACAATTGCTAGCTGAAGTTTTTAAAGGAACAGTTTCAACGAAACTGAGTGAATATAATAAAATAACAAAAGTGGATGCGATGACATCTGTCAGAACTATTAAAAATGGAAATTATCAGCTGATGTCAATACTAGAAAGTGTTGCGTGAAACTGGACGGAATCTGACAAATCAGAGGTCTACAGAATTGCCAACTTAAATTCAAATTACTCCACCTATGATTGGTCAGATTCCACCCAGTTTCACACAACACTTTTTAGCATTGACATCAGCTGATAATTTAAATTTTTGACAGTTCTGACAGATAAATATATTTAATTTTGTCATCGCATCCGCTATTGTTATTTTATTAATTTACTTCGTTTCGTTTAAACTGAACATGACATATTTCAAACAATATAGGATTTGTTAGAAAATTGGTTCTTCTTTTTTATTTCATTCACTGGCATTCAGTTATTTGCTAATTAAAAACAGCCATATTAGAGTAATGTGAAGTCGACTTATGACTATGTGTGGATGATTTTTTCATCAATCAAGGCATATTTAATAGATTTGGAACACGACTTTTGACTATTTTTTTTTGGGAACACGACATTTAGACTTTTAGTGATGTGAATAAAGCTTTTCAAATTACCCTGGTTATTAAATGGACTATAGTTTCTGGTTGTAAAGTTTACCGCGAAATTTAAAATATTTAAAAAAAATTTTCTTAAAAACGTGGTTGGGATTCTTCTAAATCTTCAAGAAGACAGATTACTGAGTATTAAAATTTTCTGGTCCACTATTTTATTTTATATTCTATGAAAACATATTTTTAATTTCAAGAGAAAGATAAATTCAATTTCCAGTATGCGTTTGCTTTTGCAGTGTGGGTGGTAGTGGCTCTAAATCCTGGGGTTGGGTGACGATAGCTCTGAAACTGCGCTCGGCTCAAACTCGAAACAGTTTTCCAACGTCGACGTAAGCAAACGGACGCGTTGCTTATTTTCTTCTGACTTCCGCTCAAAATTACGCAACTTTTCCAAACATTTCCTTATTCTGGCACGAGTCCTGAGTTTATCGATGGAATTTCAGGTAATTATTTACTATCTTGGGAGAATTTTTTTTGGTATTTACAAATTTTTTTCTATCTTGGTGGAAAACTTGTTGCTAAATTCATAATTAAAGTCTCACTACTGTATTAGCAATTAAAAATTGTTGATAAAAATGTTAATTGGTTGTGAAATGAATAAGTGGATAACCCTCTAGTGTATAAGACATGTAAATTTCACTGATTATTTATTGCATGTATTTTGGGCTTGTTTTTAGCTACACACAATTGTTTAATATACAGTGCGAACAAAAAGTAACGCATAAATTCATTTTTAGTTAAATTATAGACAAAAATATTAAAATCTACCAAATTCTTGACTTTAATTTACTATTTTTTCAAATTATAATCTAATATACAGGGTGAACTACCTTCATAAATGTGATGATGTCACCATTACAAATAACAGCAACGGGATTACAATCATAAAAAAAAGATTCAATTGCTGATGGGAACAATTCCAGGCGATTAGACTCTAAACGGGTTTTCGGGATAGATATAAAATTGATATGATTGATGAGATTTTTTTTATAAGCGAAGGGAGTTGCTAGAGCCAACAGTTTTTATCGAGTTTGATTTAGGGATTATTATTAGAGAGGTTTTGTGACTATAAAAAAGTGTAGGAATGTTTGAGACAGTACAATATTATTTTGACAGTGTAAATAATACTGAAAGAAAAAAGGATTTAGGGTATAAGTCCTATAAAGATTGTTTTTTGATACTTGAACGTCCCTGTATATACGACTGTACGTTAACAAATTTGCCGAATATCATTCTAAAAAAAGACCTTTCAGATGGGGAGACCTCAACGTTTCATTTATCGTGAATTTTGAAGGAGTTTATTTTCTTTTAATGAACACTTAAAAAAAAGATCTAAAAGAAATAACCAAGTTCTCGTCAAAAGGAGAGAGGGAACGTGCGTTCTACAGCTATAATAAGTGTCACTAGCAGAAATAATCGGGAAAATGATGCTGGCACAAATTGGGCTGAAATTGCACGCCTCCGCGAGTTATCCTACTTTCTACTATATATAAATTTCTTCAAAACTTGGAGAATATTTATTTTAATAATACTGGTGGTCGAAATAAAATTAACTGCTCGTAATACCGGGTGTTTTAATTACTACATTTTATTTCATTCAAATTTAAAAAAATATATACAAAAGCTAAGCTCTAATTTTAGTACCATCTTTTTTTATGCAGGCAACCCAACGCACATATCTTATATATTGACATTTTGTAGGCAACCAAACATACAATAGCGTCTTCAAAAATGTATCCTAGTATAGAATACTTCTAGTTTAATACGAATACAACTGATTTTTCAGAGCTTTTAAAAGCCAGAATGTCAAAAAAATATTCTGGTCATTATAAAGGTCAAAAAATGTTAAGCAGAATTATTTGTCATGTGAAACAGCTGTAAAGCTCGGGGTTTGAATTGACATTTAACTCAAATGATGGTAATTCAAAACAGATTAAAATTAACGTGGAGAAATGTTCCCTAAAAGGGATGAGAAACATCAGTAAAATAACCAATTTAGTTAATACCTAAGAAAATAGTGAGGAAATTGAATGTTTTCATCAGAAATTGGAATCGTCAGTAAATCGAAAGGATAATCCAATAAACTGGAGTTACAATTTTCGTTTTCAGGCGCTTTAATTATTTCTGCGAGTGTTCGAATAACTCGCAGCTTGGAGTTTAGTTGTCTTCAATCTTAATTTCTTTTTGATTCATTTCCGAAATGTCATCTTTCGAAAATTAGTACTTTATTATGAATATGAATGTAAATAAACAGATGATAGATGTGACCTTGAATTTTTTCCAGATCTATTAGTGAAGTGTGAATGTGTGAGATAAAAGCAAGAGTATTTTTGAACTACAATAAAGAAGGATTTTCATTACCATAAAAGAAGCATAGGTGTCTAAAAACAATCCCTTAACTGAATAGATTCGTGAAATCTTGACATCAAAGGCTTTTTAACAAATTAAATTCTATCCACGACATTCGCAAACATTGTTTGCTTTTGTAGAAAATAATATAAAAGTCGTGGAGTACTTAGTTATATACATAAATTTTCAATTCAAATATAAAAAGTTAAAAAGTAAGATTAGCACTTACATTTTGAGTTCTAAGACGCAACCTTCATCTCAATACCATTTGGACTGCACCATTTTTCCCATTATCCATCACTAAAAACCGAGTTCGACTATTTCCATTTACCGACCGTGCGATTGCCACCACATTTATCTCTTAGTCAAAGGCATACATAACAAACATTTCCCTATATGATACTGCCTCTAAGTCCACTACGTTAGAGCAGGCTTCGAGCCAGTACCTGGGTTTATAGAGTATCTTATTTATCTTAAAAAAAGGTCTCGTTTAAAAATATATTACATTTTAAATACACAGTTAATGTTGTTTAGAATTACTAGAAGAAGAAAATGTGAAAGGTTGAACTCCAATCCGGTGCAGTATCCAGATTAAGGTTATGTTATAGTGAGCAGCTTTTAAAAATAACTTGAAAAGAAAGAGAATTTCAAATTCAATAATCAAACTAAATAAAAATTATAAACCATTCAATTTAGAGTAATCTAAGTGCATGTTTTTAATTTTGAAAATTAAAAAAGGTCTGTTGTACCCAAGGAAATGTTTGTGGTCGCATTCTCTATTCAACAAGCATACAATTTGAAAATTTCTGAGTTGATAAAGAAGTTGATTTATGATGTAACAGTATACACCATTATATATTTGTATAAATTAGCAAAAAATTAATATGTGAAGAATTGGAAACACCCAAAATTATTGTTGTTACTTCTTCTGAGTTGTCTGGAAGGTTCCTTTGTATCTAGTGCGTTCTGGGAGTGACTTGATATTTCTAAAATAGTAATTTCCTAACAAAATGAACAATAATATGCTGGACTAAAAAGTTTTCAATTTGGGAAATAAATTTGAGGTTTCTTAAAATAAATCTAGGCTAGTTTTGATTATTTTTTTAAGCAATTTTTCTTTTTAATAACATTTATTCTTTATATTTGATGTTTTAATTCTGAAAAAAAATTTGAGGTATCTTAGACTATCAGTTTTATAAAAAATTAGTTCCTAAAGCAATTTTTTAAATTATTCTTGTTTTAATAAGTTTCTATCAAAATCCAAAAATATTTAATTATGTTATATGGCTACCCTATTGGCTCCCAGAACGATGCACAAGAAATCCTTGGTCTTTGCTCTCCTAAATTATCCCTTCTGAGTTGTCTGGAGCATTTCGGTTTTACCTAATGTCTTTATATTTCTAAAATTATAATTTCCTAACACAATCTTTAATATTACATATTACAAAAAAATATTTTAAATTAGGAACAAATTTTTTGAGATTTTTAAAATATTTCTGCTTTAATTTTTCTTTTTTTTTCAATTTTTGTATTTAATAAAAAACTTTACTAAATAAATGTTTGAAAATAAGGACAAATTTTTTTTAAATATTTTAAACCTGATCACAGTTGTGAAACAAATTAATTTTTTAAGCAATTTTTTTATTATATATTTTTTTCAATTTTTTTTTGTACTTAATTGACTAACCGATTTGCTCTCAGAATGAAGTGCGCTGAAAAAACTTCACCTGAAACAAAAGAAACACAAACGAAATCCACACAAAAACATATCATCTTGCTGGGGTGTTTCCAATATTTAATATATTTATAAAATTATTAAATAAAATATCCTATTCGAAAAATTGTAAATAGCAAAAACATTTCGGACATACTTTTTCAATAACAAAAATAGAAAATGGATTTAAAAAATATATAAATAAACAAATTAGTCTATGCTTGATTTCTAGCCCCCCAAAACATTGTTTTAATTTCTTCAATTTAAGTTATTATTATTCTGACAAATATTTCTATTTTTGTTATTCTTTATAATAGCAATCTCCTACCTTTAGGCATATCGCTTTTCTTTAACTGAAACGAGCGTTAAAATCTGTAAAAAAAAGAAAATATAAGTGATATTGAATAGATAAGGCTTTTCTTATATTGACGTTACCTGTGGTATAGGCAACCAAACAAACAATAACTGTGACATTTCAATGTCATCATATATTTTTGAAAGTACTTAACTATGAACTCTTTTTGAAATATTGAGAAAAACGAATCCAACTTATAAAATCAACGGAAAAGCTTTCTAACTAACACAAGTATTAAATAAAGGGCAATTAACAATCTAAAACTAGACAAAATCAGATACAAAGTACAACTTACACGTCTGCGCAGTAAAATTAACTTGCCCTTGTCAAAAGTATAAAAACCTTTACAATACCTAATATGGTTTTTTTACGAAAAAAAGAATCTAGAGTATAAAAAACATTCAACTTAATTGTTTCAACCAGTACTACGTAGAATTTTCTAATAATTATGAAATGAAATCAATTAAATAACAAATTCTACTACAGAATATGTAACATTTCTGTTGTGAAATTTGTTATTTCCCAATTTTATTTAATGGAAAATTTTCTTTTCATCTAATGAACATCAACGATATTCAAGAATGTTTAAAAAATAACCTTTGAATGAAGGTATACTTGTATCTAGGCACATATAAAACATATTCCTAGTTGAAATTTGACATCTTACAATTCGCAGTTTTCATAAATATAAAAGTAGTACAACATAATAAGTATTATCATATTAAAAATTCATATTGTTAAATAAAATTACCTGAATAACCTTAAAAATATCGATATTCACCACTATAATAACCACTAACACACATTGTTACAACACTCTTTGTTCTGCCTAATAAATTCGTGAAGCAGTTTTTTTAGGGTTAACAAAAAACGCCGGCTTGATATGATTACTGTAATTCTATTGGTGGTGTATTGCTCACTCCATAATTGTTTCAGTTACGGAAAGTAAGCTATGGTGGCTCTGAAGTTATATATACAGGGTCGGTTACATTACATTTTATTTAGGGTTTTTAAAAATTGATCACATCTTACTATTGTACACAAGATTAGTCCCACGTAGTGTATACTTTCGGAACGAGACTGTACAATAAATTGAGTTTTCTATTTGCTTTTCTTTCTGATTCACATTTGTCGGTGTTCTTTCCTTTTACGGATATGTTACTTCGTTTTCTACATAAATGTGTTTTTCTGATTCCGACGTCAGCCCATATAATAAGCTGTCACGTTTGTTCGTATACATTTTCATTCGCTGTTCTAACTTCTGTGATTTGCTGGTTGGATTCAACATTAATAGAAAATGGATTATATTTTCCATATTGCCTACTCTCTTATACAGAGTGTTCTATTTATACTGTCAACAAGGAAAACAAAGCGATACGCCTCTTGCTTGTGCTTTTGGCATAATGTATCAGCTATCTCTCTATAATATAAAATACGGTGAAGGCAATAAATTCAAGATATATAAAAACTGCGGTCGTTTTTTCTACAAAAATAAATCATATTTTATACCTATATCTTGTAATGTTCATCGACAACCCTGGCAAGCTACATAAAGTTTAATAAAACTGAAATGTAGCAAAAATACATCGTTAACAAGTCTTTAAATATTTAGATTGTTAGCAACTTTGAAAAATGTATTCGCTTGATGGTATTCAGATAAATTTCACGTAAAAAGAAATAAATTGAAATTCAGCAGGCAGATTTTATGGTTCATTGGTGTATTACGGGTTGCGTGAAACGTTAGGTTAGATCCGATAGAGAATCTGTCATAAACCAGTGAGAAGCCAAGAAGTTTGGTATTAGATATCCAGTTATTGGTCACAACTTCTTTAGGTGCGTTGAGCACTTTTTTGGGTGAAGAAAGATCTTTGATTCTTCGTTTTATACAACACACAATACTTTTGGTTATTCGTCACGCTACTCTTGCAACTCACTTAACAGCTATGTGTATATAGTGTTGCATTTATTTACAAAATTTTCTATCTACCAAGGACGTAGGAAGGGGGAATCATTTAAGTTGAATAGTATTGCTGGGAAAATGTATTAGAGACACTTATTTACATAAGAATTTTGTCACTGACTAATATTTTTTTTAGAAATAAACAGTCTGAAGTGCGAATGTATAAAACACCTTTCAAACATCTCAAAATTTATTATATTTGTATCTACTCGAGACATACTAGCGCGAATAGTTAACAAAAGGCTTATTTATAGCTTTTATTCACTTTCAATGTAAAACGGCGTCTGTGTTATATACATTCACCTTCCATTCGTCTTTTCTTTTTTGTATAGAAACACGAGTGACAAAATCAGTCGGTCTTGCCGTCAATAATAAATAATGGAAAACTTAACATCTTAAACAACATCAATTAATTTTAAAACGTCAACTAACTTATGCTAATTTCACATTATATATTTTGATATTGGCATACTGTATTTAAGACTTAACGTTGTTCTTTCAATGCTAGTAAATTTTGTTGTATATTTGTTACAAACTTTTCGATTCAAGAAAGCAGTAACATTACAAAAAAATAACCGTTTATTGGAAAAGTTTTCTTTGTAAAGACACATTTATATCCATTTTAATGGTTTGAAACTTTTACAGAAAATAAAAGAGATGAAAATCGGATGTATTGCATGATAAACGTTTTATTTTTATTTTGTTTTAACAGTTGGAATAGAAATACAGCGGATGGGATAAATGATATAACCAAACAAAGGATCTGAACTGAAATGTTGGAGGGGGTGACCAGTTAGCTAAAGACGGTTCTACAGGTGACTTTATAGATCCGGAACAGTTTTAGTGTATTGTAGAAGATAGGGGAAATGGGGAACTGGCTAGATAGAAAATAGGAAACGCCAAACTTTTTAAAAAACTATTTTTTTGTTACAGATCTCCTATAACAACAAAAATTGGCGATGCAAACTTTGATTTCGTCCACTGAAATTGCCAAATAACTCATCAATTCGACTCGTTTGGTTTGGTAATGTTCCAGATTGATGAAGTTAAAAGGACTAATAGTAACTTGTGATGCGTCTACTGACGTGGAACTCTTTGATCATGTTCGACATTGTGTTCGTGTTTTTCTTATTTCTAATCGGGGTAACGTGTTTGGTATATTATCTTCCCAACAGAAGAGTCGAAGTAGACGATTATCCACTTCAATGTTACATTAATACTTCCTCGGTGGAGATACAGGGATCTAACATCGACCATGTATAGGTTTTTTATGGTAAGTAACGAAGTGTTTTTAATTTTATGTTGCACTGGTTGCATAACTGTTAGTTTCAAACAGGTTGGTTAACTGTACATTTCAGGGTGTGGGACCTCCTTTAGACACAACCTAATTTAAAAAAAAGAAGTAGAAGATTCGGAGGGAATATAGACCAACGAGGTGGTAGTTAGACTAGTTAGAGTTAGGTTAGAGTCGTTAGAAACTTTAGAGAGAGTTACACGTGGTGGAATGATATACACACAGCTATTGGTCAATAATTGTTAATATTTCAATAAAATTTATAAAAGGCTCACAGCTAATTTAGTGCCCGAATCCTGATATTACAACAGTAATTTTTTTATGTCTTTATATTTATACAAGGTGAGTCTAGAGAGCTTACTGTGGATTCCAGAACACACTGGAAAAGAAGGAATTGAAATGGCAGATGAACTAGTATAGATAGCTCCTATGTTTTATTGGTAAAATTAGCCAAAAAATAGAGATATGAACATTGGAAACATCTAGCAGGTAAAACTGGAGACTTCTGGATGGAAATGTTTCCAGGATACACATCTACAAGAAAAATTAATCACTTGAAACTGTTGTGATTCATCTTGTATACCATTTTTTAATATGCTAAGTACCTATATCACTTCCACTTGATTACAGCGATTAAGTGTTAAAAAAAGTGGGGAGAAAAGCATGAAACATGAACTTGACAACTTGAAGGAATGATGAAGCTCTTATCTCATCGATTTCTATGTCGAAGTAATAGATTTTTTATTTTCAGAGATGATTTTTTCGCTGATCTCGTTATTTTTAAAGAGTGTTATAGAGTTCGCGAACAGGAGTGGACACTTGAAATGTGTTGTAATTGACAATTATTTTATGATTTCAAATACAGGGTGATTTATAATTGTTGGAATACATGCTTAGAACGGATTTTTTGAATTACCATTATGGTGATGGCAATATAGAGAACTCAATTTTGTGATACCAACCAACTAACTGCTTCCCAATTTTTTCGCTACATTATTAAAATATTCTCGTCTTCATATACGAGACTAATCAAACAGAATTGAAGTCGCTGAAGTATTGTGAATATTGGAAAAAGAGGATATGAAACTCTATAGAAATTTGGATACTCGCCTCAACTCAGTGGTTTCAAGTATCAATTTTAAAATTGCTTTTTATATCAGTTTCAATTCTTGTGGGTGGATTTGATGGAAAATTAATGTTTTCAAAATAGCGTTTCTAGGTTACTCAGTGTACACAATGAGACCTATTTGTCATATAAAAGTCCTGTAGAAAAGGATTCGCATTTAATTCATTATGTCCTTTCAAATAAATTTTTTGTTCCTTGTCTGTTTACAAAATAATGGGAAAAATAATCCCAAAGTTACGCTAAACGGAATCGATTGTCTAAACAAGATAGGAGAAAATCTATCTCCGTATCGTTATTTCAGAGACAAGTTTAAAACGCTCGCTAGTACGAAATAAATTTAATTTGCATTCAGTTTAAACGAAGATAAGTCACTAACTGTTGAAAATATCACGTAACCGCAAATGACAGGGTGGAAAAACTTTTGAGAAAAGTATTATAGTTCATTTTGGGGTCAATATATGGGTTTAGCCTATTGTTATCCATTCACAAACACTGAAAATAGTGTGCCTACGCCTATGGTCTGTGGTACGTGTGATACAGACAGATCTTATGATAAGGGTAGACCTTAAAAACTGGTAATGTGGAAAATACTCTCAATTATTTACACGAAACAAAAAGATTTGGGCTTGTCGTAAATTAATATTAATTGACATTGAAACATTGAAGTGTGTCTGGAATGTGGTAAAAAGGATTAGGTATAAACGAAGCCCCCTAAAAACGTTGCACGTGTTCAAACAGTTCTGAAATAGAAGATATACAACATATACCATCTTAACAAAATTTCAATCTCCTTTTATATCCGACATACTTAGCAAAACATTTCCCTTTTAAGTTTACTTCACAGCAGGATATTTATTTTGATCTTTTGTCGTCTAGACAAATTTGACGAACGTAAAAAATGGAATTTGTAGCAGTTCAAGTATTAAAATCGTCGTAGGCGACCTTTACAGAATTTCCATTGAGTATACTGAAACTTAAATAAGGTTTCAAAACGCATACTTTCATTTACAAAAAGTAAATAATGATTTCGGTGTTAAATCTATTAAAACTTCGATTTACTTTCAATCTAAAATTAACTGTTTTATCATGGATTCGCTCTTAAGATTTAATTTTCAGTCAAGTTTTCTTCCCATACTATTTAAATCCTCTGAGCGAAGAAGATGGTAAAGATTTATCGATCAGCTCGCTGCTATGCAACCACTTGTTTTCTATCAGCAAGCACGGGCATGTACTCTTCCATCTTAACTCGACTATTAACTGAGCTTTGGAAAGACTCTTCACAGCCAGATTAGATGAGTTAGTTTTTTACATTATCAAATGTTTTTTGCATGATTCATCATTAATTATTTATTAATTAGAAAGTAATACAGACATTACCCTCAATAATCATTGTTTACGTCCTTTAAAACGCTCCATTATCCATATCCATTTTTCAAAGATTTCTTACGCCGCCAATGAAAGCATTAACTCTGTATCCAAGGGAGTTGTAAAAAAGTTATGTTTTAAAACACACTTAAAGTATAATATCCCGAAAGTTAGAGCCGAGAGCGATAAATTGTGACAGTCTCTAAGCACATAATTTTTAAGAATTTCCAAATGTAGTGTCATAAAAATTCGAGATTTAAGTATATTGTGAGGCATTTAATTATACAACGTATGAAATAGTATATTTTATTATTGCCAAGTACGGTCCTGTCAACCTACGGCCACCGAATACGAGAACTCCCCATTCCCTCCCAAACACTTGTTTGAATAATTGAACCCGACCGATGAAGAATCTTTTGTCAATTCGTCGTTAGAAATATTGTGAAAAATGAATGTGACACTTGTTTTCTTTTCTGTAATAATAGTTAATGTATTTCCTTCTCAGTTCATTATTAGTTTTAGTTCGGTTTAAATTGTTGTTATTGGAAATTCCAACGGTTTTTGTATTAATAACGAGTGTACCTACGTGAACTTTATAACTGAAACTAATGGAATGAAGTGCTTATTTAAGTTTCTCAAAAGTTATATACCCAATCTGCTAAAGATAGTGATATTGCAGGTGTAATATCAGGTAAATACGTTTTATAAATATTATTTATTTTGATGGTGGCGAGACATAACCTCACAATAAAATGGTTTTCTGTTGAACCTCGATCCTCACGCAGGTCCGGCTTTATATTTTTAATACATTACGGTCATTCACATTTAAATTAATTTGTATATATGTAAATTTGTTTTCTTTTATAAAAACCAGGAAGAAGAGAATATTTGGAGAATGATAAAAGATCTCACGAAGTTTTATTAAGATTGAATAAAGAAAATATCTATAAGATCTCGATTAAGAGTTCCAAAATAATGGAATTATGTAAATAATGAAAAAGGTCCAATTTAAATATTGAATGTTTTACTCAACAGGGTAAAAGCTGTTGAAGTATTTCTTTGTTGTTTTCAGGATGTCTCGTTTGAGGATTAACAGCAGCAGTAGCGGAGGCCCTTATGGAGGGCCAAGTTTGGGGGATTTCCTGACAGCACGCCCTACGGGCCTTCTGGAAACCGAATCGTGGGCCATTCTTTATCAGGCTGTTCAAGCTCTTCAAGATCTGTTTTTGTCAGGTAAACAATTTTTGCATCAAAATGATTATTTGACTATGTAATTCTAAATAATAAAATGCAAAAAAATTGTTTCCGCCCGGGATCGAACCGGGGACCTTCCGCGTGTTAGGCGGATGTGATAACCACTACACCACGGAAACTTGAGAAAGATTTGTTAATCTTTGCAAGTGGCAGAATAATACTATACATACTGTGTGCAGTGTGACATGAAATCGATCTTATAATAGTGCAGTCAAAAATATTTCTAATAGTTTTTCTCACTTTTGATATATTGGATATCCTGTAAATCCCTGCACTCTGAATTTTTATAGCAAATAATTTTTACGATATCAGATTGAAAAAAAAATTGTTTCCGCCCGGGATCGAACCGGGGACCTTCCGCGTGTTAGGCGGATGTGATAACCACTACACCACGGAAACTTGAAAACTTTTAATATAGAACTCAATTTTGTACACAATCATATTCCATGTTAGTAGATAATATTACAATTTAGAAGATATTTGAAACAATACACCCTATACAAATACAATAACTCCTTCCTTGATATTTTGTTTTTAAAGTATGGTGAGAAGAAAACAGAAACAACTACCATCACTCAAACAAAACCCACGCTTATTACACTCTCATGACATGGAAAAACGGGAAAAATTAATTGTTCTAGTTCTCTTTCACGTAGGTATCAA
The DNA here is from genome assembly GCA_963978555.1 of Galerucella nymphaeae. Lineage (NCBI taxonomy): Eukaryota > Metazoa > Arthropoda > Insecta > Coleoptera > Chrysomelidae > Galerucella > Galerucella nymphaeae. The sequence continues at coordinate 23,671,297 of OZ021706.1, read as the reverse complement.
GTGTCGGGAGAGAAAAACCTCCAATGCTTCCAGTGTTCTAATTTAGGCGATAAATATACTAAGGCAACTTTTCAACAGTTAATTTAAAAAGTCAATTTATCAATTAGTTTTCAAGTGAATATAAATTTTAGCCTAGATACGTCTTTTCCAGCAGACAAATGGAAATTCAACGAATCCACTATAATAAGATATTTCATAATATACATGGTGTCCTATTTGTATAAAAGATTAAATAAAGCAGTAGGAATATAATAAGACATCCTGTACTTAAAATGGGAAATGCTATAATGTGCTTTGCGGGGTTTAGGAAACAAAAGAAAGAGAATTGGTTACGATCCCGGAGCTTTAGAAAATCCCAGTTTCCTGGAATTCTCTTTTACTAACTTAAAATAGCAATTTTCTTTCTCTTGCATATTTTATGACAAAGTGCTTTGTTTTCCTTCTTTTTAAATGATTTTTCACGCCTCAAAATCGTCCGTTTTAAATGTTGATTCCTTATCAGGCATAACTTTAACCTATATTTTCCGAGGAAGCTTTTCAAAGATTACGAGAACTGTTTGAAAAGTCTTTAATTTTCTCTGTGAATCACTCTATTCCATTTTCATATTATGTTAAGATTTGCAGTTTGAGTAATTTCGACAGTTTTCTCAGTGCAGGATAGAATAACCACACTTTTATTGAACTAAAAAGTTATTCAATCCTTCGGTTTCTCATATAAATGTCATTGAAACTTTCGTAAAGCTCAAAGCTCCTCTATAACTTTCATATAGGAACAGCTTGCATGAAAAGAGTAATTTTGGTACACTTTTACTGAATTAATCGATAACTGTACATAAATATTATGTGAGACAGCTCTAAGCGATGTTCTCAATTTTACAACTGTATCAAGGTAGCGTGGCCGAGCGGTCTAAGGCGCTGGTTTAAGGCACCAGTCTCTTCGGAGGCGTGGGTTCGAATCCCACCGCTGCCATCCTTTTTGATGGTTTTACATACCTCCACACTGCGGTGGAACTATAGGGGTGCGATCTAGCAGCACCTGTTTAAAGTAGGTATGAGGTAGAAAACTAGTTAACCAGTTATAGTATATATAAATTGTAATTGTGGTTTAATTTCCCAAAATAATAGAGGAATATGCGGAAGATAATTATAAGAAGTGAACATCTGTCGAGTTTTTAATTGAAAATAAAAATTCAATAAAAAAAAAATTTCGCAGGTCCCACCGAGATTTGAACTCGGATCGCTGGATTCAGAGTCCAGAGTGCTAACCATTACACCATGGAACCGATATGGATATGTAGTCGGGACATGTACTTTGAGACATAATTTAAAATTAACTTTACAATAAAATAAAATGAAGCTACATAGTTTGAAATTAAAAAACGATTAAGAAATATCAAAATTCATTAAATTCACGCAGATTTTTTATTAATTTAATTTATAATGAATTTAAATAGGAAATATCCAAATTTGAATCTTGAAATTTTATAAAAATATAAACTAGGTCCCACCGAGATTTGAACTCGGATCGCTGGATTCAAAGTCCAGAGTGCTAACCATTACACCATGGAACCATAGTTCAAATTTAGTAAAATTGTTCAATTGTAACCAGGACCGGGCTTGATCAAGTTTGTATTTATTATAGGTGTTTACTAAACGATGTATAAATATATAAACCCAGCCAATTTGTAATTTGAAGTAAATTACAACCTCAAACATACATTTACCATTTCGCTTCCTGATCTCATTAATATTTAATAACCAATCAAAAAGCTGTTTAGATGTTGCATTTGGATTTATCTGTGCTAGATGTAGATGAAATGTAATTTAGTACGTTGATCCGTCAGTCATTTAAGTCAACATTTTATAATACCTATTTGAAGCCGATCCTGTAAAACTGATATGCTGTTTCGCACCAACCGTTTATCGGTTCCATGGTGTAATGGTTAGCACTCTGGACTTTGAATCCAGCGATCCGAATTCAAATCTCGGTGGGACCTAGTTTTTTTTTTCAATCTTTTTAATGTTTTTTAGAAGTATTATTCATGAAATTGTCTTGTATTAATTCATTGAAGATAGTATCATTGATGAAGATGATTAATATTTTATCATTACGAATTTACAATAACCATTACAGAAAATAATAATCAAATTTACTAAACTAAATTAACTTAAGAGACTCATAAAACGTAATAATCTGTAAAATCAGTAAAAGACAGATTTTGTAATACAAAAAACACTATTTTGAAAATAAAAAAAAATAAAAAATGTTCGCGAGGTCCTACCGAGATTTGAACTCGGATCGCTGGATTCAAAGTCCAGAGTGCTAACCATTACACCATAGAACCTTGTCTCTATAGCTGACAAGTTTTCGATTTAATCTGTAAACTAAGCTAACAAGTATGATTTAACTAAGTAAATTTTGATTGTTGATACTACAGGGTGACTCATATTTGCTTATACCGACCCATTTTTCATTCTAATTTCTGTTTTTCGCCCTAATTAACATCTTTCGATTATCGTGAACATTAGCTAACAGCTTTATATACTTATAAGTTTAAAAATACGTTTAACCTCACCAATAATTAATTATGTTACCCCAAAAACTTTTATACCATGTCCTACAATGTATTATTCCGAGAAACATTACTTTTATTGCCGGCTTTAAAAAAAAGGTCATCCCCTGCTTCACGAGTAATTGACGGTGATGAATAAAGTCGGAAACTCGGGTAAAATTGAAACGATGTCGTACATAAATCTTTTTCCAGAGTTTAAATACTTGTCACGACGTTGAAAATTATAACTAAGGAACCGAATTAAGTGAAAATGAGTAGGCTTTATAAAACTGTCTTCTAAAACAGTTCAGTTGAATTTAATAAGGAACCTTCTCTATCACGTTGTTGTGGAAGGAGTGAAGAGTGAAGCAAGAGTATCTATGGCCTATCCCCACCAAATATACTTGTTACTTCCTGACATTTTGTTGCTAAATGTACGTATTTTAATTCCAGCTGACCAAAGTTCCTTCATAGAACTGTATAATGTCTATTTTAATCCCACATTGAATGGGTTCTCATAATTAACCAGTTTAAATTTCGTTGGAAACAAAAGATTCTCTCTGACCGAATTAATAATAAAGTAATTCAAAATGGTCATTTCCGGTGCTGATTTTGTCATTTCGGCATTCCGCTTTCAACGTATGCTAGTCCTTTTAAGCGCTATAGTCGGTGAAAAAAAAGTTTTTGAACAGTTTTAATGGTGACCACACGAATTATATATTCAATAGGGTCAAACTTTTTAAAAAGCTTTATTGAAATTGAAGGTTGTGGTTTTCTAAAAAGAAATTTAAGCGTTCTTCAAATTAATAAACGAACTGCTTTAAATTTTATTCCAAGCAGAAGTTAAAACAAAAGTGTTGATGTTGATAATTATTATTATAGATGTCAATAAAATGTTTTGGTTTTTGGAGTATTTTTATGTCGAGGTGCTCCAATTATATAAATTTTAATTGTACACCCTGTTTATCAAAACTTGCATGCAGAAAAAATTAGATAAATTGTTATATTTAGTCTAAAAATACCTTTGACCGGTCCTGCGAACATCTTTATTATCTTGCAGAGTTGAGTATATCGGTTCCATGGTGTAATGGTTAGCACTCTGGACTTTGAATCCAGCGATCCGAGTTCAAATCTCGGTGGGACCTCGTGTTTTTTATTCAAATTATTTATTTATGAAGAAAGCAAGTATGGGTGGATAATATGAGGTATTATTAGGATGCAAATTGTTTATTTATGGTTCTCAATTTATTAATAATGATAATACTCGAGTATTAGAAAAGTTGGGAAAGTGTAATATTATTTATGTTGGATTTTATGGGGGGTAAATATTTTTAATTAATTTATACATTTATACTGTCTACGCTGAAAACGTTTTATGCATAAAATATCACCTAGAGATGAAAGCTAACATAATATGATATATTTTCAGTACGTGTTACTTTTGCTACACGTGCCTTTTATGTTTTGTAAATGTGGCATTTCTGAACGATCCTCTCGGGAATTTTTGTAGACACAAAATTCCAAATTGCTGTTTAGGTTTACCGTGTCGAAAATTTGATATAATACGCCCTTTGTTGTTCATTGTTTATAAGTAGAAAGCATTCCGTGGAAGTACCGGGAAATTATGCACAATGTACCGGGTGTCCCAACAAAATGTTGTATAAAAAAAAGTATGGAAATTATTTTTAAGTTTATATAACTACCTCTAGAGAATAAGTCGCGTATATATGTATTTGATTAAAGGTGGGGGAGAGTAGGAACGTTTTTATTAAGAAACGCACATCATAACTCCAGTTCTACCAACATAACAGTTGTAATATGAGGATAGTACGTATTCTGGAAAGAATATTTTACTTTTGACGACTTTCCTCAAACCGTAATTAGAGTCGATAATGGGAAATTTAACTTTTAACAGAAGAAAACCAATCGCAAAGTTCGCAAACCAAGATTTAATTTAGTTTTTCCAATATGGATGAGCTGGTTAATTATGCTATCGTATTTATCAGTCAAAGACGATAAGATTCAAATTTTTCTCCAAGATTTCATCTCTTTTAAAGGCCAACCGAATTTGTAGACATTTCCAGACCCTTCAACCTTCAAATATATTCACACCTCCTACAAAAAAATGTGTTCTATAAGCCCAGTTGGGTCATTTTTGAAATAATTTCTATGTTTTGTTTTAGACGGTGCCTTTGGCAGCTCTTGTGTTCCCATAGTAACTCCCCAGTCAATTCTGTTGTCTTCAAGAGGTAGAGTAAAGTTGTGCCCTAATGTTTCTTCAAAATGCATACCATCAGCAGATCATGAAGGGTATTTGGCGCCGGAATATACACCGAGAAAACGATATACTGATACCGAAATGGAAAAAGTAAGATTTTTTCATTAAAATTGTTCAACTTAAGCGTGAAATTCAATCTAGCTGCTATGTATGAAAATTTTATTGAAAAATACAATTTTAATTAAAATCCAAATGTGTGTCCAAAAATTTGTTTTAATGCATTTAAATTCATTGGCCTGTGATTGAAATTACGTTTTGATGTTTGCATTTTTCACACGAGCTGAGCTGAAATTGTTTTCATTAGTGCCCATTCACGTAAATAGAGTGCATTTTATAAAATAATTGATAAATTTTTGTTTCTACAAACAATATTAATGAACAGGTTGAATAACTATCAAGTGATTATGTTTTTTAGATGTGGATTTATGCCTTGGGTGAAAGTCTGAAAAAATCCACTTTAACCAGCCATGTAGCAACATCTCGATTAAGTGATGAGCTATGTCGAATCCTTCAGGATATGACTCATCCTCAAGCGACGTCCAGGGCTTCTTTAATGTATCTGCTAGATGTGAGTCTATTATAAATATTTATTTACGTACTAACCTTTTTTATTGTATTTAATGAAAACCTTTTTCTTTCTTCTCACTTTTTTTAAGTAACAACTTAGATAAATTGCATTTTTACGGATATATATAAAACGTAATAACGCTTGAGAACGTGTTTACATCATTCATGAATGACCTCTATTATGTTTGGTTTGAGAACACTTGTGCTCCACTCCTTGGCAGAGCTTAGTGTCTCTGCTAACGCGAAAATGTTTATATTGGGCTCGAGAAAAACTCAGTGGCGTTTTAAACTTTTTTTCTTCAAAGGTTATTCGGAAAAAATCAAAAAAAAGTACTAGAGATACATATACACAAGTTCCTAGGATTATTGGCCACTGATATGTTGAGTATTCAGCTAAAAAGTCATTTTAAATTTCAAGATTTACGCTTAGGGGGTGTATTAATTATTTTAATAAAGCAAAATAGATGTTCGCAATGATAAAAAACATACAAAATCTCATGTTTTGAATAGTAGACCTTAACTATCATTCTTGTCAGAAAAAAACCACTTTTTGTTGGCCATACTGACCTTAGACTGAACTCCTCTATTGATTCAGGGGTAAATTAAGTGCTTAGTAAAATCGCAAAATATTTCCATACCCAACGAATGTGTAGTAGATTTCTTCAACACTTTTGCCTCAAAGAAAACCTCAAATCCTGGAAGACATGCATCGCTGGATCCGCTGAAAGATATCTCAAAGTAGTCGGTAGCTATCGATTTGTCGTGTGTGAAAATATGTCATGTCATGGTCGTCTCATAAAGATAATAAAATAGGGGGTTGTACGTATTGATCCTTCCTGAATAAAATACAGCATTTGTCCTTGATTTATGTTGTATAAGATATGCAAACAATTTTTTTATTTTCTTCTTGAATAAAAATTGCAAATGTTGTAAAATATAGTAGCAAGAAAATTGGGTTTGGCGGAGTTTCTCGAGTCAATATTGGATCTTTTATACATGGAAAGTTATCTAAACTCTATAATCAGAATTTTCTTTTGTAATTTTCATTTTCTGATTCCTCTGTATTGAGGTATTATTTATGACCAATATTTACGGGACACCCTATATAATAAGAATTTTTTAATGTACTTTTTTCAAAAGTTTTCGACAGTAAGAATTTTAAATGATCGCCTCTCACAGCTGCTGCGGTATTTCCAACCTGCTATCGAAAGCGAGAGTAATTACATTTAAAAGCAATTAGTTATTCTGTCATTTTGCTTTTGCCGTTCGTTTTAAGCCGAACCTACACCTATTATGGTAACCTGCGAAATTAAGGAACATTTTCCGACTTAATGGGAATGTTTATGTGGTTTTGATTGATGATTTCAATAAAAGCTCTAAACGAGAATGTTATTTTATGGTAAAATGAGATGTTTCAATTGCTATTTTCTTAATTGAGCACTCTACATATAGAAAAACATACTTGGCGTCTATCAACAAATATCAAATGTCAAAATTAGCTGTCACGTGAAAGTTTCAGTCTACTGTTTTGTGAGATAGATGGCGCAACGTCCGTCGAACTTAAAATTAAAACTAATATGTACTATAGTTAATATTATTAAAGCAAAATTAGATAATATAATCTCAAAATTATTGTGTATATTCAGAACAAAATCTAAATAAATCGGACTAACTTTGTTATCGGCTGAATTGTTAGAATCTATCTGAGCTGTCAATGGCAAAACGTGGCCTGGCAATGGAACCGGCCGGCGATTAATTGACACTAACTTCGTTTCAAACTTTCCTGCATAGTGTAGATAATTCGAAGTAGTATAATTATGATTAAATTTTGCTACTCTTTACTTCATGGTCTTTTGTTTCATTATTAAACATTAATCGGATTTAGTGTTAGTTGGATTTTCAACAGAATTATTGAAGAGAGAATAATTTTCGTCATATTTTTGGTGGTTTTTTTTTTAATAACAGGTTATATCAGAATATTGTAAGAAAAAACAACAACATCGGCCTTTTTCTCATATCGTAATGGACTTGCACCAAGAGACTGTGTCTGCCTTAGAAGTGGCAATGGATGCCGCTTGGGGTCCACCCGCTATGCCAGAACTGCAACCTAGGACAATAAATTGGTAAATATTGAAATTTTCTGACTATAAAATAGTAAACTAAATAATTACGCACAAATTATTTTTACATATTTAGCTACATAATGATATATATTCTTCACACCAGTGAATAATGAAAAATAATTCACTCTCGTTAGCCAATCACATTCTATTATTATCAGAATTCACGCTTAAATGAATTAAAATGAATAAATCAAAAACTTTAAAACGTCAAATACCAAATAACGCAAATCGATTCTGACAGCGCGTCGCTTGAAACGTCAAAATAATGATAGAATCATAATTTTACGTATTATTTAGAGGAAAAATGGACAACAGTAGTTATATTTAGTTATAACTCCCAATAATCATTTATAACTGTATGTTACGTATCCCTTTTTGAAAATAAACATGCTCTATAGCCTAGTGGTAGAAATAGTTGACTCTGGCGCGGACGATTGGGGTTCGATCCTCACTGGAAGCTTCCTTTTCTTAGTCGTGGGGAAAGTATAGTCTTTTACTTGTGTAGAATGGCTAATATTCACTTGGATGATTCCAAAACTCACTCGCTGCGCTCGCTCGTTTTGAAAACTTCATCCGCGTGAATAATAGCCATAATTCTTCACTCGTTGTGATTATTTTCTCTGAAACCCATCATAATAACATTCTATATATTTATGAATTCATAAAGCTGCTTAGTTTTATTTTAAATCAATTTATATACATGAGTAAATTCGGTTGAATTGAATACATATATATATATATATAAACGCTGATTTTCGTTCTAGATTGTATAATACGCAAACTTTAATAGTAGTTTCAACTTCACATAAATTCTGTTAACTTAATTGGGTGTGCATGACTGGAATGAGCTTCTACCATAATCTGGATGTAGATGTGATATGTTTTGTTAAAATTACTTTTGTATTACAATGTTTTCGTAGTATATTTTTAAAATAATTATAAGCCACAACCAAGCTCTTCCAAATCGGCGAATCTTACATTAAATTATCCGCTTTGATTGCTAGTTAACCATTTCCTTTATTCAAGTGGTAATAAGTACAGGGAGGGCATCTAGATCGCTTTTAAATCCGCTATTACTACTACTAAGTCCGTGTTTTAACAAAAAGGATCATTTTAAACAATACAATTTTAATTTATCGATAAATTATTAACTAATAAACTCAGCGTCAGGAGATTCTTGTTGTATTTTAAGTGCTCTTCTGATATACATTAATATAAATCCACTAGCAGCGAATAATCCAATCATTAAAAAACATGGTACTACTATTTCTGATAATACACTCATTATATTTGTGGAAAACCTTGAAATATTTTGAATAAAATTGTTTAAACTGTCAAAGATACAAAACTAGAACAGTCAATCTGACAAAAATGAGACATATTCTGTCAAAACAATGATGAAAGAGAGAGAAAAAATAATTGTGCGCGGTCATCACTTAGGGGTGTGAACTTATTTCCCGAGGCTGGCGGAATTTTCTTTGTCCCCCTACTCACCAGCTAGTGAATTCTCTCTGTAAAGGACAATGTTGCCGGATGAAAGTGTTTTATTTAACCTATTGTGCATTAATCTGCGATTCTGGCAACAGCGGTTAAAATAAGGGGGCAATGAGCATTCGGCAAGTCTAGGGAAATAAGTATACACCCCTAAGCTGAAACATAATTTCTTTTTGTTGCAGGACAGACACCAATTCCGAAAATTTCGGAACGATACCCAGAAGATGGGTGGGCTTGAGCCGAAACCCAGAGTCTTGTCTTTCAAAATTAACGAAAGAGGCTAGTACTAGTATGGAAGATCTGTCTTTTAATAGACAGTTTTTTCAAATACCCGGTAATGTAGTTAGACCGAAATCAATGTACGTAGTGGACAGTGATAGACCTAATAGTGAGATACATGTTAATGATAGTATTTTTTTTAATAAACATGTTAGTGAACAAAAGTTAAATACCGAGACTGTTTCTAGAGGATTAGATAGTGGGACCACCAAAAATAAAGTAAGTAATTCATTTTTCCGTCTCAAAACTAGACAAAATCATATATAAATGACCCCCATTAATGCCTCTCAACGACTTCCTGCAGGCAACCCAACGCACATCTTATATATTGACATTTTGTAGGCAACCAAACATACAATAGTGTATGTAGTATAAAATACTTCCAGTTTTTGACTTATCTATCATTTTATTTTATTTTTCTAAAAATTATAATAATTATTAGTGTCAAGACATCCAAAAAAGTATTTAATAACAAAGAATGACAGTGACATTTGAACCAGCGACCATATCTGTGACATTTCAGTCATTATTTCTTTTTGACAGTACTTAACGTCAAATTATCTCGATTGTTATTGGCCCTCATTAATTCACTTGGTTAAATAACTATTAATTTACAGTGTGGACCCTTACAAAAAGTTTTTATACGGTAAAAAAATTCCTTTTTTCATAGACGTACCACTTTAAGTACATCCGGTATAGTTTGAATGTTTTTTTCGGTAGGGTATCAACCCCAGAAGACTGAAAGTTCGGCGGAATCCCGTTCAAAGAGCCGCTTCTCGTTTGTACAGGGTAAATAGCGATGTGCATATCGGCAGTACTCCTAGAGAATGCATCGGACCAGAATTTGTAATAAGAGCATCTCTACCTAGTAAGCAGTTAGTTATGCCAGACGTTAAATCACATTCAGGACGTACGGTAACTGTGATTTTGTTGAACGGACAAAAATTGGACGTTTTGTGTAATCCGAATTCAACTACAGCTGGAAAATTGTTCGAGGTAAGATAAAAAATAATGTGGTTTGAGTATGTTTTTGCTATTTTTTCTTTCAGTTAATAATTCACGAGGAACATATTGAAGAGAATTTCATGTTTGGTCTATCGGCGTTAATATCCGGCGATTTTGTATTTCTTCCGTCGGATACAAGAATATCCAAAGTGTTTCAAGACGATTCTTATCATAGTAATAATGTTACGTTATTTTTAAGGGTAAGTAAGAGTGCCATTATCAGTAAAATTATCATATTTTTCAAGTTATATTGATATATTTTGTCCATGACCACCATTTTACCTCCTAACAAAAGATATTTACATCTACTACAGTGAATTATGGTTCATAATACACTGGAGTGTATTATGGTTCATAATTCACGCGATGACAACTAAACACTCGCAATATTTCGTTACATAGGTGACTAGAGATGGGGTTTTATAAATAAATATGCTCTATTATAGCCTAGTGGTAGAAATAGTTGACTCTAGTGCGGACGATTGGGGTCCGATCCTCACTGGAAGCTTTCTTTTTTCAGTCGTGTAGAAATTATAGTCTTTTACTTGTGTATAATGGTTATTATTCACTTGGATGGTTCCAAAACTTCATATGAGTGAATAATAGCCATCATTATGCACCCTAGAATATACTATTCAAGTAAAAATTGAAAATTCTTTTGCTATTTTTTTCAGGTTAGGTTTTTCCTGCCAACACTTCGAGGTTTTCGAGGTAACGATTCCAGACATTTGTTGTATTTGCAATTAAGAAGATCGATTATCGAACACCAATTACCTTGTTCGTTCAAGCAAATAGTTGAACTTAATGGATTGGCTTTACAAGCGGAATTCGGAAACTACAATTCCAGGGTAAATATGTATTAACAACGGAATCCGGAAATTCCCAAGTTTCCGAATGTTCTTAACACAAATACATTAGTTTCCATATGAAATCAATAATTTTAAAATTCCGATAATGTTTTGGTCCAAGGCCCTAAATTCCTATTTTGTTATTCAGCCTTGACTTCGCTCAACTTTTAATATTTTTTTCAACATTTTAAGTGTGCTCCTTAGAGTATAATTTACTCGTGGATAATAGGTGTGAATAATAGGTGTGTATAATGAAAAGGTCCATAATTATATTATATTATTACATTATTCCTACAAACGACATTTTATAATTTTTTATGAAGAGCAAGAGCCGGACTCGAACCTGCGACCTCGCTCTCCCAAGTCAGAGCACCAAACCACTAGGCCATAAAGACATGTATACAATATAATCAAGGTTTTGTATATATACGAGTAAATGGTTTAACGTTCTCTTTATCGTACATAATCCGTTAATGATTTTGTAATTACGGTTTTGTTACTGTGGCAAACAAGAAATACAATGTCGTGAAAATGGTACACAGTAATTGTCCTAAAGTTTAAGGGAGTTACTGAACTTTATTTACAATTAGAACAGCTCCTATTGAAACTTTGCGAATGGATCGTAGCAGGACAAAGGCAGAGCTGGAAATATACGGATACCATCTTGAAAGCGATCCTCATAAGTAACAGTATCTGTAAATTACATTCACATTAAGCATTAGACCATTTTGAACCCAAGTGGGTGTTTCCAACAATTTTTTTGCGTTCGTATTAGATGAAAGTTTTTTGTAGGAACACGGACAAAGAGACTACTTTTTAATAGAGCATTATATTCCTGAATCAATGTCTTCCGTTGTCGAGAATGTCGAAAAATTAAGACTCGAACTTATACAGGCTCATATTTCTAAAAATTCGATGGATTCGGAAAAGGCGGAAGAGAGTTTCATATCGTTAGCGCAAGCTTTACCGCATTACGGAGGTCATTTTTATACAGCTCGTTGGGTAAGTGTAACTTTATCGTATCAACTATTACTCGATTAACTGTTTTTTGTAAATAAACTACCCCTTTTAAAAAATTTTATCCTACACCTATGGTAAATGGAAAGTTTTACAGTTGACAGAAGCAAACATGAGCCTTGGTGGGCGTGTCTATGTGTTTTGTAGAAATAATCGATATTTTGAATCGATTACCAAATATCGATACCATAAACGTCAATGTACGTTCGTTAACATTAGCTCCTGATTGGCTCGTTGCGATGACATTCTTTAAGTTCGCGTATTTTCCGTGGCTCATGTTTGCTTCAGTCGACTGTACAATTAAATGAACCCTATTGAGCGTACCATTAAAATTTCAAGAGGGTCTATTTATTTGCTTCTGTCAGCTGGATTTTCTATTTCTTTTTTTCTTCTTTAGATAATGAAAGATAACAACCACAAAGATATTTGGCTCTATATTAGCGCCCAGGGAATGAATATGTACGAAAGGGGTAAAAATACCAGTCAATTCGGACCGCAGCTTTATGAAAAATTCGAATGGAGAAATATACAAACGTTGTGTTACAGTAAACAATATTTATGTATTTTACCACACAACAGTTACCAATCCACTCATAAATTGAAGAAGTACAAACTGAAGATGGATCAAAAAAAGTAAGTCAGAAATGAAAATATGCAAATGTTATGCAACTGTTTTCAACTGCAAATCGCATGCGCATAGAATATTTGACGTTCGTAGACAGTGACAGTTTCCAATTATTAGTTGTGTGTTTGTAGTAAAAAATAAGTGGTTGCCAACTGATTGGGAATAGTTGAAAAAATCCCTAACTATTCTCCAAATTTTTAATCACGGTCATGCGCATTTTGAGTATGTTGTTCATACAGATATAACCTAAAAATTTTTCAATGTTTTCAGCTTTTGTATGTCTTCTTCTTTCTTGAGGTATTGGGGATTTTTGTATGTTAAAACTTAAAAAAAAAAACTTTCATAACAGGAAGAGAAGAATCAGCAGCAATACGAAACGCGTTCATAGCACACTAAAATGGATACCAATTCCCAAACCGTTGTGTTCGGCGCATGCGCAGTATAAAAATAATCACCAACTCGCTCTACGAACAAAGCTAATCTCTTTTCTAACGAGCGGTTTATTTTTCTTCCAGAAGCTACTTCACGTTTCGCCTCGCCTCTTTACACCATCAATTCTTCCTTCGTTTCCGTACGGACTACATCTCGCCACACACTCTATCCCAACAATTCGGAATACCATTGAAAGATATAAAAAACGAAGCCAATTCTTTATACAAAATGGACTCGCTAATGAATAACGCGGATACGGAATTCAAAATCGAATTTAGAACGTCGTCTCGATTCAGTAGACGTTTGAGAGAATCGAATATTTTAAAAAAAGCTAAAAGTATCGGAAACTTCAACGAAACCATCAACGAAACCGATCAGAATAAAGAAAACGAAACTAACGGTTTGGTACTTGAAAGCAAACACCTTTCCGGCTTCGCTATTAACAATAATGATAAAAGAAGAGGGGTTAAGATGGGTACAAGAGCTTACGTCACTTGTCAATCTGGTTTGTCGAGATCCATGGAAGCTGTAAATGCTGTTAGTACCGAGTATTTAGAAGAGATGTCGCTGCAATCTGTATCTTTGCATTGCAGCTCTACTTCTGCTTCTAGACCTACCACTGGAAAGTGTACACCGAATGAAGCTTACGTTCTTGGTGAGTTCTGTGGTCCACTTGTATTGTTTTCTTCCTTTTCCACTAATTATCGCTTTATTCTGTTCCAGATTCGACAATAAAACAAACCAGTCAACTATTTTTGCCCAACTTCCACGAAACCATAAGTCAATCCCTTCAGGAAAAACTGAACAATCTCTCTTTCGTTGATGAGAGACTGTTTGTGAACGTAACAATACGAAGAGATAAAAAAGGAAGTTTCGGCTTGCAAATAACCGAAGGTTCCGATGGAAACGTCTACATCCAATCGGTTATCGAAGACGGTCCAGCGTATCTCGAAGCAAACGTTCAAAGAGGCGATCAAATAATCGCCGTTAACCAGAAATCGTTACTTGGGTTGAAATACACCGAGGCGTTACTTATTTTGAAAAATACCGGTACCGAAGTTCAGTTTACTTTGGCCCGATCACATCCGGGAAGAAACGATTCACTCGCTTGCGATAGTCCCGTGGAAAAGCACGTCACTGAAAGTTGTAGGGATATTTCTAATATAAATAAGTACGGCGTTTCGAAACACCAATCAGAGGTGCCGTACCATAAACACATCCGGTACGAAATAGAACCGGAACCAGAGAGAAGAACCTTATCGAAATCTTGTACAAACTTGTACTCTTCAGATCATAAAGCTGTCGTAGTTGAATTGATCCCTAAGGAACATGTCGATCTGTCGAATTTTAATTCTATAGATAGGAAAATGTTGGTACCGGTACCGAGATGTTTGGGTGTTGGTAGGAAGTGGAGAGGTCCGGTGAAATATCCCGTTACTCCCGTGAAGAAAGTTCCGCAGACTAGTGATGCCGCTTCTACATCGGACGAGGAACAAGTTTTTATTTGATATCTTTTGTATAATATTATATAGTGTAAAATATAATAGGTATATATATTGGAGAAGTTCGCTTTTTGCTACGTAGTTATTATATATTTAGAAGCAGTAAAGATTATTAAAAAATTGTGTTTCATTATAACCTTGAACCCTTTGTCCGACGACCGCGTATTAACATATGATATTAACGCTCTCAAAACTAGACAAAATCAGGCATTAACGACCCCCATTAATGCATATCAACAATTTTCTGTAGGCAACCCAACGCACATCTTATATATTGACGTTTTGACGTTTTGTAGGCAACCAAGCATACCACATCGTCTTCAAAAAATGAATCCTGGTATAGAACACTTCTAGTTTTTGACTTACCTATCGTTTTATTTTATTGTTCAACAAAATTATAATAATTATTAGTGTTGACATCCAAAAAAGAATTTAAGAAAAACGAAAACAGTGACATTTGAACCAGCGACCATCTCTGTGACATTTCAATGTCAATATTTTTGACAGTACTTAACAATGAAACAAATAAATATTTTCATTTTTTAAATATTGAGAAAAACGAATACAACTGATACAGTCGACGGAAAAGCTTTGTAACTAACAGGAGTATTAAAAGCAATCTCAAAAATTATTTCGAGCACCGATCGACAAAAAAAGCTAGGCAACACTTTCTACACTTGTGAAATTTTGGTAGTTGTTGCTGCAATTTTATTGTCAACTGTACCTTTCGGTTCACACAGCAGAATACAGATTTGATTTCTATGACCGAGATCACCAAGAATCGGTTACATAATTCCTGGTTGCAAAGCTTTGGGAACATTCAGTAGGTACCACATGTTAATATATAAAAAAAACAAAGAAAATGGTAGAAAAATTTGGCAAGGTATTTCAAAAAGAAATGTGTAAAGGTAAAAGGTGATATGATACAAGCTGTATACTGATAAATTGAGGGTATTGCAAGGTTAAATATATTCTAGAAACATTTAGATTTATCTGTAAAACATATTGCAGTAGGCAACAAATCAAACTGCGAAAACCAATTGATGCTGTTCAGTTATATAATAATATGTATATCAATCATAAACTATCTCTATTTTATATGACACTTTATTATAATAAATTATTGTGTTGTATAAATTGGTTATTTTATTTATTGGTAACCAGTGGCGTGGATAGAAATAAATTTCAACTGGGATTATAATGAAAGTGGAGTTATTAAAAGTGGAATTTGTAACTCCTTACTTGTACCAGAAACCAAAATTTAGATTATGACTTGAACATTCTAATAAGTGGGTACACAAACTACAGAAGGAAAAATAAAATATTTAATAAATATATTTACAAATATAATGTTTGAATTATAAATAATGATGGTAGGTATATGCAAAATTGTGATACAAAACAAAGCTAATAAGTTTTTATAAACAAATAAAGATAAAGATTTTAAATATTTTGGGTTAATAACTTGCAGTGACCTCAAGCGTATGCCATGATTTTGTATTTGCGATAAAAAACGACACATTTTTTTAGTTTGTCGGGCTCAATACATAAATATAAAAACTTACCAGCTCTATATCACTAAAAAATCAACAAACTTATATATAAATTTTACTTTTGTAAATCATTTTTCTCTTTGTCTACGTTTTTTTCGCTGGATTCTTCTTCCCCCAAAATTTCAACGTTTCTAACTGGAGTTCTTCTTACTGGCATAGTTCTAGTTACTTCTATATCTTCTTCATCCAATGGCAAAGCTGGATTAATAGCCAATTGAAGCATCCTTAAAAGTAACATTTCTCTCACGTCTGAAGGAAGAAATTCCTCATTCTCTTGCTGCGAGGGATGGTCAGGTAACAGTCTAGCCACCCTCCTATTAGGTCTATAAGATTGAGGATCATAATCTTCATAGATACTTGGTCTTTGTTGATTATTTAGAGGTACAAAATGTTGCTGGTCTTCATCTGCATACTTCTGAAATTGTTCTTGATTCTGTTGTACGAATTGAACAGGTCTTGCTCGCTGATTTACGTAGTAAGGAACTGGTTGTTGATAAACTTGACGATATCTTTGTTGTTCTGGTTGTATAAACATTTCGGGTGGTTGTCTAACTATCGCATTAATTTTTTCTAATCTACTTTGTCTTAAAATTAATTGCTGTAACAATCTTTGGAAATCTTTGGTACTTACTGGAGGTTGAATGCTGTCTATATCATTATCACCATTTATATATCTAGTTACTGGCGTAGCACGGACTGGGATTGGATAAGGTGTTGGTACTTGCCTGGGTAACTCTCTTATATAACCATTTTCATCAACCTGTACAGGCATTGGTCGTAAAGGATGTAAAGGTAATCGTCTTACTACAGCTTGCTGTTGATCAACCTCTACCTCTGCTGGTCTTTTATTACCTTGAACGTAATACTGTCTAGGATCTTCATTGAAGTGCCTAATAAGCTGCTCCGCAGGAATTATGCTTCCTTGAATATGGCTCAAAGGAACTAAAATAGGGTTTCTTTGATTAGGGAGTCGTATAGCAACTAGAGGTTCAGGTACGTCAGATCTAGTGGAAGGAATTTGAGCAGATGATACAGGTGTTGGTTCTTGACGATCGGTTGTTGCTTCTTCTTGATTATGTGAAGTGTTTTCAATATCCTGAAGACTGTTTTTTAAGAAATTAAGAGAATATGGAGAGGTTGATCTCGGTGTAGAAGCAGTGGGTACTGAAGAAAATATCACTGGTCTAATCGATCTAGCTGTAGTAGTAAATAGTGGTCTTGGAGTACCTGTGGTCATGGAACTACTATAAACGTCAACTGAATCCTTTCCCATAGATTGTTGAAGTGTGAAAATATGTTCTCTTAGGTCATATGAAGAGCCTGGTCGTTGAGGAAGTTCTCTTCTTAAAATATTACTGTCTGGTTCTGTAACAGGCTTTTCATCAACAGGTTTCAAATTTTCATATATAGATGAAGATTCGGTGGGTCTAATTGTTACGACTTCTGGTCTTGATATTTGGCCAGCTAAAGAAGAAGGTTTTCCTTGAAGTAGTACTTTAGGTGTTGCAGAGGAATATGTGACGTACTTAGAACTTGGAGTCGTCGCTTGTCCTACGTTTATTATACTTTGGTAATTCGGTTTTTGTGTAGCTTCACTCACCAAAACAGTAGATGTCACTGGCGTTGATTGTGTTGTAGTTGACTGTTTTTTACTGGGAATTCTTTGAACGACCGATGGAATTGTTTCTTCGGGAGGTTTACTAAGAATTTCCGTTGAGTTAGTTGTACTATAAGACACTCTTTTCAATTGACCGTCTTGATCTACAAAACCATACGTTCCTTTGATGTGACCCAACACATCTCTGCTTTCAATTTTAAATGAACCATCGTCGGCTTCATAACCTATCGTATAAGATCCATCGTCGTTGATTTTTTTTATTCTTTTAATTATTTCTAATTTCTTAGATTCTTCTGTTGACAGCTCGTCTTCTTTCATTGGTTCGGTCTCTGCTGAAGACAGCCATATTGTATCACCTAGTATTAACGAGAGTAGGAGGATTTTTATCTGTAACAAATAACGATGGTTTATACATATTTTTGGTTATAAAATCTAAAATATTTAATAGGAATTTTGTTTTTCGAATCTCTTCACTTTCGGACAACCCTGTATACAAAATATCATACGTACGATTCTCCTGATTTTTTTTCATATTGATTTATAATTTGAGAGTATGAATTTTAAATTTCACTTTTAAATTCCCATTATTATGGACTCTATGATTTTTTTAATCAAAGTGCGTACCTGTGGTTATATCATAACCATATCATAACCACACTTTTTCAAAATTCCAAATCCATACGTGAAACTAGTGGATGTACAGAAGTTATGAATGGCTTTCTCGAGGTCCAAAGATTCCGTTTTTCTTCAATTGTTGGTCTATATTTAAAATATTGTTGGTTTGCGCAATATTCTGTCATTTAATATGAAGTATAGAAAAAATAAAACAATGGATTTAGTCATAAATAGGTTAACAAACTTATATTCACTTTCTCACAATTCATTTTCATGTGAAAACAATGTATTCATGAATGACGTAAAGTTATAAAAGTACATAGCTTGACAAATAACTGTAATAATGAGTGTAATTTCATTGTCAATTATGCTAGAATATATTATATAGATATATAAGTATACAGGTATCATGTGAAATAAGTAAATACATTTAAAAATATCTTTTTCTACTTCTATTAAATTATATAATCATTATTTCACTTTTCTTGAGCAATTATTAATGTTTGCTCCAAATTGGAATCGTTCCAAAGTACTGTATAGTGCGCAAACTCAAATTTGGGATGGACACATCAACACTTTATCACCCTATAGATGCATCGAAGCAGGGTAGACCAAAAATTAATGAAAATATTGAACAAAAGTCCCTATATATTAAACTATCAAACTATATCAAGAATATCTAATATTATACTAGCTAATAATAAATACTTTATGGACGTATATCATCTGAAATAATAATTATCATTCTGTTCAAATGGCTTAAACATTGCCTACTATGAAGACAAGGGTAAGAGAAATCTCTAGACGTCCACCTTGAATGAAATTCCCTGATGGTCTGTGTTTAACTTCAAAATGTAGAGCGTTTCCCCCATGTAACTCTCCAGAGGGGTTTTAGAATCTCAATATACATCGTTTGTTAAAGATATAACAATTGCTACTTGTTATCCTGGATTGGGAAAGATTTTTTATTGATTTATCCACGTTGTGTATCAGTAAATTTAAAAAAAATCCATCTCGCTTCGTTTATAACAAAATTAAGGGTCATTGGTGTATTTTGCATGTAATTTGATAAATAGTCCAGTGAAATTCACAATATAAATAATCACGAATCAATATAGGTATCGAAATCAAACATTCCTACCTGGACTTGTTTATCCAATCACCCTGTATACATATAACACTTATCAACACCAGTGAATAACACAACACAAAACAAATAATGTTTGTTATAGATTTTAAAGTATAACAACTTTGGAAAAATGCATGTGGGAAATGGGAAACTCACCTGTAGTGAGGTTGCCATAGCAGCCAGTGAAGTGATGTCTGTCACTTTCACCACGAACACTGACTCCTGTAACGGTCGGCTTTGCTTTATAACTTCATTTGATCATTTATCATGTACTCTATGTCTTGTGGGGATTCAACCTTGAATACATTGCACATTACTAAAAGAGTTCTAATTATTTACTTAAAGAACAATACATTTATATAAACTAAGAACGAGTTCGCATCGTATAAACACAAACAATTTTTTACTTAATTATGAGTAAAAGTTATTTCAAATAGTATTACGAAAAATAAATGTATAGTATGATAAAACTATTACATAATCAGTACACGAATTCGAGTCCATTTCTTGAGACTCCCTGTATACTAAAATTGTTCCTACTATAAGTTGTATGTTTTGAGATGCAGAAATATTGGAGAGAATAACAGCATTGGTTCTATTAAAGGCAAGAACAAGAGGAAGACCATGAAGCAGATTATGATGGGATGAAGTAGAGGAAGATATGGAAGCATTTAAAATCAAAGACTGTAAAATTAAATGCAGAAGAGGAGAATTTGGAGGGCTGGGAGAGGAAAGGGGCCAGGGGAGAGCTGATATTAGAGGAGCAATCCACCTCCTCAGAACCTAACCGTTCTCACGACAAAATGTTTATTGTTTCTGGTGATCTTTTAGTTAACTAAAACATTTGTTTTCAAATTATTTTTATTTAAAAAACTAATTATGCAAAATAACCCATATATATAAAGGTACTTTGTTAGTTTTTAACAACTTTTTTTTTAAAGTAGGTACAAACATTCATTATTTCTTTAAACAAATTAGCAAACAATGAATAGTCCAGTATCTCAGAGATATAATTTTGAGATTTCTGGATTTTCAATACCATTGTTACAAAATATTAAGACACAAAAACAATATGTCCCAGTTCGCACGTTAAATTTACAAATTTGTAATTAGGTAAATACACTATAGTCATTCTATTAAATGCTTTCAACTTACAGATAACAATCTTTAATGTAACGTACATATTAATAAATGACAGGTCGTTTTTTTTTATATCTGCAGTAGTAATATTCTCAAAAATATTTAACTTCTAATATAATAATCAAAAGAAAAACATTTAACAAAGCTCAAGGTTAAATCTCATTAAATTATTTGTATGTATAAAAGTACCAAAACTATTTTATTTGAATTTTCTTTAACACTTTTTCACACTACTAAAGTTCAAATTCATTAACAGCGTTTTCTCTTCAAATTATAATCTTTAAAAGAAATTACTTCTCGTCGCAAAATAAGTTTTTCTCATGAAAATATATCTCACATTAATTGTTATACAGAGTGCGCGAGCTTATCTACTCTACCTAGCGACGAAACTGAAAGATATGTTGAAAAGATTGCATAGAGTATTTAAAATCTTACCAATCACCTACAGAAATACTCTTAAAATATTGAAATTTCGTACAAAACACTTCCTTCATATCAATAAGACACATCAGTTCATTTTCCTGTAAAATAATACCATTATTCTTCACATTTTGTTCGCTGTTTTCATTCGTTTTTAAATATTCCTTAAGACTTTCCTTATAGTAATTATCAACGAAGCTCAATATACCTAAACTATACCAAAACATAAAGAAAATAAATATAAAACTTCTCAAAATTATAGCAAGCATTTTAAATTAAAAAAAAAATAGCTCATCTATGTCTCTGTGTATTCAATATAAAGATAATATAAACTGTTTAAAGTTTCTTGAATATTGGGCCAAGCAAGTACGAAGAATATTATAAGAGTGTTTCCTAAAATGAATAACTTCAAATTTTCAACTCCTTCATCTGATCTCAACCATTTGGAAAAACCTTCTTCGTCATCGGAATCAACTTGATCGCTTTTTGGTTGATTTTCGGTATTTTTTGAAGGCGATAACGAAGATTTATTGCGTTTACCCATTTCCATTCAATGCTAAGGTCATATCTGAAATAGATAAGAAAATATTTTCAATTATTTTTTAAAATTATCGCATGGCTATAGAAAAAATAGTGTGCATCACTAGAACGAAAATGAGTTATTACACTGGCGGAGAGATTAAAAAACAAGTAGAGTTTACGAAAATTTCTCCTCAAGCTCTCTTCAAGCTGTTCAATAGATTAATGACTATGCTATTATAAATTAAGGGCATAATGCATAGTAGGATAATCTAATTATAAGCTGTCAGAAATTATTACAGAGCTGCCAGTTCTACTGTACTGATACACTCAAGTCCCAGCCGTGAAAAACTTCAACGCAAATAATATTGAAAAGTAAAGGACTAAAAATCAGCTTTATTACATCTAAATGCAATGTTGGTATTTCCCACAACAATTTTCTAGGTATAAAATATAAAATCAACAAATTACAAATTGAAATATCAATTTATATAAAAGTTTGGCAGCGTTGTAAAATTTAACGACCATTAAAATCTAGTCTTTGTCGGTACTTACTTGCAAGTTTAGTCAGAATGGTCGGGGTGGTGATTGTAACCTGGTCAAAGTTTCGCGCAAAGCCTCTTGTCAGCTTGTTTTTGCCCAACCCTCGTTTGGCTTGGAATGTTTCTTATCAACTTATGTCTCTATCCGGATACGTGTTTATCAAACAATAACACGAACTGGTGTTCGAGACGGATTTGATGAAGCTCTACAATGCTCACTACGTCAGCAAAAATTATACAAGTACAAAAGGGGGTCGCTGAGATTGTAACATGGAAACATATTTTACCCTGTCGAGTAGCAAAATATGACATAAAACTTTGTTGATAGAACATTATTTATAATATTATAATCCTATTATAGCGATTCTAATCCTCTTTTAATCTGTTAAGGAAGCCTCAGAAATATATTACGAGAATGATTTTGTAGGTCTTGAAGCATTTATGGTAGGTACATCTTATTATTTAATTAACTCTAAAATTAAATTAAATATGATTATAGAGACGCGGAATTGGTGTTAAATTATCATATTTGTGGCATATTTTTGACACTTGGGTCTCTTATAACAATTATGTATTTGTAAGAAAGATAGAAAGCTGTAAATTAGAGAACACTTTTTTTTAACTTTGTTTTCTACATAAAAGGTATTCTTTGTTGAACGACTAAGACACTCTATTTTCAAGATTTCTTAAGATCTACCATTTATCTGATTTAGAAGATCTCTAGTTAGATTGCATTTAAATGTATAAAACCAACTAGCGACATCTAATAGAACAGTTCTAAAGACATTCTTGATTTGAATACAGTTTCCTTTGAATGTTAGTTAAAATTTAAAATGCTGATACTAGAAGCAGATCGATTTTTGAATTTAGTTTACTATTTTTTCAAATTATAGTCCACAATTTTGGGATTTCCCTGGCCAGGAAAATTAACAGTAGTCCAAAGTATGCAGACAGATTTTCAAAATTTTAACATACAGGGTAATTCATTAACAAAATATAAAGAGCCCCCAATAATTATTGTTTATTAAATATTAAAATTCAAAAAAAAGTTCCACAACAACATTTTCATTTAGTAAACTTGTTTTTATGTTAATCACAATCATACAGGAAACAATTTTAAAAATAAATTGTTCTATTACCAAGATAAGCAAAGTTTCCAAATAAAACCAGATCCGTTTCAGGATAATTTGTAAATTTTAAATAAATGTAATTAAACTCTTATACTTTCTAGTGTTCTATATCTCTATATATATATATATTTTTGGTTGATAAGCAAGCCATAATTATCAATTAAATCAGTGATATTACGTTGCAAAAACAACTATGTAAAGCAGTCTAAAACGAAGAAGAATTGAAGTCATATTGTGAATTAATATTGCCACTGAGGTAAACAATACTGTGCATATGAAATTTTACTTGAAATGATTTAATTTTGAAATATTATTATGCCGTTCCTGTCTTGCCCTTGCATCCTTGTAATATTTTTCTTACATTATCTGATATTAGTGAACATTGCTAATCACTATTTCCTTTTTTTTTACCACTCAGAATAAGTGTTTTACCGTTCTTGACACAATAGAGTTATTGAACGGATTCGCAAGAAAATTTGCAATTGGTACATCAGAAATTTTAGTGAAAAAGATAAAAATTCAAATTGTTTTAAATATACAAGTGGATTGGTGGTAATATATAAGATGGGAAATCCAATATTAGATGTTGAATTTTCAAAATCTTCTTCTGTATCGGCCAAAAAATGGTGGCAAGTTCCTTGGTACATGTATTTTTGCAGTGTATCAGGTAATAAAATATATACTTGGACACCTAATAATTTGTAATAATTATTAATTAATTTCTTACAGCAAATGTATTGGTAATGGCAGTAGGAATGAACATAGCATGGTTTTCGCCGGCTATAGGAAAATTAGGCTCAAATGATACTAGTTTAAATCCTCTTGGTACTCCAATAACAACGATCCAAATGTCTTTGATCACTACCTTTCCCTATTTATCTGCCATAGTAGCAATTCCAATTTTCGCTAAAGCTTTAGATCAAATAGGAAGGAAGAAGACTATCAGAATAGTGTGTATTTTATTAACCTGTAGTTTAACTGTAACTGCGTTCGCTACAAAATTTTACATACTTTTAAGCGCATTGGTTGTAAGTGGAATGTGCGTTAATGGGGCGGTTATTTCAACATCAGTTTACAACAACGATATAGCTGACGATTCTAACAGAGGAAAATTAGGGTGTTTGATGTCGTTAAATATCCCAATAGGTATTGTAATCTGTTATTTTTTCGGATCTTTTACAAGCGTAAAGTATTTATCTTTAATATGCGCTCTCCCGCCGGTAATCTGTTTCATATTATCTATTTTTATTTGCGAATCTCCCGTTTATTTGGTTTATAAATTTAGAATATCCGATGCCATTGAGGTTTTGGAAAAATTAAAACATACTAAAGACAGCGCGAAAATCGAATACGAAATTCAAAAAATCAGAGATAATATACAAGTTATGTCTATATGTAAAAAAATAAATTGTTTTGATATATTTAAATCCCCTGCTACAAGAAAAGCAATATTATTATCTTACCAACTATTTTTAATTGAACAATTGTCTGGTATTTCCCCTGTATTAGCTTTTGTCGGTCCAATTTTCAACAAAGCTGGTTTGGGATGGTCTGGAGATACTGTAGGAATAGTAGTAGGACTAACCAAGCTTATAGCAACTTTAATAGCGCTTAGTTGTATAGATCGATTAGGAAGAAGGAGTTTACTACTATTTTCTTCGATTTTTTGTACATTTCCTTTGTTATTTCTTGGATTTTCATTTTATTTGAAGCATATAGAATCACATCTATTGGACGAATTACAATATTTACCTGTGGTTTTTGTTACTGTTTTCATCTTGATACATTCAGTTGGACTGGGAAGTGTTCCTATAACTTATGTTGGAGAATTATTTACAAATGATTTTAGAGCTATAGGTGTGTCGTTAGCTATAGTACTACAACAAATCAATTTATGTATAATGAATTTTTGTTTTCCTTTACTGTCTGAAGCTATTGGAGTGCATTGGTGTTTTTGGATTAATTCTATGGCCACGTTAATCGGATGCTTAAGCATTTATTTCACCATTTATGAAACTAAAGGTAAATCGTTTGCAGAAATTCAAAATATGTTGAATTAACCTTTTTAATGGCTTATGTTAATTTTAGATACTATTTTTTATTTAAAATAGCGAGTGTTTGATAAAGAAAGATTGTATGTTAAAAAGTAGAAATATACATATCTCTTTTTTCTTTGTCTTTAAGAATAACTTTAAAGGGAGAGTTGAAATGCCAATTTGATACAATTCTACTCTCAACCAAACACTCCACTAAGAAAAATGCAGAAACTTGTAGAATTGTATATTTTCAAGTTTTATGTACCTAAAATTAAATTATTTATGTTCAAAATGTTATGTTATAAGAAATATGTACATGTCATAAGGGTCCAAACAGTATAAATAAAATATCCATGTCACCTAAACATTTTCTTTCAACACTAAAAAGTTTCTTAGGAAGCAAAGCCCTAAAATAATCAATTGCAAATGGTCACTTCAAACAGAACCTCAAATATAAATAAATAATAAACTAGATGTATACATAAAGCATCGTTTGTAACGCCAATGGCATTAAAACGACCTTTAAAGGCGATATAGATGAACAATACCGAATTTGGTTTATACGCAAGACAGTTGGCAAACTTCAAATGGCTTCTACCAAGATGACTAATTCAATTTACAGCTACTTGTGCAAAGTTCATGCATTTGGCAAGTAGTATGGGTTGCCTATTCTTCATATTTCTACCCATAAATTAATATCGATATCTGATAATTGAGGCTGTTTTATTGTGTGAGTGGGTTATTCACATTTCCCACATTTTTCTTTGTATCACCAACATTAATAAATTATTGAAAAACATTAATTAAAATATGAATATTTCCATATGTATGGTTTTATAACTTCAGTGAAAAACAATAATTTTAATTATTAACCGATAAATTATTCCATTGTTTATAATAACATTAAAATGTTGATAATACTCTTCCACTAGCGTTAATTTTTGAGTATATTTTGCAAATATACCAGAATCTTTGAACTTTGAAGCGTAATTCAATGTCTGTCGTGCTATATATCCAAGGAAGTAGTTGTTGCTACTTTATGAACGGTGTCTCTGTTCTTTGAAAGGCGTTATTGATTTTCTATAGAGTTTTCGCACATGCGTAACGCGTTATATAATTAAGAAAATAAATATATTATTATCTTGACTCATTATTATTTCCTGAGGTTTTAGAAAAATTTACCAGATCCATTACTTTTCATAGGTGAGTGTTGGAATTACGCCGGATTTTGCGGATTTCCGTTATCAAAATAAAATTTCAAATTTCCTCTGCGTTGTCATTCAATATTTATTTCCTTACCTCTACTATGTGCTTAATCGATCACATTTTGTTGTTTATTATCATACAATAAATGATTATTTATAATGAATTATGAAGCCATTTTACTTTTTTACACAAACCCATTATTTTTTATTATTTTCATAGCAATTCAGGTGTTTTTCGACTTGACTACGTCACTGTATTGATTTTATAAATATTGAGCAAACTCCGCCACTGGAACAACAACAAATAATGTACAAAATCAATTAACTATTTTGCTGATTTAATAAAAAATGTTTAGTAGAGTTTTATTTGAAGAAAATAGATTTTATATGTCTTAGTGTGCAGTTTCTGCATTTTTAATATTCGAATTTTGATTATACGATTTTATTTAAGAAGAAATTATTTAATAATTAAAAACGATTTTTGATTTGGATTTGTGTTCGTATATTTGAAAAAGGTTAGTAGATTTATTAAATTTTGAACATTTTTTCCAACAAAAAAACATTATTTAGATAATTTTTTTAAGCACAAGTGTCACATGCTTAAATAATATAAAGTAAATGAAAAATACACCATCCTGTATGCCCAACTCCATGCTGACGTTTCATTTTTGTTTGATTTTTTTTAAATAAACATATGTTTTCTTAGTGTATCTTTGAAATCTAGACTCCCATATCGATAAAATTGAACTAACACCACCTCAGAACTATACCAGTACTTTCCCAATTATAGTTTTGTATCTATATAGTTTTAAAATGGTCAAAAACCTTATGACAACTCAGTAGCAAGCTTGTCATATTTGAAATTTATTTGTTTTCTTAGTGTATCTTCGAAATCAGACTCCCATATCGATGAAATTGGACTAGCACCACCTCAGAACTATACTAGTACTTTCCCAGTAATAGTTATGTATCTTTATTGCCTTAAAAATGTCAAAAACCTAGTGACAACTCAATTACTACCATTTCTCATTTGAAATTGATGTTTTCTTAGTGTATCTTCGAAATCCAGACTTCCATATCGATAAAATTGGACTAGCACCACCTCAGAACTATACCAGTACTTTCCCAATTATAGTTTTGTATCTATATAGTTTTAAAATGGTCAAAAACCTTATGACAACTCAGTAGCAAGCTTGTCATATTTGAAATTTATTTGTTTTCTTAGTGTATCTTCGAAATCAGACTCCCATATCAATGAAATTGAACTAACACCACCTCAGAACTATACCAGTACTTTCCCAATTATAGTTTTGTATCTATATTGTTTTAAAATGGTCAAAAACCTTACGACAACTCAGTACCTAGCATGTCATATTTGAAATAGTTTTTTTCTTGGTGTATCTTCTTAATTCAATCTCCAATATCGTTGATATTGATGTGGGATCATTTTAGAACTAAGCTGAATGTAATGCAGAGAAAATCATTGAAATTGGTTAAAACATAAAAAAGTTTTTCCCGAACATATAAAAATACTCTGACCAATATGATAGCAATTTCCAAAACAATATATTATACAATAAATACAATAGTTTTCCCATTACGACCTCATCAATTTTGGCTTTTCAAATGCTTAAAACAATTAAATTTGAATTGAAAACAGTTTTATTATCTTCTATTGGAAACCAATTCTCAAGATATCAGAAAACCGGAAAATGTTCGTAATAATATTAAAATTACCAACCACTAGTATATCCTCTCAAATATTTGAATAAAATTTATCACACGGTTGATTTTACTTAATTCTGTAAGTGCGGTGACAATATAAACAGTGTGGAAATAATTGACTGTAAGTTCATTAATTTTATAAACTTTAAAATAATTTTTATTAGAAAAAAAAATAACATAGGTTCGCCCAAATCAAAGCATGTCAAAAAATGCTGTTTTTATTGGAAATAAATTATTAAAATTTGTTAAAAAATTGATAAATACAAAAACTATTATTGGAATATTGGATCTCAAATTAATTATTTTTGGCATTAACAAGAGAAACATATCCATAGTTACCAAATAAAATTAATAATTCTACCTCAGTGACATATTATTATTATTATTATACTTTTTAGAGCGATTTGAATTTAAGTGGAGATTTAAGATGACATTGACATTTCGGAGCGCTATCTATCGAATTCTACTTTTCCCAATTACAAAAATTCCTAAATATTAAAGTACTTAACTGATAATTAAAAGTTGTTTAAAAAAAAGTAGGTTGTTGTTAAGTATCTATTATTTTTAATTAATAGTTAGGTAATTGAAACTTAAATAATATTTTGAAAAACTGGCTAGAACATATAATTGGCACAAACCAGTCAAAAGAGCTGAGCCGAACTGTACACGAACATTAATAAAATATTTCTGTTTCAGCTACCGGATATATTGGCTGCCATGGAATTCAAACCAGTACAAACACAAGTGGAATTTTCAAAGTTCAATATAGTTACCCATAAAGTTTTATATCGAGTGTCCTGGTTCACTTATTTATATAGTTTGGCAGGTAATTTTAACTATTTAAATAAAAGAAATATAATGTTTCAATCGAAATACAGTTAACGCTATAGAAAATACTCGCGAAATCTTCAAAAAAAGCATCTTGAACTATATTAGCGCAGTTTCACTTTGACTTATGCATTCATTTGATCTCACCCAGAAGAATCTTTAATTGTCTAAGCCCTACTAGATCTTTCCAATGGTCAGGCCCTTAGAAAGGTATTTCAGACCCCCTCTTTGCTAGTTCAATTGCTATTTCATTTCCTTCTATTCCAGTGTGTCCTGGAATCCATAGTAAGGTAACTATATTTTTCTATGACTGTTGAAAAATGGACCCTTTTTATGTAACATTTTTGTTGAGTAACTGGATGCATTACACAAAACAAGCCACGCCCCGTGTGTAATAATCCATTACACACGACTATCTGGCCAATCACCGTCAAAGAATGCCATTACACACGACTATGTTCGGTGTAATGTTTGAATCAGACTCGCCATGAAATGTCATAATTTTACTTTGACAGTACCTATACCTACCTACCGAAGGTGATTTAGAGCTGACTTTTTGTTAGAATGGATACAGAAAGTGAAAACGAATTCAACTGCTCAAATTTCACCATCAATATTGTAAGCAATAAATGAATTTTCATTGTAGCTTTCAAAATGGAATTGTTTGACATAAAGCATTAAGTTTATTCAATGAAATATTCTCTAAATATCTCGTTCGTTTGAATTGATAAGTGAACACTCAGTCATAGAAAAAGTATAGTATTCTACTTTCGTGTAATGGCTATTACTCACTCGAATGATTACGACGTTCGCCTACGGCTCACGTCGCAAACTTCATTCTCATGAGTAATAGCCATCATTACACGCTCGTTGAATAATATACTATTTCTCGCCTAGTTCGTTTAGTTTGTCTAGGCATTCCTACACCATTTTAGAACTGATTACACAAGAGCTCAGTGCTCTTATGGCGTGGAATTCCGCTTGAAAGGTACTTGGGGTTTTTCCCAAGCTTTCGGAGTGTTTGGTTCCTATCCCAGTTCCTCCTATTGCTTTTGAGCCATCTGTGTACCATCTGTTAACATGGTAAGAATTGGACAACTTTCACATACAAACAAACCTTCATGAATAACTTTGAGCAAATTATCTTGTCTTTTTAACCTAATAAATTCTTTTTTTTTAGCTGGTTTATTAGTCGCCTCGTTCGGCCTGAGTATTGGTTGGAGCTCTCCAGTGCTGACAAAACTAAACAGCAACGACACCAACATCAATCCACTAGGAAAACCTATAACAACGATTCAAACATCCCTTATAGTCTCTCTTCCACTGGTGGGTACAGCTTTTGCATACTTAATATGGGCGAAGATTGCCGATACTTTCGGTAGAACGATAGCTTTGAGACTCGTTGCTATAATATTGGTTTGTAGTTTGTTAATAACAGCGTTCACTACAAATATTTATCTACTTTGCACAACTTTAACAATAACCGGTGCAAGTGCTAGTGGAGCCTTACTTTGTGTTTCTCTTTATAATAGTGAAATAGCAGAAGAAAACGATCGAGGAAAATTGGGGTGTTTAATGGCGATGCAAGTGCCGATTGGACTTTTAGTCGCATTTATTTTCGGATCGATTTGTAGTGTCAGAGTGTTCACTTTAATTTGTACTATACCTCCAGTGTTACATTTACTTTGTTCTTATTTCCTACCGGAATCTCCAGTTTATTTGGTATCGAAAAATAGACAGGCTAAAGCGATTGCTTCTTTACAAAAATTACGGAGGAACAAAACCGACGAAGATATAGAAGAAGACGTTAAAAAGATACAGGATGTGATAAGAAACACGAAAACAGCCAAACAAAGAAATATCTTGGATATTTTTAAGAATCGTGCCACTAGAAAAGGATTTTTTTTAAGCTCCGAAGTATTTTTAGTTGAACAGTTGTCTGGTATTTCTATAATTTTAGCTTATGTAAGTGTTATTTTTGAAGGTGCTGGCACTGGATTATCCGGAGATACTGTTGGTATTATTGTAGGTTTAGTTAAAATGGGAACTTTCTTAATCGCTACTATGTTTGTTGATAAATTTGGAAGAAGACCGCTCCTTTTGGTTTCATCTTTATCCTGCGCAATTCCGATGTTATTCCTTGGATTTTATTTCTATTTAAAATCAATTAATTCTTCTACAGTGGACAATATTCATTGGCTGGCCATAGTATCAGTTGTCCTCTATGTTATTGTTTATGCTGTAGGTTTGGGGAACGTACCGATGGCATTTGTAGGTGAAATTTTTCCAGATGATTTGAGAGCTCAAGGAGTCGCTTGCGCATTGATATTCGATGAATTGTTAGTATCTATTATAACTTTTAGTTTCCCGTTGTTGTCCAGTTGCATAGGAGCACATTGGTGCTTCTGGATATGTGGAGGTTCTAGTTTGATTGGATTGGTAGGGTTGTATTTTACAATACCGGAAACTAGAGGGAAAACTTTTTCTGAAATACAAAAAATTCTAGGAAGTTAAAAGTTATTTATATAAATGACAAACTTATCGATTTTTGAGAACAAAAATAATCCTTTAGAAGTGTCAAGATGTTGAATTGAACAATTCAATGTCAAGATGTTGGATTTAGCATGGATCGTTCATAGTTTCAAGTCTTCCAGACTATTAATTGTTCTCATAAAATGATATTTTCTCATTAATGAAACTAATTTTTCATGTTTCATGTTTAATATACAATGGATTTATTTAAAATGACTATTTTCTAGTCTTCATAAGACAACTTTTCAATTTACTTTTAGTGTAATAAATACAAATATTCTGAATATAATATAGAGTCGAAAACTATATTCAATTTTTTTATTATATATATTTTTTTAAAGGAATTTAACAATTCACATTTTTATATATACATTGCTAAATTAGTTTATGTGAATTTTTGAAATTTTTCAACCATAAAATAAATTTTTAAATGTTGTATCTAGTTTCTATATTCATTCTTTCCACAATCCTTTTCTCTAATTTATAATAAATCCTATAATAATACTAGGTGCTAATGTTAAAGATAATCAATTGAAATAGATAAAGGCCAATAAGAATTAAATAAAAATAGATATATGTTCAGAAGTGATTACACGTGACTAACCTCAAATTATATTGACAATTTTCGTGTGGTTAGAGGCGGGGTTTGTTAGTTCAGCTAGTCGCTGTGATGCGCCATACTCAACTGGTTGCGCACAAACTCCTCTCCTTTATTCATTACTCTATGACTGAGCCTAAATTGACTGCGAAAACGCAAAAGATTTACTCAAGTATGTAGTTTTCCTTTGCGTACTTAGAGTCCAAGGCCTATCTAGAATACTGCTTTGTGTGGCCTCGGCACTGGCATCTTAACAAAAGTATAGATAAGCAAGGTCATAATCAATCGATTGGGCATAAAATTTACTATAAATTACATATTCGTATATGAAATATCGTAAATACAAATTTTAATTTCTTTTTCTTTCATATTAACTGATTGTGTACAAACTTAAAACTCTAATTATTATTTATATAATTAACCAATAATAAACAAAAACAATAAACGATTTTGCTGATTAAATAATAATTGAAGTTTTAAATAAAGAAATTAGTTTGTACGTATGCAAAATTAAAATTTATGTTCGATTTTTAATTGTAACTCATGAGTTTTATTTAAAAAAAGATTAGTTATTGAGAAAAGTAGAATTAAAGGTGAGTATATTCTTTAAATTTTATTTAATTAAACCTATAAAAATACCAGCTAAATATTTTTTTGAAGCACAAGTGACCAGACTTCTAAAATGTTTCTTATCATCAGAAAACCTCTTGAAATAGTATTGCATTTAATAAGGAAAGTCTACAGGAATTTTATACGTTACAAATTTCAAGTTCTTAAATGTCAAGCCATTAATTTAATATACTAAGGCCAGTATATAAACAAATTTGATAAGAATTGATTATCAAATGAATTTTTTTTAATATATCAACGTAAAAAAAATACGATAAATAATTAATATTTTACAGGGCTGTGTACTGAGCTGAATTTTTAGGTAAACAATCAATAATTTAATTATAAATAATCGAAAAAAGGATTTCCAAGGCTGGATATTTACATTTAAAAACTATTTTTAAAAATATGAATCGAAGGAATGTTTAAGAAATGTGTTGGTATAAATATGTAAATTTAATTGCTACCTACAAATACTGAATGCGTGAATTTGAAACATTTTGAAACACTAATGTCCATTTAGCCAGCTGAAACATTTTCTATTTACTGTTTTGTTAGTCGTAATTAACATTATTATTATTGGTTTCATTATATTTATCGGCTCTATAAAAACATTAACACCACTGCAAATTGGATTTAATATAATTGAACTAATTATTTATCTAAGTATATAATTTTCAACAACCTTTATTATGGTAATTATATCATATTAAATATTTTGTTGACTGTATCACACTGTATATTATTTGCTATCAGTTTCTGCGCAGATTTATTATCAGATTTTAAAAGCAGGAACTTATTTCGAATTCAAATTATCGATACCCTTTAAATTAGTTTATAATTTTTCGTAGTTCGCCCTCGAATAAGTTCTTTGGAAGTTTTTAATGGGTCCATGATTTTATTTTTCAATCAGGTATACTATACATTCTATAATAAATATTTTCACTACTAATTTTAAAATATAGCACTAAACCACACTATCTTTCAATGATTTCATGCTTCGCTTAATTGAAATCGCCAATTACTTTCCTAATTGTTTATTGAGCAAGAAACAACCAACTATCTATCTCGTGACATCTGAACTTGGATGTGAAGCATTGGAGATATAAACTCCTAGGAGTAGAGCATCCATGGGAGGATTTCTCAAGGACTTGTGTCATGTCTGTTGAGTCTTAAGAGCACAAAAAGGTCTCTGAGCCTCTAGCTGGTGGTTCAGAGCTGATAAATCAATCAAGATGGGTGAAATATTGTTGAGCAGTGTATTAGAATACATTAGGAATCGATAGCTACTTTAATTTTTTTGAGATTCATGTAAATAGTATCAAAGTATAACCGAATAAACCACATCTAATTTTCAAGGTTATGTTAATAGAAACATATTTGGCGTTTTAAAGTTTTGGGTTATTATCTCGATTTATATCCGGATTGTTTCTTAAGGCCACAAAATTTTGATAATGAAATTGATTACGACTTGACTGATAAATAATTTGAGATTGTTATAATTCTCCGGAAGTATGTTCATGGATGCTAACGTTTTTTCGATCGATTCAGTAAATTTCACG
The DNA here is from genome assembly GCA_963978555.1 of Galerucella nymphaeae. NCBI lineage: Eukaryota > Metazoa > Arthropoda > Insecta > Coleoptera > Chrysomelidae > Galerucella > Galerucella nymphaeae. Next base: position 23,636,814 of record OZ021706.1, on the reverse strand, counting down.
TATTCAAGTGTAATTTGAGTCCATAATGCTGACTAGTAAAGAAGTTAGCACAACGCAGTTTAAATATTTCCATACCTACCCCTTGCTTCAAAATTTTCGACAAAAAAATTGCTCAAAATTTGTCTGGAGGGGTTTTTTAATGCGAAAAGTCGACTGGAACAATCCGTTTTTGGATAAAATCATTTCTCCTCCAAATAGGGTCATGAAATTTTCGAAAATCCACTTTTCAAAACAAAAGATGCTCATAACTCGACTAATATGATAACTAGAACGTTCTAGTCTTCGGCAATCGATTTAGCGGAAAATTTTACGTATTCCAGTTTATTTTGAGTCCATAATTACGACTAGTAAAGAAGTTAGCACAATGCAGTTTACATTAAATATTTCCATACCTACCCCTTGCTTCAAAATTTTCGGCAAAAAAATCATTTTTGACATAAAAATTGCTCAAAATTCGTCTTGAGGGGTTTTTTGGTGCGAAAAATCGACTGGAACAGTCTGTTTTTGTATAAAATCATTTTTTCTCCTTCAAATGAGGTCATGAAATTTTCGAAAATCTACTTTTCAAAACTAAGAGTGCTTATAACTCGACTAATATGATAGATAGAACGTTCTAGTCTTCGGCAATCGATTCAGCGGAAAATTTTACGTATTCCAGTATATTTTGAGATAATTCCGAGCAATATGGGTGTTAGAAGAAACCAGTTAACATTAAATATTTCCATTTCTACCCCTTGCTTAAAAATTTTCGACAAATAAAATGTTTTCGGTATAGAATAGTTATCATGAACTTATTATCAATAGAACAAACTTTTGTACCCGATATTAATAAAAAAATTTGTTTTATAAACAAAATCTTCGGCAAGATTTTCTGCTAAGAGAAAAAATTCAAAAACGATCAACAATTCATTCTATTCATTCACTTTAACAGGGAAGTTGTAGAGTTTGTATTGCTCAATAAAAATAATTATTATTGTATGTTTTAAGTGAAAACGTATATTCAGAAAGTGAAATTATTAGCTAATATATATTTTTTCATATTTTTTCAATTTGTTGGGATATTTTTTCATATAAACTGGTGTATTTCTAACTGAATCCTCAAGAAATCCCAAATACAAAAAATATTTACAGACTGATATAACACTATTATTCTTAGTTCCAGTTTTATGACTTCCAATGGACGAAGAAAAATTACAAATTGACTTCTTGCCCGAGAAAAAAGAAGAACCAACACCATGGTTCACTTTCTTTTGCGGTTTATCAGGTACTATTAAAAAAAAGTTATCCAAGTATGTATATATTTTTGGTAAGACAGTCACTGACGTTTGGTAAGAAATAGGAAATCTCTTAGTGATTTCCTATTTCTTCCAATATTACATTGGGGCTGATTCCGCAAAAGGATTCATGCCCCCAGAAAGGTATTTCAGTCCCCCTCTTTGCTAGTTCATCTGCTATTTTATTTCCTTTTATTCCAGTGTGTCCTGGAATCCATAATAAATAATATAGTCCTCGCCTAGTTCATTGAGTTTATCTAGGCATTTTTCTCACACCATTTTGGTACTGATTACATAAGAGCTCAGTGTTTTAATGGCTGCTTGACTATCCGACATTATATTTAAAGTAACCCAACTTCTTCTAGTTTTCCTAAATGTGACATTGGCTGGGCATTTTCATATCTTTGCAATTTGATAACTACAGTTTATTGTTTATACAGCTTCATAATTTACATGTAAGCAGCTCAATAAAAATACCAACATTAATTTTACGTTCTGTTTTAGCGGCTGTAATGGTGATGTCATTAGGACTCTCAATAGCCTGGATCTCCCCAGTTATACCAAAGCTTATGTCGAACAATACCGACATTAATCCGCTAGAAAAACCACTATCCACATTTCAAGTTTCTTTACTGCCAGTTCTCTTATTTTCTTCGACTACACTAACATATCCGGCGTGGGCAATAGTCGTGGACAAAATAGGAAGAAAATCCACTTTGAGGCTACTTGCAGTTACTCTAATAATAAGTTTAACAACCACAGCGTTTGCAAATCATTTTTATATTTACTGCGTATCATTGGCAGGTACCGGAGCAAGCGTAGCTGGATCAGTATTGTCTGCCTCTGTTTATATAAATGAAATAGCAGAAGATAGATATCGAGGTAGCTTAAGCAGTTTGATAGGCTTGCAAATTCCATTGGGACTTCTTTATGGATTTATTTGTGGGGCTCTTACGACTGTACCAGTTTTTACTTTACTTTGCGGAACACCTGCAATAATTCACTTGGTTTTGTCTTTTTTTATACCAGAATCGCCTGTTTATTTAATAGCGAATAATAAAGAAGATGAAGCTGTTGAAGCTTTGAAAAAATTAAGATGTACCAAAGATTACAATTTTATAGATATGCAATGTAAAAATATAAAAGAAATGATACGTACTACAGCTTCCGCGAAAAAGAAATCTATTTCAGATATTTTTAAAAGTCGTACAGCAAAAAAAGCATTTTATCTAGCGACGCAGGCGTTTGTTATTGAACAACTATCCGGTATTTCGATCATACTAGCTTACGTGGTTACTATCATCGATGAAACACGTTTAAGTTTAACCGGTAATACTGTCAGTGTTCTAATTGGTTTAGTAAAATTAGCCACATTTTTAATATCACTTTATTTGGTAGATAAAGTGGGGAGGAGAAAATTAATCCTCATATCTTCTTTCTTTTGTATATTTCCCATATTATTTATAGGAATATATTCTTATCTCACTCACATAAAATCACACGCTTTTGATCAACTAGGTTGGTTATTCATAGCTTTTGTTATTTTCTACGTTTGCTCTTATTCTATAGGATTAGGGACCGTACCAATGACGTTTGTTGGGGAGATTTTTCCCGATGATTTAAGAGCGACAGGCGTAGCTGTTGTTTTAGGAATAGAACAATTATTAGCGTGTGCCATATCTTTTTGTTATCCAAATTTAGCTGAGCTGTGGGGATCTTATTGGTGTTTTTGGTTCTGTAGCTGTGCGACTACAGTTGGGTTTGTAAGATTGTATTTCACCATGCCCGAAACGAAAGGTAAATCCTTTGTTGAGATTCAAAAAATGTTATCGGAATAATATTATCAATACTGACATACAGATTGCGGAAATTCTATTCCCGCCATACGATTTACACCAGTATGACAAAGAAAAACTACTTGAAAAAGAGAGAAGAAGAAGAATTGTGCGTACCTGTGTAATTCGTATGACTAAATAGACACATAACTACTTGTTTCAGAATGAAATATCTTAAGTTATATAATTAATATAAATATAGTTAATTACAATCAATAAAAAATATTGTATAGTTCTGCATTTTTTTTTCTTAATCCCACCATCCCCAAGGTTTCGTTCAAAGCTGTATACACTGTGATATTGAAGCTAACTATTTAAAAATATAAAAAAATAGTTCTACTTATAAGCGATAATTGTTACCACTTAAATCCAAGGTATTTGTAAAAACCCGCCCCCCTGGTATTAAAATAGTGTGATAAGATTGTTTACTAATATTTCTACATAAATAAATGATAAAACTAATATACCAATATTTAGTAACAAATTATATGGATCAGTGAATTATGTTTTTTAACCACCTGTTACGAAAGTTACAGCGCAGTACTTGTATCTGTTGACATATGACAGACGTCAGTTTCATTTGACATTGACTGCACATTGTTTATTCAACATTATTAGCGACAAAAACATAAACAAAGACCAATAATATCAAATGATTATTGTGGAGGTTATTTGACATATTTATTTGCTCAATGAACAGACTTGAATGGCTCTGAGCCAATGAGATCACAATCTTGGACTAATGAGTCTTCATTAACCTTGTGATCTGAGTGGCCTGGTACACAAGCTAAGGGAAGCGTCTTCAAGCAGTACCAAACAGTATGGAACTGTATCTTCTGTATTGCTGGAGCTTCTCAAAATTTGCCTGAAATATGATACTCTTGTCACATCATCATTTTTTTTGAGTTATCTGTGTAGCAAGCCATATGTGAACCTTTTTCGACAAAACCTCCTCGACTACATGCATTAATATATGTCTTAACCTACTCTGATACCAAGTTGTATAAAAGGTAGAAAAATTATGATAATTTTTTCATAATACTTAAAAAAGTGTACTCTTAAAAGGTTCTTATTATCTCTGAATTGTAAATTTTAATTACAATTTAATATATTTTTTTGGAATGACGTCAAATATGTTATCGACTATACAGAATTGAAGTACGTTCCTTCCACTAAATCCACCACTCTTTCGATCACAACTTTTTGGAACAGTCAGATTTTGGAGTCAAGCTGTGTGAGTACAATTATCTTGCTTTTAATACATTATGATGTGAGGACGTTTTTCTGTCTAAAGGTATTATAAATTTATTTTCAATTGCACAACTTACTATACCATTGGATTTTCTCTACATTTTTGATTTCTACTAAGACTTTGTCGTCTATATTTCACCAGGCTGTATGTCATGAGCTTTAAAATCGAAATTTTCACAGATAGAATAGAATCTTACCGCTGTATTCGAAAGAGAATTAAATAAACCTTAAAAAGGAAAAGAAATTACGTTGTTATAATAGTTTTAGATCAAAAAATATTGAAAAATTATAGTGTAGGTCTTGTTTTAATATCTGAAATCGTAGTCCAGGGTCGATAATTTTTAAAACCAAAAAAATCATAATAGGATGAAACCCATTAGAAAAGGAGGGAAATATGATGAAAATGAAAGGAAAAATAATTTACGGGCGATCTGAGGTTGGGAAGGGGATGGGGGTGAGTTTTTAAGGGTAAAAAACGGTTTTTCTCGATTTCCAGCAAAACTAAAAGTCCTATCGAAAAAAGTCAAATGGAAAAGTTGTAGATAATAAAAAGATCTAAAACTTTTGTATTCACACTTTTTTCACATAACCTCAAAATTTATGTGAAAAATTCAAAAAACCAAGTCTTTGGTTTTCAATTTTTATCTTTTACAAAAATTTTTTTTTTTTAACGAAATTTTGTGAAAACTTACCTTTTTATGTCCCAAATACGCTGTAATTTATTTAATTTAAAATATTCATTTTTTCACCTTATTTTGAATTAATATCGAAAAAAACACCCTAATTTTCAATCGAAAATTCACCCGTCAAAATATCAGCTTTTTTCAAAAAGTTGGTGTGGTTTCTGTTCGTTGAAATCTCTACTTTCCGATGGTGAAAAAAAAATATATGTTACTATGGTAAATCTTCTCAGAAAACGCAAAAATTAAAAAAACTCGAATCCGTTTTTTGAATCATTATGTAAAATTTTGAGCAATTTATTAAAATTTACACTTTAATTACTAGAAAAACGTAAGATTATAACATGAAATCTTACATTTTCCTAGATTATAACATGAAATCTTACATTTTCCTAGTAATTAATGTGAAAATTTTAATAAATTGCTCAAAATTTTACATAATGATTCAAAAAACGGATTCGAGTTTTTTTAATTTTTGCGTTTTCTGAGAAGATTTACCATAGTAACATATATTTTTTTTTCACCATCGGAAAGTAGAGATTTCAACGAACAGAAACCACACCAACTTTTTGAAAAAAGCTGATATTTTGACGGGTGAATTTTCGATTGAAAATTAGGGTGTTTTTTCGATATTAATTCAAAATAAGGTGAAAAAATAAATATTTTTAATTAAATAAATTACAGCGTATTTGGGACATAAAAAGGTAAGTTTTCACAAAATTTCGTTAAAAAAAAAAATTTTGTAAAAGATAAAAATAAAAAACCAAAAACTTGGTTTTTTGAATTTTTCACATAAATTTCGAGGTTATGTGAAAAAAGTGTGAATACAAAAGTTTTAGATCTTTTTATTATCTACAACTTTTCCATTTGACTTTTTTCGATAGGACTTTTAGTTTTGCTGGAAATCGAGAAAAACCGTTTTTTACCCTTAAAAACTCACCCTCATCCCCTTCCCAACCTCAGATCACCCGTAAATTATTTTTCCTTTCATTTTTATCATATTTCCCTCCTTTTCTAATGGGTTTCATTCTATTATAATTTTTTTTCACTTTTCATTATTTTTAAAGGCTTCTACCCTGGACTAATCGCTAGAGAATGGGAAACTATAGCCTCGCTGAAACAAATTAATTTCAAACTATAAATATTTGCTAATTTACAGGGTGTCTCATTATATTAAGACGGTTTTTTAGTTTGAATTTGCTTAAAAAGGCTTCGAAGCTTCTCCCGAAAAAAAAGTATTGTTTATTTCCTGCAAATATTTCAAATGCTTGGTATTTTTCTTGTTTACACATTCTTTTGTGAATTACAATAAGGGATTGTTGAGTTATTGCAGAATGTTTAGATAAACAATTGAATTTTCCAGAATTTACGTAAGCACTATACATAATTGATAAGACTCCACTTCTTAATATTTATTTGAATCGAAACAATACACTCGGTATTCAGCGGTCATAAACGTTTAAGTGTGAGTATATTTTAGGCATACAATAAAGACTTTTTGGACAGATTTAGATAAATCTTCAGAACGGTAGGTAATTGATAAATAAATTTTAGGTTAACTTTTGTTTTTCTTTTCTTTTAGTGAAGATATTACCATAGAGAAAGTAAACTTGACAGTATCTATTGCCAACCTTCAGAAAATGCCCAAAATATTGAATTACTTAATTGATAATTAAAAGTTGTTTGTTGTTGATTATCTATTATGTTTAATTAATAGTAATTAACAGTAAAATAGTTAATTTTTAGTTAATATCAGTGGGGACAGAATTGAAGACAAGAATTTTATTCCTACAATTAGAAACACTCTCGCTACCTGTCAATTCAACCATATTTAACATATTAGTATAGTTTAAGGTGACATTTCCAAGTAAATAAATATTCTATTATCCAGTAAGAGGCTATTCGTCAGTGATTAATATGTGAAAATTATAAATCTTGGTGTCCACCCATTATAAAATATTTGTAAAAACTGTGCGATTTAAACTAAACTACACCTTTATAAGCATTTAGTTGTATTCAATCCCCTTCATTAATTTTCAAAAGTAATTTATATTTATTTTTGGAAATTTTTTGAAAAATCCTATTAATTTTTTAAGTTTGATCCTGAAAATCCAAAAGCTAATATTATAATGGATATAAAATTAGTAGAAGATGGATGTAAGCCAACGTATGATGGATTGAAAAGAGTACCATGGTTCATGTACTTCTGTAGTTTATCAGGTAATTCAATTCTTTGATTTATATTTTTTATTCGAGATTGACAAACATTTTTTGAAAGGTTGAATTTGTTAAAATTTAATGGAGCATAGTTTGGAGGTTTTTCGTGCCATTTGACTTCCCTTCAAAAATTAAAAGTCTACATATTGTATAATTTAAACAAACTTTTAAATTATCATCTCAATTTCGCTATTAATCCGGTGAAACAACGTAAGATCATTTGGAACTGTCAAAAATTGAATACATTCATCTTATATCTACAATAAACATCTAAATAATCTACTGAACAGACAAGAAATGAATTTATGGCTATGTGTGGCTGATTTATTCATAAATCAAGGCATATTTAATAGATTTGAAACACGCCTGTTGACTACATTTTTAGTGGTGTCAAATTCCTCCTCCTGATTATTAAATGGACTATAGCCTATTGTGAATAATTCAGTTTTCGATATATATTATGAAAGTAATTGTTATGTCATATCAGTTATATTTGTTTGAGCACGAATTTCAAACTAATGGCTTGAACTACTCTGAATTCTTAAAATATTTAAATGTGTCCATTATTGACCGGTTTTGGTGCAAAGTCCCAGGATACTCTGTATAAAAAATACATTATTTATTTTTGTTTTCCTTTTCGTATTCTATTATACATATCTATATATGAATCTTAAACAACGTAGTTGTACTATTTATTATACATACGTATAACAATATGAATTTTTAAGATTTTGTTGATATTTGTTTACTACCTTGACGTCAACTAATAGACCAAGCAATAGAGCATGAAAATAATGAGCTGTTTACAAAAATCCAAGTTAAAAACTGATATACAGGGTGTTTTCAAATGACATCTACAACGTTTGCATGTAGATACCTCTCGTAAAATTGGATAAAATGATAATATAAGGATTGAGGGGTCCAGCTTATTTACGTTATAAAAATTTAAATTTTTTTATTTGATAACTTTAAAATGGATGAATAAATTGATTTGACATTTGGCAGGTTGTTTTTAAATGTGAAAAGGCATATTTTGATAAAAAAACATTTGTCAATTCTTGATCCAGTGGTGTATATTTGGAAACATAAATCACTTTTCTCCTCCCACTTTTCACGCCACTGACATTTGTATCTATTTTTAATTGATTTTGTATTTCTTGATGATTTTCACGTAAAAAACACAATATAACCTTTACATATCAAAAAATTTGTAGTTTTCAAGATATTTAATGTTTTCATGAAGTTTGCAGCATCATTTTCAATAATAAAAGCACAAGTTTGTACAAATATTTTTGAGAGTCTTCTCACAATGTTTAACATGCATTGTTGCTTCACAAATTAGTTTCTGATACATATTTTAACCATTAGTAGTTTGAAGGTTATTAAAAAGAGATATTTTTTTCATTTTATTATTAAAAAATTAGGTTGCAGACTTTATGAAAACATTAAATATCTTGAAAACTACAAATTTTTTGATATGTAAAGGTTTTGAAAATTGAAAATAGCCACAAATGCCAGTGGCGTAAAAAATGGGAGGAGAAAAGTAACATATTTTTCCAAATGTAGGTACACCACTGGATCAACACCCCGTATTTCGAAAAGTAAATGAGCTTGTCCCCTCAATCCTTATAATCATTTTGTCCAATTGTGTCATTTGAAAACACCCTGTATATATTCGAACCGAAAGTTATATTATTGAAAGCAAGTCTATTATAATATGCACTTTACGTTTTAAACATTCTTTAATTTTTCAGCCAATTTACTGGTAATGTCACTCGGACTAATGATATCCTGGTTTTCTCCGGTTATCCCCAAACTAATGTCAGACAATCCAGATGTTAATCCATTAGGAAGACCAATCTCCCCTCTAGAAATATCCATGATTTCTGTAATACCCAACATCGGGGCTATAATACTGTGTCCATTTTGGGCAAGAATTCTCGACAAGATTGGAAGAAAAACAACAATGCGCATAGTTAGCGTTACGTTAATTTGTAGCTTAGTAGCAACAGCTTTCGCTAAAAATATAATAATTTACTTCATTTCTTTACCGCTCACTGGAATCAGCGTGAATGGCGCTATGTTATCAGCAACAGTATACAACACCGAAATCTCAAAAGATTCTAACAGAGGAATGTTAAGTTGTACCATGATCATGCATATCCCAATAGGTATAGTACTTGGATATACTCTCGGATCGCTAACGAGTATTAAATGTTTAACATTATTATCCACAATACCACCGATTCTTTTTCTAATCGCATCTACTTTGATACCGGAATCGCCGTATTATTTATTATTGAAAGAAAATAATATAGAAGGAATTAAAGCTTTGGAAAAATTGATAGGTAGAGGTAACCCGATAAAAGCTGAATTAGAATGTAAGAAAATTAAAGAAATTATCGCTTCTACAATAACTCACAAATCGCGAACGGTTATGGATATTTTTAACAACTCAGCGATACTAAAAGCTTTTATTATAAGCGCTCAAATAATAATAATTGAGCAATTATCAGGAATATCGATAATATTAGCTTACGTATCTATAATATTCAACAAAGCCGGTTCTGGATTATCCGGGGATTCAGTTGGTATTCTTGTAGGGGTGATAAAATTAGCAACGTTCTTTTTAGCCACTTATTTATCAGATAGATTGGGGAGAAGAAAACTAGTTTTAATTTCTTCTTTTTGTTGTATTTTTCCCATGATGTTTCTTGGATTGTATTTTTATTTCGACGAAATCGGACTGGCTGTTTTTAATAATATAAAATGGGTGTCGGTATTATTCGTGATAATTTATGTCATTTCATATTCCATAGGACTGGGAAACGTTCCTCTAACTTTCGCTGGAGAAGTATTCCCGGAGGATTTAAGAGCGCTGGGAGTGTCTTTAATTCTAATGATCAATCAAATAGCATTGTGCGTTATACTTTTTGGGTTTCCGTTGATTTCCAAGTATTACGGATCACACTGGTGTTTTTGGATTTGTGGGATGTTTTGCACAATTGGAACTGTTACTATGTATTTAACAGTACCCGAAACGAAAGGCAAAACATTTTTAGAAATCCAGCATATGTTTTCGAAAAAAAGATAATTCGTATTACATTATCTCGTTCTATTTTCTAACGGCTGCCCCTGTATAAGTTTTTAAATACGGTGGTGGTATCTACCTCCCAATTTATCTGATAAATCTAAAATTAATTTTAGTCAGTCCACTGTTTATTCGTAAATTGTTAAAATTTTTAAATGTCTAATGATAAAATTAAAGTGTGGTAGTAGAAAAACTAATGTATGTAACTCGTATTTAATGGATATTAATTATTTATTCAATATGTCGCTTTTTCGCATCTCGGTCGTAATTTCCATGTCTAAATATATGCACCATATGATTGTAGGAAAAGACACTATTAATTATTAACTTTTGGTTGTTTTTATTATTTATTGCTTTGTATGTATAAACAAATTATTTACTAATATATCGTAAAAAATTGAATACATTTTTATTTTATTCTTGTTTCCTAGTCTAAAAATATTGAAGTCTCTAATCCATCGGGAATTATTTATTTATTATTAAGTTCAACGCAAACAACAGAATTAATAAAAACGTTTAATCAATGGTCAGCCACAGACTTTACAAGTTATAATGAATAAAAAATAGCACAAAATAATGCATTTTTCCGCAAATCGCTAGGAAATTTTGACAAAAATCCTGTCAAAATTTCTTGAAGAAAAAGTCAGGACTTCCTTACTGTAAGGAAATGTAATTTTATTAGGAATTTCAAAGCACCATTTATTTGGGAATAAAATTATCGCGTTTTTTTTTAAATCAATCAATATCTGTCGAATTTTAAACGATTTGCGGAAAAATAGTATGTTTACCTCGTAGGAAAAGCCACATTCCTGGACTCTGTGTTGCTAAGTCTCGGCTTGCGCCTCGACTTAGCAATCTTCGCAGTCGTCCAGGAATGTTAAGCTTTTCCTACCCGGTAAACAATGTACTATTGTTTATCTGTTTTATTCAAAGCTTTTTCTATTGAAGCAGCCGAACTAACATTCTCAACATTCTAATGCTGGTAACTAATAATTGAGTTAAATATCAAGAAAATTAGTATAAATTATCATTCACTTACACAGTTAACATTTAGAAAGAAGGTTTTATACTATAAACGTAGTTAGAAAAATTTTTTATTTTACATAAAGTTATTTTAACTAAAATGATCGACATATTTGACACCGAAACTGTGACAGTAGTCAAGAAATTCAAACACGTTGCATGGTTTACATACTTTTGCAGTTTAATAGGTAAATGGGCTATTTTTTATATTTTTAATATTAAACTAAAGCATCCTGTGCAAACTGATGATTCAAAATAAAACTTTATGTGCCACACAAAGTCGTGGTAAGTATGTTACCACGCCACTGTCAAACCCCAAAAGCTTTTTTAAGCCCTTTCCTTCCCTAATTTTACAACTTAATTTTTCTTAGAAATTTTTTTCAAGCATCTTTGAGGTCTCTTTAAATATTTATTTTTTAAATCCACTTTCTTAAAAAAAACAAAAAAATAACCCATCTTACAATGAAGTTTAAATATAGAAAAATCACCCTTCAAAATATCCAAAATTTATTTCTGTCCCCTAACACTTGGATGAATATTTTAAATCTCATCTTTGCAATGTTCTGTCCTTTCTCAAATTATCAAACAAATTAATTCATTGGATCCTACGAAAAGTGATCCAAATGTATTGATATATTTTTCTAGCAATTCTAATACGGAGAAGCTTATCAAACTAGCACCTAATTCAAGTATTTGTTATACGTCAAATATTTCTAATAAATTTGCAATTTTCATATCAGTGAATTTTTAATTCATGTGTTACCAGAATAAGAAAAAAAAAAGGTTTTTCCACTACACTTTTCGATGGATTTATGTGTTTACAGATTTAAAACTATTTTCTAATATCAACAAAATAAGGTATGCTGTTCATTGAGATTGAAAATTATCAGCAAAGTTTCTAGTTTCTTTTTCGAAGATAATTTCCCTAATATTCAAATAGTCTTTCCTTTCCTTTTTTACATACAACACTACGACATGCAACGAATGCGTTCTTTAAGATCCTCTAAATCATAAAATACTTCAACCTAATTGTAACTCTTACAACACAACAACACTTTTATCACGTATTGCAGCTTGCAAGTATTCTACAGGAAATAATTTTGAACACTTGCTATAATTCAGCAAGTCGGATCTTCCAACAGTTCCAACACATGATTATTCAGACAACATAGTGGCTTGTTAGACACCATAGATCATGCCTTTTTTTATTTACTCATTATTTATTTTATATTTCAGCTGATTTGGTAATACTGTCAATCGGACTGCAAATATCATGGTACTCGCCGATTATAACAAAATTGCTGTCAAAAGATACATCAGTAAACCCATTCGGAGAACCAATTTCAGTACTTCAAGTTTCCATTATGACTGTAGCACCATTGCTAGCATCAATCGTCATGTTCCAACCTTGGGCAAAAACAATAAACGTAATTGGTTCAAAGAGATCCATGGTCATTGTTGTAACTATACATTTGTGTTGTTTATTAGTATTAGCTTTCGCTAAGACCATTACTCTTTATCTTGTATTTTTGCCGCTAACTGGAATGCTAACCAGTGGAGGACTGTTATCTGTGTTAGTTTATAACACAGAAATCGCGCAAGATTCAAACAGGGGAACAATAAACTGCATAATGTCGATGCATATACCGATAGGTATATTTCTTGGTTATATTATAGGGTCAGTTACTAGCGTGAAATGTTTTAATTTAATATGCGCAATTCCTCCTATTACGTATTTATTATTATCCTATTTATTACCAGAATCTCCTTATTATTTATTATCGAAACAAAAGGATATTCAAGGATTCGCTGCTTTGGAGACTTTAAGGGGAAAAAAATTTATCAGTGAAATAGAGCTTGAGTTTAAGAAAATCAAATTCACCATCGAAAATACATCGTTGGGTAAATCGCGAAGCTTTCTAGACTTTATTAAGTGTGGTTTGATACGAAAAGCTTTTTTCTTGAGCCTTCAACTTTTCGTTGTAGAACAATTATCGGGTATATCGATTGTATTGACATACGTATCTCCAATTTTCACCAAAGCAGAATCCGGTTTATCCGGTGATGTCGTGGGTATTCTTGTAGGCATAATAAAGTTAATATCCTTCATGCCAGCTGTTTACTACGTGGATAAAATAGGAAGAAGAACGTTAATTCTTATTTCCACTTTTGGTTCCTCCTTTATCATGTTCTTGCTTGGTATTTTCTTCTATTTAGATCATATCGGTTCAAATATTATCGCTAATATCAGATGGTGTTCTATAGTTTTCGTTTTAGCTTACATTTTTTCGTATGGTATCGGATTGGGAAATGTACCTTTAGCTTTTGCAGGAGAGATATTTCCGAAGGATGCTAGAGCAGCTGGTATAGCTTTAGTGCTAATTGTGAATCAAATGATAATGTGTGTGGTCATTTTTAGTTTTCCTTTAATATCCGCTAATTGGGGGACGCATATTTGCTTTTGGTTTTGCGCGACGGCTACAGGTATTGGATTTGGTAGTATCTATTATACCATGCCTGAAACAAAAGGGAAATCTTTTATAGAAATAACGCACCTTCTTCAAAAATGAATGCTTAAAAATTATTAGCTTAGTTACAGTTTATATATTTAATAATAATAAATAATAATAGTATATTGGTGCTAAGGACTATTATTTTTCCACTACTAGCCAAATTTAATAAGAAAATTAAAAATAATTCACAAACGCACTGTCAGCCAATAGTAGAGAAATTCAGTTTTTCAGAAACAATACTTGTCAACTTCAAAGCTAGTAGTGGAAAAAAACATTTTTATTCACATAACTGTTCTAATAGAACCACTATAAATATTAATAAAATCTATTTTATACGTAACAGCTGTTTTTAATTTACCCAATCCCAAAAAAGGATTATTTTTTCAACTTTAAATACTGTGTGTCTCTCCCCAAAGACAAATACAGATACTAGATGTGATTTTATGTCAATCTATCCAAGTTTTTAGTTTAATAAATTCCACTTTTTGTTTTTCTTCAATATTATTTTTGCTTTTATTAATTTCTTCTGTATTCTTAGTGTCTCTATCCAGTTGTTTAATATTATCCACTTTTGTTTTATTGTTATTTAGCTGAAGACTGAGCTTTTCTATAAGTATTATTTATTTTTTATAGTTAGTGTACCCATAATTTTAATGATACTAATCTTACTTATGTCATCATATTTTCTACAATAGCTATAAAGATCAATTATTAATAATGAGCACATTATGAGATAACCGTACAATTTGTCTTTCGATTAGGTTTTGATACTACAAAAAAAGATAAGAATAACGATTTTCAGTTTGGATCGATAGTTTGCAGCTTTATGGATTTGGAAAAGCTAGCAGGTGAATCAGCAATCACCATTAAAACATGCAAAAACATTCCGTGGTTCATGTATTTTTGTGCTTTAACAGGTATAGTATGTTGTTTTTTCTCAGCTATTAAGAAAGTTCTTTCGTCACTAAAACAAATAAGTCCTTACATTGCATTTACACAGAATTGCAAATTTTGGTCGGGTTCGTGATTTGAAATTTGATGCACCATTTTTCAACTTGTAATGGGTGAAATTTGCTTTTGTAAATACCCTGGCACTGTACTATGACTGACACCACATGGGGACGCTACTTGTGCTGTGGAGGAAAAAGGGCTTATTGGAACTACAGATTGCGAAAATTACATTCGATTTCTCGGATTAGGTACACAAGAACGACATAAAAACAGCTGAAAGAGAGAGAAAGATAATGATTCGCGGTCATAGGGGCGTGTATTTAATTCCAGCTAGGGTGTATGTTGATTTCCCGATACTGACCGAATGCTTCTGGCAATAGCGGTTAAAAATGTTGAATTGGGGGTCAATGAGCATTCGGTAACTCTCGGGAATAAGTTTACACCCCTAAGGTGAAACAAAATGATGACCGTGCACAATTATTCTTCCTCTCTCTTTCATATATCTTTGTTGTACTTGTGTAATCCGAGGCCTTGGGTCCGATGTAAATTTCGCAATCTGTATATATCAATTTGTTTATCAATATCAATATTTGGTTGACTCGATCGTTCGGCATCGATATAGAGCGAGACACAATTTTATTATGTCCACTTTCATCAATAATTAAGCTGTTACCTTGTTTGTTAGAACACCTACCATTTTGTTTACCTATAAAGATAATTCAAACTTCTCATTAAACAATAATTAAATTCTATTTTATCGCGTATAGAAACGACCATTTTAAATATCAATTTTTTTAACTCACCATTGGCGTGTACTTTTGAATTTTTATTAACTTAAAACGAACCTAAAATTTTAGTGTTTTTAAATTATTATTATTCATATTTATTTTAAAACACCATTCAAAAGAAAAGAGGAGGGAGAGGACTTTTAAGCAGCAATACAATAATTTTACTTGCCCCTTTCGATAAGGTAAGCAATAATATTGATTCAGCATCAAGATAACCTTCATCTTTTATCTCGTGGATATTTTTTTGTAACACTAGGTCTGGCGTCTATATTATTTAAGTTAATGACATCGTCATACTTCCTCTTAAAAGATACTTGAAACTTGTTTGGAGCCGCGGCGGGGCAGGCACAAATAATATGCTCAGCTGTTTCATCATCTTCCTAACAAAGACGGCCAGTCGGGTCTTCCACAGTCCAAGTTTCACCATATGATGATCCAGATGACAGTGGCATGTTAAAAGGCCTGTTAGACAATATAAGTCATGCCTGCCATAGTCTAACATTCTTCGAAGAATATATAAAATCCTTTGAATGAACCAATCCTGGTACATTATGCTAACTTATTACGACACCAGTGCCCTCTCCCTTGCAAGAAAGTCTGCCTTCTCGTTTCCTTTCATTCCAGACCAGCAATGGCCAGTACATTACTAGTCTTTGAATGTTGTAGAGGTTTCCTTTAGCCATCAATAGATCTCTTTTTTTTTCCATGTATGATATTGTTTTTTATTTTCAGTGGATCTCTTGATGCTCTCAATCGGATTATCAATATCATGGTTCTCACCAGTTTTGCCGCAGCTGAAGTCGAACGATTCCAATATCAATCCGTTAAATGATCCGATAACTGCCTTCCAAACGTCATTGATCACTGTAATTCCTTATAGTACAGTAATTATGTTTGTAGTTTGGGCGAAAATAATCGACAATATAGGAAGAAAACCAACAATAAGAATCATTTGCTGCATATTAATCTGTGGTTTAATTATGATTGCGTTTTCTACCGAGATAAATATATATTATGTCTCATTGTTGGTTATTGGAGTTAACGGTGCTCCCGTTGCTGCAACTGTATACAACATAGAAATTTCACTAGATTCGAACAGGGGAAAGTTAACATCTATACTAGCCATGCATATTCCTATTGGTATATTAATCGGATATATATTTGGATATTTTACAAGTGTTAAAGGGTTTACTTTGTTATGTACAATACCTCCTGTAATTCTTCTTGTAGGTACAATATTTATACCTGAAACACCTTATTTTTTATTAAAAACAAATCAAGATTTTCAAGCTATTAAAACTCTGGAACGGATAAGAGGAAGCACGGATCCCATAGAGTTGGAATTGGAATGTAAGAAAATCAAAGAAATGATAACTTCTAGAGGTCTGTCTAAAAATCTCACTCCTTTGGATCTATTTAGGAATTGCGGTGCTAGAAAAGCATTTTTCACAAACTTATTATTGTTTTTAATAGAACAGTTATCTGGAATATCGTGTATCTTATGTTATGTACCATTGGTCTTTAACAAAATTGACTCTGGATTGTCAGGAGAAGAAATTAGCATTTTAGTAGGAGTAGTGAAATTGGTCACTTTTATACCAGCGACGTATTTTATAGACAAAATTGGAAGAAAAAAGCTCGTACAAGGATCAACTTTTTGTTGCGGATTATCCATGTTTTTCCTAGGACTATATTTTTATTTGAATCATATCAGTTCGCACGCTTTCGATAATGTAAAATGGTTTTGTATACTTTGTGTTGTAGTTTTTGTTATAAGCTACGTAATAGGCTTGGGAACTGTTCCACTTGTATTCTCAGGAGAAATTTATCCAGATGATTTAAGAGCAACCGGTGTTGCCTTAGGTTTTCTAATGGATCAAGTACTAATAAGCATGGTCACATTCAGTTTTCCTTTAGTTGTCGATCGGTACGGCCCACATTATTGTTACTGGTTTTTTTCGATATCCAGTTTGCTTGGATGTTTAATTCTTTATTTTATAATGCCAGAAACTAAAGGTAAGACTCTTATGGAAATTCAAAATTTGTTTTTAAAATAATAAAGTATGTCTTGTGAATTTTCGTGTTATTTAAACCATCTACAATGCAAACCATGGACGTGGATATTTAATATTTAAACATCTGGATAGAAGAGCCTAAAGAAATTACTAGATTAGAAAATGAGATCTCTTAGGGCTTAGAAAATCACACCACGCAACTGATCTAATCGCTATAAGCGTCATTAGTATTAATGATACGTTAAATAGGCTTAATTGTTTTGTTTTTGATCAATGTGAAACTTTTTTATTTTCAAACTAACATTAACTCGCTTCCCCGGCTCTGGATTTATCCAAAACGAAAGTTTCGTACTTTTTGAATAAACTTATTGTTCAGTATTATCGTAAACATATACGACAGAGTACACTTTGAATTTTACGATATTCAGCAGTTATCAATATCGGGTAAGTCTCTTATTTTAATAATTAATTCAGAAGGTATCCTTCTTATATCTAAATTATTCCTCAATAAAGGTAGGTACATATTTAATCTCAATATTGTTCTTTACACTTATGTCACCTTCAGCGAAAAGCTTTGGCATCTAAGCCTCTATTGCAGCTAGGTCTAGCGTCGTGAATACCAGCTCAGCTGCCTATGTCAACATATTTTAGCAATATCATTTTTCCAGATATCAAAGACTTGGATATTTGCGTCCGTTTCAGTTAAGACGTGTTCCTTTCTTTATCCAGTATCTTCCCAGATACTACAGCCAGGAATATTATCTACAATTGATGATATTTACAGACTTTTTCATTCATACAATCGATTGGGTTGTGCCTAACAGCCCAGGCACTGGAACTAAGTCCTTTCCAGGAGCTTTTTGTGTCTCCAATATCGGATTTCCATTCTCTTTCTAGCAGCGCCATAGTTTGTTTTGGAATTTTTGTTCCTATGGTGACCATAAGTTTCCTAATTTCAGCCAAGGAATTGCCAGCATAGCTACCTCCCTCACGAAAAAATATCCAAAGGAGGAAGCCCTTATTGGACGTTCATTCAACCTCTAGATCAAGTTCTCCAAAATAAGGTTCCATAAAAGTGGGAGTAATTACTCCTTCTTGAGACTGGTATTAGTTTTTTGAGGTGCCGATCGCCCTCAACAATATTTTTCTCAATAAATAGTGTGTTATTTCACCTTCGAATAATATAAATAGGAAATCAAGAATAAACACAAACATCCGCTGTATTCGATAAGATATTGGAAAGATTGAAAATTCATTTCACATCGAAAATTTCATAGACATCGAAACTGATTGATAGTTAATAACAAATTTTAAATCGCTTAATAAGTCTTCAAATTATCATAATTATGATTCATTTACAGGCACAGTGATCGAAGTAATTAGGAATACAAATGGACAGTAAAACTTTTTATAGACAACAGGCGCTGGAAAATTTAATTATTGAAAAACCTGCTAGGAAATTGTCATGGTATATATATTTATGTGGCTGGATAGGTACGTGATTTGAAATATTTACAAAAAATAATGTTACCAATGAAGATTAAATAATATGTTTAAGACTACTGTTAGCACACACACATTCAGCTTTTAAAATTTATTCATACAGAAAAATGTATCTTTTCGCTCAAAAGGCCAATCATTTATGTGGATTTACTGAATTAATCTGCCGGTATAGGATAGGATATTAATCTGCAGCTAGGCGAAAAAGAAATATGTATGTATGTTTTATCTGGGTTAACATTCACTTAGACCTAGAAGATCTATTGTGCCCCCTTACTTCTACTTAGTTTCTGAGGAGAGTCTCTGAAACTAGTAGCTTCTTTAGATCTATTTCCCGGTGGAGTTTCAGGATATCTGCAGGCTTCAACTTAGATAAATGTTCCTCTTCAATCCAGTAATATTACAGGTACTGTGCTCTATGATTCTGGAGTACTGTGCAGCTGGAAAGTATCTGGATGGAGGTTTCTTCTTCCAGAATATCTGCATTCTTCTTCCTCCACTATTTTGAGCCTTACCGTTAGGATCCCTGCTAAAACTCTCAGCGCAGTTTTACTTTGACTTATGCATTCATTTGATCTCACCCAGAAGAATCTTTGATTGTCTAAGCCCTACTTCTTTGTGCTTCATTTATTTCTTCCAATATTACATTGAGACTGATTCCGCAAAAGGGTTCTGGCCCCCAGAGAGGTATTTCAGATCCCCTCTTTGCTAGTTCATCTGCTATTTCATTTCCTTCTATTCCAGTGTGTCCTGGAATCCATAGTATTGTTTTTGCCTAGTAGGAAATAAGATAGATGGGAAAGGCTGGAGAGTAAACTTGATTATAGGATGTAGTTGCGCATTTATAGAAACAAAATGGGTGTGTTTTAATGAATGAGTATTTTGGTTAACTCTCCTTTAAAGTATTTATCTATTTCAGCTGATCTGCTGGTGATTTCAAATGGAATGGTATTGGCTTGGACTTCACCTGTTATACCTCAACTACAATCTAATAACACTGCTATAAATCCTCTAGGATACCCGATAAGTACAATTCAAATATCTGTATTAGCAACGATTCCAGCTCTAGCTTCGACAATTGCTTATTCATTCTGGGCAAAAATTATCGACAACATCGGAAGAAAGCAATCCATGCGTTTAATTTCAATAACTTTATTATGCAGTTTAATTACAACAGCTTTTTCTAGATATATTTGGATCTATTACATATCGTTATCAGTAACTGGCATATGTATAAGTGGAGGAATGTTATCAGTAGCAGTATACAACACCGAAATCGCAGAAGAAACCAACAGAGGACAATTGGGTTGTTTAATGTGCATGCAACTACCTATTGGTATTCTTTGTATGTACGTCTTCGGTTCTCTTACCGGTGTAAGGGATTTCACTTTAATCTGTGGAATACCTTCGGTACTTCATCTATTACTTTCTCCTCTTATTCCTGAATCTCCGGTATTTTTAATATCGAAATATAGACTTGTTGACGCTTCTAAAGCTTTGCAGAAATTGAAGAATTTGGATAGTCCTACAGAAGCAGATTTACTTTTCAAGCAAATGAAAGGAAACAATCAATCAAGTTTTATGGAATTATTGAAAGATCCTTGTGCAAGAATGGCGTATATTTTGAGCATGCAGATTTTTGTAATCGAACAACTTTCCGGTATTATAGTAATAGTGATTTATGTTGTTCCAATTTTCAACCAATCTGACTCGGGAATATCCGGAACTCATGTCGGAATCGTTGTAGGAGTGGTAAAACTGTTAACATTTTTCATAGCGACTTATTTTACTGATAAACTTGGACGAAGAACTTCTCTACTATTTTCCACGTTATCATCTGCATTAGCAATGTTTTTCCTCGGTTTGTACTTCTACTTGAAGCACATACAATCCCCTATCATCGACAATTTGCAATGGGCTTCCGTATTATTTCTTATCGTATTCATTTCTGTATATTCCCTAGGTTTGGGAAGCGTCCCCATGGTGTTTGCTGGAGAAGTTTTTCCAGATCATCTAAGAGTACGAGGTATGACGTTGATTCTAATAAGCGTTGGGTGTCTTTCGAGTCTTGTTACGTTTTGCTTTCCGATTATCGCTAATCATTTAGGACTTTATTTTGCGTTTTGGGTTTGCAGTTGTACAAGTTTAGTCGGATTTATAAGTATGTACTTCACTTTACCGGAAACTAGGGGTAAAAGTTTCGACGAGATTCAAAATATTTTCAAAAGACGTTTACAGAGATAAATGATACATAAAAAAACGTGGCTTAGCAGTAGTCATTCCTGCTCACAGCAGCAAGACCGAATCACTCGCCATTTCATTGCTGGACATATTGATAGCAAAGGAAATCTGGATCAAGCACTGCTCTAAAACTAATAACAATATATGTATACACAATGTATAGTCTTAATTTCAGTGATTAAGCATGAAATTACCGATCAAATCAACTTAAAAGATGTTCGAAAATCAAAATTAAGAAAGAAAATTTCCTTTTCCGCAAATCGTTAGGAAATTTTGACATTCCTGTCAAAATTTCTTGAAGAAAAAGTCAGTGTTAGTGTTCTACATAATCCATAAAACGTCTGTATGCATTTTCGTACTTTTCTCTTGATTTCTTTGGCAATAATTCTAATGAAGCAGTATTCACTGCCTCAACCAGCTCTGGAGGAGTCCCAGGAATGGAAATTTCATTATCACTTATCATTTTACTTTCGAGAACACTCGTCCAGGAATGTTAAGCTTTTC
Source organism: Galerucella nymphaeae (assembly GCA_963978555.1). NCBI lineage: Eukaryota > Metazoa > Arthropoda > Insecta > Coleoptera > Chrysomelidae > Galerucella > Galerucella nymphaeae. The sequence goes on along the minus strand of OZ021706.1, from coordinate 23,614,931 downwards.
CTACCCGGTAAACAATATACTATTGTTTTATTATGTTTTAATTTTTTATGTACAAGTAGGTACAAGCTCTGTATTTTTTAAATGTTTATTTTGTATTGAATATTTTGAATTTTTAAATAAATGATTTTGAAATAATTTATATTTTATTGAAAAAAAACATGGAGGTAAAGTTTTCCGCTCATAAGTTTATAAATAAGAATATTATATTCATATAAATTATAATATAACAAGGGGGGCAAGTCATCCGAGTGAATATTGTCCATAAATTACGAGTAGAATACTATACTTCATCCACGACCCTTGATTTCTTCATCAAATAAAAGTCAGTATCAATTTGGTATTACTAACCTTAAAATAATTTGACATTTATAGAGATGGGCAATAAAACGTACCGTTATAAATGTCTATTATGTAACGCGTAGAGTAATGTATCTTGGTATTTGAGCACATAAACCCTGTAAATCATCGGGTGTGGTAACATAACATTATGAATTTCTGTGATGTGAATAATTTTGGTCCCTGCGGCGTATATTAGGACGTGGTTTAATTGTTTCAATTACGGTTTGCGTAGTTTAAATTCCTGGTATAATATGTATACCTACATAGCAAAATGGGATTTTGGAGAATTTAATGAATGAACTTCTTTTGTTACTAAAACATTAACTTTAAAATTTTAATCATGAAATAATTGTTGTTGGCTTTTGACTGCAATAAAACTTAAAATTTACCCTATTTTAAGACCGGATCGGACTTAATATCTACAGTGTGACCCATTTTTAATGGAAACACCCCCATAAAATTTGAAGTTGTAAGCAGATTTTAATAATTTTTTTAAGAAAAAATATCGTAGTATGCCCTGAAAATTGGAATAAACATTTCAAATTTTGTCCCAAGGTAGATCTTTTAGTACTCGACATTTCAAAAAAAAATTATTAAAATCTGTTCACAACTTCAAATTCTAGGGTGTTTCCATTAAAAATGGGTCACACTGTATAAATGTTACACGTGCTGTCCCTGTATACAAAAAACTAATCATTCCATCAAATTTATTGTCATTATTATCCAATTGAAACCGAATGTGGGCAACAAGGGAAATGATAATAAACTAATTGTATTATTTGAGTAAGACTTTGAAATGGTAAGGTTGACTTAGTTTTTATCAAACATAAAGTTGAGTGTAAAGAGGTAATAATATAAGTTTTAATGAATTCAGCTTGCATTGAAATGCCCCCAGGACTATCCACTCTAAAAAGAGGCAGTATTCAGCTTCAAAAAGCTGCTAAAGTCGTAAACGGTAAGAACTATCGAATAATTATAATTTACAATGTGGAAAATGAAACTGTTTCAGAACAAATTGGAAATCGTCAAGTTCTTGTAGTGTTCGTACTAACAGGATTTGTTCTTTGTGGTGTAGTAGAACAAAGCGCATCTGTTGCTTTACGAGCAAATAGTACTTCTAGTTATTCAGCTGCTGAATTTGCTGAATATGTCGAGAATACCAGCTACATTACAAGCTATTGTCAACCACCTGATCATATCGAAAATAATAAAAAAGAAGTGCACGTAGTTAGGTCAATCCCACATATAGAGGTATGTATTTATATATTTCTACCATCTCTATTCTTATTTTTTATCATTTTTGTCGTTCTACGTATCCCAAAACCACCTTAATCTCTGTGCTTTTATTCTTTATGTTATTTTTGGCTCTTCATACAACATGTTTAATCTTTAATTCTTCACTCTACCACGTTCTCATTGCCCAGCATCATTTCCTGTTTTTTTTTTTTAATTATTAGGGTCAGTGTTTTTCTACTTTGTAATGGTATTCTTATCTTCATTTTCCAGTAATTCTAATTTATTATCATGAATTTTTTGTTTCCTTCCGTAATTCTTGACTTTATTTCTTGATGTTCATGGTCATTGCTAGCTGATAATTTTCCTATATCAACAAATTCGTGAAATAGACAAGTACCTAGGTACTTTATGCACAACAATATGTCAATGGTCAAGATGATAAAATAGAGGAAGTACTTCCTAGCCCCCACATAATAATACTCTTCTTTACTCTTCTTCACTTTATTTTACTTCTTTACTTCTTTACTTTTTTACTTCTTTACTTTTTCACTTCTTTCTTTACTTCTTTACTTCTTTACTTCTTTACTTCTTTACTTCTTTACTTCTTTACTTCTTTACTTCTTTACTTCTTTACTTCTTTACTTCTTTACTTCTTTACTTCTTTACTTCTTTACTTCTTTACTTCTTTACTTCTTTACTTCTTTACTTCTTTACTTCTTTACTTCTTTACTTCTTTACTTCTTTACTTCTTTACTTCTTTACTTCTTTACTTCTTTACTTCTTTACTTCTTTACTTCTTTACTTCTTTACTTCTTTACTTCTTTACTTCTTTACTTCTTTACTTCTTTACTTCTTTACTTCTTTACTTCTTTACTTCTTTACTTCTTTACTTCTTTACTTCTTTACTTCTTTACTTCTTTACTTCTTTACTTCTTTACTTCTTTACTTCTTTACTTCTTTACTTCTTTACTTCTTTACTTCTTTACTTCTTTACTTCTTTACTTCTTTACTTCTTTACTTCTTTACTTCTTTACTTCTTTACTTCTTTACTTCTTTACTTCTTTACTTTTTTACTTTTTTACTTCTTTACTTTTTTACTTCTTTACTTTTTACTTCTTTACTTCTTTACATTTTTACATCTTTACTTCTTTACTTCTTTACTCTTCTTTACTCTTCTTTACTTCTTTACTCTTCTTTACTTTATTTTTTTTATTAGGCTTAGTGTACCTTTAAAAATATAGTTTTTAGATTCCAATGACTCGAACAGATGAAACAGAGGCTGCCTTACGTCAAGCTTTCATGTGGGGTACGTTAGTGTCTCCTCTAGCAGCGAGTAGAGTAGCAGCTCGAGTTGGTGCTGAAAAGCTTTTTGGAGCTGGAGTGCTAGGAGCTGGAATTCCAGCTCTAATGGTTCCAGCTGCTTGGTTAACTGCATATCATGTGTTTATTAGATTCATTCAAGGAGTTTTTATGGTAAAAAAATTCTTTGATTGGTATTGGTTGATTAAGTAGATAATTTTAGGGTGCTACATGGCCAGCGGCTCATATGCTGGCAGTGACTTGGATTAAACCGAAGCATGTTAGTGGGTTTGTTTCGCTATACACTGGTACGTATTTTTACACATTTTTACGCCATGAATTTTTAATATTATATTTATTTTTTTAGCCGTGAATCTTGGATACGCAATTGTGGGTATACTGGGTACATTTCTTGTCAAAAAATTTGGTAGGGATTGGTTAAGCTATCTAATATCTTCAACGACGTTCCTTTGGTATTTTCTTTGGTGGAGATTTGTTGAACAATCTCTGAATCCGAATAGACCGAAAAGAGATGTACTTGTCGAAAAAATAAACAAATTATGAAATTTTTGACTGACTTAATTTTACAGGAGCATAGAAATTTACACTGGAGACGGCTATTAACCTCTAAACCAGCCTGGGCTTGTGGAATAGCAGTTATTGGTAGCCAATGGGCAGACGCTACTCTTATGCTTGGAGTTACTAAGTATTTAAAATTAGTTTATGGGTTTTCCATTGAATACGTGAGTGATTTTTCAACTTTTTCTTTATTATAAATATAATTATGTGAGAAAATGTTTTAAATTTTTTCTCAGGAGGACGTGTTACAGTCAATGCCACATATCGGTCACTTCTTTGCAGCCATTACTTTTGGTATTGTTGTAGATCATGTTAGAGAATCAGGATTGGCATCTACTACCACGTCAAGAAAATTTTTCGTGTATCTTTGTGAGTATATAGACTGCGTTATTTATAAAATGCGACAAAGGGATTCCTGTCAAACGCGAGTTAAACACTTTGCTCTGTTTTACAGCTCATTTTCCTCCCGCTGCTCTAATGTTCGTTCTAGGATATACAGGCTGTGATCCTGCAGCTCCTGCAGCATTATATACAGCTGCGTTGGCGATGACAGGAGCTACACCAGCTGGAGCATTTGCCAGTGCAGCAGATATTGCACCAAATTTTGCCGGTGGGTAGCTAATAGTTATTTATAATAACAGAAGGCTCCTATTAGATAAAATATTTACATTTATAAGTTTAGGGATCTAGTAATTGTCCTTGTTTTTTAATATTACAGGAACTGTTTTTGGTCTATGTCAAACAGTTGGTGCTGCAGGATTGCTTGCGGCAAATTACGTTGTTTCTGAGGGACTTCATGGATCTGTAAGTAGTGTAATGTTTGTGTTGTTATTTAGATATTTATTTCTTTACTTTGACAGTTCGCCGGTTGGTGGCGACTGGTTTTCGGTGTATCTTCTGCGGTGCTTCTAGTGACAGCTACATTTTTCATGGTAATGGGCAGTGGTTCAATACAAGATTGGAATGAACCTACAGAAGATGAACTCGAACCAGATTATGTAGAAGAGCCGTCACTGCTCGAATCTGTACTTGAATAAACGTTTTCCAAAAAAAATATATTGTATTATTTTTACATATTTAGCTACATAATGATATATATTCTTCACACTAGTGAATAATGATAAAGAATTCACTCTCGTTAGCCAATCACATTCACTATTATTATCAGAATTCACGATTAAATGAATTGAAATGAATAAATCAAATCGTCTCTTTTCAAAAATACCAAATAATGCAAATCGATTCTGACAGCCCGTCGTTTGAAACGTCAAAATAATGATAGAATCGTATTATTTAAAGAAAAAATGGACAACAGTAGTTATATTTAGTTATAACTCCCAATTATCATTTATAAATGTAAGGGTTTCGATTAAAACTGTATGTTACGTATTCCTTTTTGAAAATAAACATGCTCTATATCCTAGTGGTAGAAATAGTTGACTCTGACTCCTATTGCCAAAACTTCTGTGACAAACTCATAGCCCACGAAGGTAAACATTTTAAATGGATTTCTAAAAAATGTTTTATTTAAAATACTAAACAATGTTTTTCAAATGAATTTATTTAAAATTGCGACTCAATTGTGAAATTTGAACTGAATGATTAAAAATTCAAAAATATTTTATGTCGAATATTATAAATAATGCTAAACTGAGTATGTCAGGGCCGAACTTTTGGTAGGTATATATTTGTACCGTGAAGTACCTAACCTACACAGTTGATTATTATGCTCAAAAAGTGAGAGACGAATATATAAGAAAAGAAAAAAAAATTGTTTTCCTGATTTGTTAGGAGAAATGTATGAAAATCACTTTAAATATGTTTTAAATACATTAGAATAAATTACCTTAAAGTTGTTTGTACCATAAAGTAACTCATATATTGATTATAAGCTACTTAAACAATATAACAAGAAATTTGGTATTCTAATTCGCTATTTTTATGACGCCATTACCATTTTTTTTAAATGAAGCCTCCCTCCTTTTCAATTTACGGATTTTTTTTCATATTTTCAAGTATTAATTGTCTAGTTGACCAGAATTTTGGAAAGCTCAACTATTATTTAATAAGAATATAAGGAAAATTGTGGTTAAATTTCCAAAAAAATCAACAAAAAGCACACTAACTCAAACTATACAAAATGATTATTGGGGTAGATAATGGAAAAAATTTGGAGCTAAGAGTAGGTAGTTACACTTTTCTCATAATATTGAATATTACGTATTTTCGCTTTGGAAATGAACAATTGATTTTTTGAGACTAAGTGCCATCCATTTTAAAATTTCATTATACACCACTGACAACTTAGTGCGAATAAAAATGATAAGAATTTCATATATTATAATAATATGTAAATTTTCACTGATAATATTTTAAAAAATTACTAAGCTATCATGTATTTATTACATATTTAATTATACCTATACTCAACACTCAGCATGGGTTCACCAGCACAAGAGAAATTCTTAGATAATACTTTTAGTGATATAAGTCAAAATGTATCAAGGACTCCATGGTTTTTGTATTTTGCCGCAATAACAGGTAATATTTCAAATATATAAAAAAAACAGTCGTCTGTACTATAAGCTGATTGAAAATACCAAAGAATACACCACCAGACACTGCAGCCAGTAGATGATTTAGGTCCTTTAGTGTACCATATGTTTGGATAAGCAATAGTCCTTATTAGTCTTTTCAAGAAGTAAGAAGTACTAACCTAACTCTTTATATTTTGATTTTCAGCGGATCTGCTACTGGTGAGTTGTGGCAGTGGATTAGCATGGTCATCTCCTGTGCTGCCAAAATTACATTCTAACGATAGTACAGTGAATCCTTTGGGAGAACAAATAACAACATTACAAACTGCTTTGATAGCATCCATACCACTAGCAGCTGCAACAGCTACTTATCTTGTATGGGCAAAATTAGCAGATAAAATGGGTAGGAAATTGACCATGAGAATTATTGCTACAACAGCAGTTTGTGGCTCGTTAGGAGTGGCATTTGGAACAAACATTTATGTTTATTACATTTTTCTTTTTATATTTGGATGTAGTCTGAGTGGAGATGTGGTGACTGCAGTCGTTTATACCAACGAAATAGCAAATGATAGCGATAGAGGAAGATTGTGCTGCATAGCGGCGTTATCAGTACCTGCTGGAATGCTTTTCAGTTATATCTTTGGAGCGGTAACCAGCGTGAAGACCTTCACTTTAATTTGCTCCGGACCGTCATTTTTGTATTTGGTATTGTCTGCTTTTTTAACAGACACTCCAACTTATTTAATATCAAAGAAAAAACGTTCTCAAGCATATAAAGCTTTGGAAAAACTTCGGCAAACTAAATGCTTGCGAACCTTGGAATTGGAATACGAAAAAATTGAAAGTACTTTAAATACAGAAGAAAAAAGGTCAGCGAAAAAATTTTGGACTCGTATTACTGTAAGATCTTTTTTACAAGGTTTATTATGTTGTGTGGTACAACAAATATCGGGTATATTAGTCATAAATTATTACGTAGCATTAATTTTCAGTGAAGCTGGAGTTGGATTGTCCGGAGATACTGTAGGGATCTTAGTAGGTCTGGTCCAAATTTTAACATACCTAATAATCGCCGTTTTAATAAAAAGAATAGGAAAAAGACGGCTTATATTGTTTTCATCTCTCTCCTGTTCGATCACCATGTTTTTCCTTGGGTTATATTTTTATTTAAGACACATAGAATCTTCAATTATTGATAAACATCGATGGATAGCCATTGTTTTTGTAATTATTTACATAATTGCTTACGGAGTAGGAATGGGACCAATTCCTATGGGGTTAGTTGGAGAATATTTCACTGAAAATACAAGAGCTTTAGGTTCTGCAACAGTATTTACTGTAAATGATTCTTTCATGGCTGTGATCGTTTTTAGCTTTCCGTTAATTGCTGAAAATTATGGAATATATACTAGTTTTTGGTCTCATAGCTTTGGTTGCTTAGCTGCTTTTGTATGTTTGTACTTCTTCTTTTTTGAAACAGAAGGAAAAACATTCATGGAAATTCAAAACATTATGAATAAGTGAGCAGGGAAAGTTTTGATTCTGGAAATATTAAATAAATGGCTTATATTTAAAATTTGTTTTCTTTATTAAGTCCTTAAGCCAAAATATCATCAAGCCTATTGCGAAAACTTCTATAACAAACACATATTTTGATAAAATTTCCCAAAAAAAACAAAAAAAAAAAGGTTACCAACTCGAACTATACAGGGTGATTTTTGGGGTAGATAATGGAAAAAATTAGGATCTAAGAGCTACACGTAACGTATTTTCGCTTTGGAAATAAACAATTGATTTTTTGAGGCTAAATTCCATCTATTTTAAAATTTCATAATACACCACTGAAAACTTAGTGATAATTTTAAATCATATAATAGTGATTAGTGTGTAAATTTTCGTAAATTTTCACTGATAATATTGATAATATTTTAAAAAGTTACTATACTATGGTGCATTTATTGTTTAATTATATACTCGACACTCAGCATGGGTTCAGCAACACAAGAGAAATTCTTAGATAATACTTTTAGTGATATAAGTCAAAATGTATCAAGAACTCCATGGTTTTTGTATTTTGCAGCAATAACAGGTAATATTTCGAATAAATAAATAAAAAAACAGTCGTCTGTACTTTAGGCTGATTGAAGGTATAGTCGACGCAAAACTTATTGTGTAGCTATCTAATGGTATATCCCCTTTAAGTTACGTTGCGGAGCTAAACTCTGAGAGGTATTAATATTACTTTTGTCTACTTACCAAACATAATTCTATATTTTATTTCATGTAATACCAGACGTGAACTCAACCCTTTTTGTATCCCATTCGATTTTTTATAGAAAACGAAATATTAATCTTCACTTGATCGACGACTCGTGTTTTCTTTTCATAGTCTCTTTCAATCTAAAATATATTTGTTCTTTCCTCTGCTATTAAACTCGAATATAAAACATTTAGCTTTAAACAATATTAATCTATTTTCATAATTGAAAACATCTTGAACATAATACCAGAATATTAACACTACCTTATATATCGTATTATTAAGAAGAAATAGATATCTTTGACTGAACTATAACTATCTTTCAGAGAGGTTATTTTAGGAAAAGTTGACCACCTGTTGACTCTTTATTCGGTATAGTCTCATCAAGAAAGGTTTTTCTGTTATTTTTCAATAAAATTCAGGGTTCAGTTCACGTCTGGTATTACATGAAACTAACTAACCTAAATTTTGATTTTCAGCGGATTTGCTACTGGTGAGTTTTGGTAGTGGATTAGCATGGTCATCTCCAGTGCTGGCAAAATTACGTTCTAATGATAGTACAATCAATCCTTTGGGAGAACCAATAACAACATTACAAACTGCTTTGATAGCATCCATACCACTAACAGCTGCAACAGCTACTTATCTTGTATGGGCAAAATTAGCAGATAAAATGGGTAGGAAATTGATCATACAAATAATTGCAACAATATCAGTATGCTGCTCATTAGGATTGGCATTTGGAACAAACATGGCATTTGGAAGAAACATTTATGTTTATTACATTTTTCTTTTTATATTTGGATGTAGTCTGAGTGGAGCGTTGATTGCAGTCGTTTATACCAACGAAATAGCTGATGATAGCAATAGAGGAAGATTGTGCTGCTTAACAGCATTGGCAGTACCTGCTGGAATGCTCTTCAGTTATATCTTCGGAGCGGTAACAAGCGTGAAGACCTTCACTCTAATTTGTTCCGTACCGTCATTTTTGTGTTTGGTATTGTCTGTTTTTTTAACAGACACTCCAACTTATTTAATATCAAAGAAAAAACGTTCTCAAGCATATAAAGCTTTGGAAAAACTACGGCAAACTAAATGCTTGCGAACCTTGGAGTTGGAATACGCAAAAATTGAAAGTACTTTAAATACACAAGAAAAAAGGTCAGCGAAAAAATTTTGGACTCGTAGTACTCTAAGATCTTTCTTACAAGGTTTATTAGGTGTTGTGGTACAGCAAATATCGGGTATATTAGTCATAAATTATTACGTAGCAATAATTTTCAGTGATGCTGGATTCGGTTTGTCCGGAGATACTGTAGGGATCTTAGTGGGTCTGGTCCAAATTTTAACATACCTAATAATCGCCGTTTTAATAAAAAGAATAGGAAAAAGACGGCTTATATTGTTTTCATCTCTCTCCTGTTCGATCGCCATGTTTTTCCTTGGGTTATATTTTTATTTAAGACACATAGAATCTTTAATGTTTGATAAATATCGTTGGATAGCCATTGTTTTTGTAATTATTTACATAATTGCTTACGGAGTAGGATTGGGACCAATTCCTACGGGGATAGTTGGAGAATATTTCACTGAAAATACAAGAGCCTTAGGTTCTGCAGCAGTATTTACTGTACATGATTTTTTCATGGCTGTCATCGTATTTACTTTTCCGTTAATAAGTGAAAGTTTTGGTTTATATACTGGTTTTTGGATTCATAGCTTTGGTTGCTTAGCTGGTTTTGTATGTTTGTACTTCTTCTTTTTTGAAACAGAAGGAAAAACATTCGCAGAAATTCAAAACATTATAAACAAGTAATATATTAAATAAATGGCTATTTTTAAATTTGTTTTCTTTCGCAATTGTGTGGACAAAAGTTATTATCGGAATTTTTGACACAAACTTGTCCAAACTTGCAAGGACAAAACGAGGTTAAAAAAGGACTAGATCTGATGGGCACAATATCAATTAGAAAACCCCCAAGGTCGAAAAATTAAATAACAATAAATATAAATACTTTTATTTTAACAATAATAAATTCAAATCTATAAAATTATCATATATACAGCATCCTACTCTTCAAAATCTATATAAAATTGTCTGTAACACTGTTATTGCTATAAATCAAGCTAAAACTAAAAATAAAACTTACAAACCCCTTTAAATTAAACATTGAAAAAGCAGAACAATAATAAAATGTCAATAATTATCCGTTAAGAAAATGTTAGAATAATATCAAGGGAAGATGAAATAGAAGACAAGTTTTAAAAACAAAGTTTATTTAATAAGTTATTATTCTAAACATACGCAAGTTTTCAAAAAAGTCGACAATTCGTTTTGAGTAAATAGTTGGGGCAACTGTTATTCGTAATTGAGGAAATTTTTTTCTTCTGGATGGCTCTAAAATAAACAAATTCATTGGTAACTAACTACAAACACAAAAAGGGACAGCTTCAGTATAGAATTTTAATAGCAAACATTCATTTATCTACGCTGATCGTATTGAATATGATTTGAACTCTATTATACTACAGCTGATTTAGTAATAATAATATTGACCACGAGAAAACGTGCTAAACGAGTACGATAACAAACAAAAAACAGTTAATAGAGTATTTGTTCTGGATGAAAAGCTACACTTTGATTCAACAAAATGTCGTGCAACTATAATTCTTACGTAACAGGGCGTGACTATTGTTACAATAAATCCTCGATCTCATCGACTTTCTCCATAAGATCATATATTGAAATATCCTTCAAATTCTATACTATACAAAAAAAATCTCACCTATTCCGTCACAGCTTCATTTGGTAAAATCTAGAACTGAATATTGTGACCTCTAAGGAAAGCGTCAATCTGACTCGAAGCTAGCCCAGCTTCCGAAGGTTGAAGGTAGTACACTTGTTGGGGTTGTGGTCTAGCTTGCTGTCTCTGTAATTGTTGTTGTTGTTGCTGTTGCTGCTGTTGTTCCTGTTGTCGTCTAGCTTGCTGCTGTTGGGCGAATAACTGAGCGGAATTTTGATATTGCAGCTCGGATTGTTGAGCTTGATAAGTGGCCTAAAAGAAAAACTCTGTTTTGAGCGAGTATTAAAAAAATTGAGTTGAATATTTACCTGTTCTACGGTTTGTGGTCTAATTGTTTGTGAGTATAAAGGACTCTGTTGCTGCAATTGTTGGATGTTCAAGACTTGTGGTCGGGGTCTTTGAACGTAAGGTTGTATTCTTTGTTTTAACAAGAAATCGCCGTCGGATTGAGGTAGAGCTTGATAGATTTGGTTGTTGTACTGTCCGCTGGAGGGATCGTATACCAAAGCACTAGAGTAAACCTGACCTAGAATTGATAAATAATTATCTGGACGCCTAGAAAAGGCAACATCTAAATAAACTCCACTTCCTGAGCTGGAGTGCTAAGGCTGGTACAACACATACCTTGGTTAACTGCAGATTTAGGCTTTTCTGTGGTAGTTTTAAGTGAAAACGGCGTCGGTGTTGGTGATACGATGTTGTTTTCTTGTTGGAACCTCTGGAACTCAGCTTCAAAATCATTTTTCTCTGGAGAAAATGCTGGTTGAAGAGTTGACTGAAATAAAAGCATATTTTTTAATCTCAAACTCTATAAAAATAAATTGAAGTAACCAACCTGTAACTGTTTGGTGTATAACACTGGATTCTGTCGTGGAGTTACACTAACTTGCGCTAATTGTGGTCGGTAGGTGGTAGCTGGGAGTTGTGGTCTTTGAGTGGTAGCTACTGGTCTAGGTGTGATGGTAACAGGATGAGAAGAAGTTCTATAGATTACCGAAGAAGGTGTGGTGCTAGAAATAACTTGTTGTCGATAACTGGGACGATCGTCTTCTGATTCTATGGGTTGTTGAAGGTATTGTGGTCGAGGTATATAAGTTGGACGACGAGCAGGCTATAAATAACAAACATATAGAAATTTTTACACACAATCTTTAAGTTTCTACCTGTGGTTGTGGAGTAGGTCTCAACAACTGTTCTGGTTCCGGTTCTTCATCTTCTTGAGCATAGTTGTTTTGGAACAAAGTAACTGCTGGTTTAGGTGCTTGTGGTACTACTGGTCTGCGAATTTGTTGAACTGGTCTAGAAGGATAATTTGCCGGAACGTTTTCGTTTTCAGTTTCGTTTTCGGCTTCTTCTTCTTCCTTTGGTGCATTTGGATCGCAAGGGTTACCGGAGACGTAGGTGAATTCTCTTTTGTTACCATCTGGATCGACGTAACCGTATTTACCTCTTACCACGCAATCAGTACCTAAAGTACCAGTAAAATATTAGTTAGCATAGTACGATCTCAATTAAACATCTCACCTCTGGTTTCTTCTTTGAAGCTCCCGTCAGCGGCTTCATATCCAAAGGTAAAAGAGCCGTCGTCGTTTACTTTGTTGTAATTTCTGATGGTTTGTACAGGTGGAGCTTTTGTTTCCTTAGTTCTACCTTCATTTGCTCTGTTGGAGCCTCGTGGTATGTAATTATTGTCGATACTTCTTGGAGAAGCAGCTTGTTGTCCATATAAACCTAGAAAAGTTTTTAAAACCCTTTGTAAGCACTCAAGATTTGTTTGTTAACATGTACCGTTGTATCTGTCTGCTGAAGATACCAAAACCACTTGTCCTTGGTCTTCTTGTGGCTCAGCTGCATAGTAACTAACTGTTTCTTGTTCATCTTCGTCGGGTTGCTGCACGCGAACTCTTCTAGCTACTATTTGACTAATAAATACGTCTCCGCATACCAGGAGGGGTATTAACTAGAAATAAAAGAAAATTTTTCTCATTCGTGTTGATAATTAGTTGTTTATTCTCATAAATTAAACACTAGCATTCTGTACATTTTAATAGTTTTGTCGTTACATCAAAATTCTTTAAGATAAGTGTTAATAAAATATAATTTATGATTCTCACGAAGAATAACATAATAAAAAACTGAATATGCATTGACTGCACAATACTTGGCAAACAATTCAAGAATTGTGACATGTGTTTGGCAGATATTATCGTTCTTTACCCAAGCGGTACTTAATGGACTATTGTGATTTACAAAAATTATCCTTCACACATTTGATGTATGTTTTGTATTATTTCAGTTTTGTTCGAAAAAAAGATGTGAAGATTTCACATACCAAATGTATAACAACAATGCGACTTGTTGTTTACATGTTTAGCATCATTTAACAAAACAATTTTAAAAGAAATGCACCCTTAACATGTGTTTTGACCTTGGGATAAGTGACGTCTTAAGCCCTGGAATTATGTTGGCAGTATTTGTCAGATTTTTACATACAACAACAAACATTCAACATGTATTGTGTTAATTTTAGAATTTCAAAATGATTTCTCGAATTATCTTACGAAATATATATTTAAATGCTTTTGAACACATGTTTTGATACAATTTCACAACACCTCAATGCTCATGGTTCACCAGCACCACCCATATTTTCTTGATGAAATATATTTTAACCTTTAGTATAATAATTATGCTGCTTATGACAATATGTGGGTGGTAACGCTAAAAAATATTATTAATGTAGGTTAATAAAGATTCAGGAAATCGCAGTGCTCCAGTGGCGTAACTAAGAGCCCGCAGTAGTGAGTACCGAAGTGTTGGCGACCCCCATTTGGACTACTGCCGAGACCTTAAAAGTTTATAGACGATATATATGTACACAGGATATTACTGGAATCAAGGATAGTTCTACAAAATTGGAAACTTGTTGAAATATGTAAAAATACTGTTATGAATAACGCAAGTACCTACGTAGTAATTACTACGGTACCATTACGCCTTTGCACAACCAATCCAGTCCATAATTAACTCTACCACGCAAAAAATGTGTAATAACCATGAGAACATCAACTTAACATAAACTAACCAATATTTTGGTAAAAAAAATATTTCAAATGTGTAATAAAAGAAGTGGCACGCCTATGGATTAATATTTCAATACTCTCTGTTGATGAAAATATACCTAGACCAGCTTCAACTAAAATATCACTACTTTTAGTTGTTAAATTGTATCTTTTTTAATTGGTTTTTAATAAATGAAGATATCGACTGAATTATGTAAAACTCAACTAGGATTGCATAAAAAAATGAGTATGTTCACAATAAATCACGTCAATGTGAAACATTAGACAATTCTGTCATTAATTTTTGTTAAGAAATGGAAAAGAATTCATAAAATTCATAATGGTATTGTTTTTTAGGTTAATTATGTTATCTATTGTCTTAAGATCCATCAACAATTAACTGAAGTATGATACAAATACAGAGTATAATAATATAGTCATTAATTACTATAATATATATTGCAGGAAAAGTGAAAAATATTTCTCACTCTCATAACTTTTCTTGAACAACAATAACAATAGTCAGATTTTTATGGGCTCTTATGAATTTTACTGTTTTTTAAGAATTTTTACAAATATTCCACAAATACTGACAAATTTTTGAAAATATTCTGTGCCTTTTGAATTGAGCTCTCGCGTATTAGAAAAGACACTTAATTGCCCCCAGTACATTAAAATAATCGCTTAAACTGGTCTATTATTCCGTTAGCGATACCTGAAAGAAAAAAATAAAAAGGTATTAACTGCCGATGCTGAAATGGAAAGAGAAAGGTGTAGGACTTATTGTTTTTTGGTCCGTGTCGACGGTATCTTGTTTCCTTTAACTCTCGGGTAATCAGGAATTAACACACGCCAAGGATCTCCTACAATAATTGCGATTTTCGATACGCGTTTAGAAAAAGTTATCTTTCGCACACATCTGGTTACATCAGTGAGTGTGATGCTTTTTGTACTTGTCGGGAAGATCGGTTGACATGCGACATGATTTACTGTCTTGTAAAACTATTACAAATAGAGTTTGAGTAATTGACAAACGCTTTTACTTTTTATTTATACAGTGTTGAATTTTGGTAGATATTTTTAAGGTTTATGATTTGGCTAATTAGTTTAAATTTATAAATTATACAAATTGCTCAGTTGCTAAGTGATCTGGT
Organism: Galerucella nymphaeae; assembly: GCA_963978555.1. NCBI lineage: Eukaryota > Metazoa > Arthropoda > Insecta > Coleoptera > Chrysomelidae > Galerucella > Galerucella nymphaeae. Next base: position 23,599,658 of record OZ021706.1, on the reverse strand, counting down.
TTGTATTAGAATGTTGTGTTGCAAGTATTTTAGTTTAAATTGCTAATTTTTATTTACTCAGCATATTTTTTTAACAGTATTCTTTGTTATCTGAAATACGTAATAAGATGATCATGTTGAGTAAATGATCCAATTGTGTTACCTAATAATTTTTAGAGTATTTGGTATCTCCTATTTTTCAAGATTACGTAACTGACGAATTTATATGTATTTTTATGAATATTTAGGAATTGTCACGAATTTTCTTTCAAATCCTCAAAAGTTTTCACAAATAGTGACGATTTTTTCAGTTTTTTTAAGAAGTTTTATAAATTTTCACAAATTTTTCAAGAATTTTACGTTTTTTTCACAAGATCTTTTAAATTGTTACGAATATCTGGAAATTCTTTCAAATCTTCAAAAGTTTTCACAAATAGTGACGATTTTTTCAGTTTTTTTCAGAATTTTTATGAATTTTTTAAAAATTTTACGTATTTTTCACAAGATATCTTGGATTGTTACGAATATCTAAAAAAAATTTCAAATCTTCAACAGTTTTCACAAATAGTGACGAATTTTCATAGTTTTCACGAATTTTTATAACAACTCACGAATTGTACAAGTTTCCAAGTATTTTTATCAATTATTGGAAATATTTTACTCAATCTTTATGGATTTTTACGAATTTTTGTAATTTCGTACGAGTTATTACGGATTTTTTATGAATTTTATACAAATTTTTAAGAAGAGAACTTTATTGACAAATTTAAACAGAATTTCACGAGTTTTAATAAATTCTTTTACAAATTTTCATGGGCTTAACACCAAATTTTATCCAAATTTAACATGCTTCTAATATATTATTGTTTTTCACTTCAAATTTCTCGATATAAACTAATGCTAGAAGCAACACCTTTAATGAATTCATGAAATTTAATTCAAAAAATCACGCAAGACAATTGTAATTGTTACCATTTCAAAACTCACGGTCAAATGGATCAATAAAACTGAAAATAACGCCCGATATAATATATTATGATGAAAATCACGATTTGATTACTCGTTAAATCTACTACCGGTACCACAATACCGGATTCTCGACTAGCTTAACCTTGTTTAAAAAGTTGCAAAATTCGTATCGGTGTGTCTACCCTCATATTAAAATCCGACCGCATTTCACCGCAATCTTAAATAAAAATTCTTTTAATTGGTACTATAATGCTCAAGCTATGAGACACTAATAGGTACTCAAAGTGGCTTGCACAAGCTTGTAATCTTGTACACGACATTTCATGGACGTAGGTACTGGTTATTGATTTGATCTATTTAAAAAAAAATGTTCTTCACACTATTATCAATATTGATATTATAGTCTGTTATTCTTTATTTATATTGTGCAATAAATAGTACTGGCATACGTCCGACATATTGAAATCAAGATAAATGTAACAAAAGCCAATTTGTAACCTTGAAATCTTGTATAATCTAGTTTTGACTGATGCATATAACAATAATGACTACACTATTGTGTCCACGCCTTTCATTTTTCATTATTCGACCTTCACCTGGTGATTCACTTATTCACTAGTACTGCTATGGGCGAGTTGTATCAAACACCTAATCTCGGTTTAAAGATAACTGATGTTTAGACTGTGTCTGATTGATGTATTCATTATCAACAATAACATCAGTCTAATCATCAGTCAACATTAAACCGAGTTTAGGCGTTTGATACAACTCGCCCTATAAGACTGTTTAAACCAGTTCACCAATACCAACTTGTTTAAAGTGCGCTTATTTATATTTTATTGCAATAATTCATATTATTATATAACAATGTTCGTTAAAGGTCGAAAATTTTCCTTGGAAACAAGTTTTCATATATTAAAATGAATATATTGGTGTCAAAGTGAATTATAATAGTACCTATACAATTTAAAAACACTTTTAACGTCATTTTTAGTGACTATTTTCCTCCAATATGTTTCCAGCGATATCTATTAGGCTTTTTGGAAGTTAAACTGACATTTCAGCGTCAAAAATGACTGTTGCTTTACTTGAATTATTTTATTTTTTCCATTTTGCTGATACACACTGTATACACCTGTACTTCCAAAGGAAGATACTCGTAGAAAAACTTTCACTATGCGATGACTTTTATAGGATCCTTGATAAATCGACCGAACTACCATAAATATTATAGATGGTCATCAGTCAATAGACCGTAGTCGGCTTGTTGAACTAGTTTTAATATAAAAAAAAAAGATTACGGAATTCCTTTCATTTTAAACTAAAGTATTTGTGTATGTTTTACATAAAGTGATGTAATTTTAGATATGATACTTTCAATAATTGAAAAAAGGAAATATATGATTTTTTTTTTGGTATCTTTGGGCACAGCTTTTGTATAATCACAGTTATAATCAAAATACTTGTAATATCTATTAAATATGGTATGAATTAAAATTATTGGACCAGATATACACAATCAAAGTATATTGTTGTCTTAAAATACACTACGCGGTTCGTACAGGTATTATTGAAAATGATCTTGACCGGATGTTTCTAGTAACTATAAATTTTGTTTTAAAATAATAATTATCACCTAATAAAACATTTCAATCGGTAATAGACATGTATTTATAAAGATATAGCTCCTTGGTGTATTATACGTTTAATGTTGTACAAAACACTCTTGAGTATTTTAGAATTGTGTAATGTATGATGCAAAAGTAAAGGTCACTAGTTCAATTTAAAGTTTATAACAATGGCGACCGAAGGCACATGTTCTCACGAGCCGTTTTTGTTTTTGCTGTGCTTCTTACTTTCTGTCATAATAATTATTACTTTTATATTGTTACAAAATGTAAACAAAATTTATCATTTGATTGTTGCTTTGACAACAAAATTGGTTTTATCTGTCTTTTTGTTTATATTTTAACACAGTAAGAATTTAGAAAATAATAAAATGTATCATTAATGTCTGTTTAAAAGATTGAATGTCTTTATTGATGATCCATGGAGTGTATTTTACTTTTTAACTAATCTGGATGATTCATGTTTCAGTAGAGGCTATGAAATCTAGAATTAGAATCTACAAATTGTATTGAATAATTCAGTATTATCAATGTATCATGCTATTGGACCAAGCTTCATCTTTTTCGACAATAAATCTGGATCCAATTTGGTTTGTGTCTAATACTTTATTACTGTTTCCTTGACACTGTATACCTACTTAATATTTTTAACTCTCAAATATAATTAATACTTAAAAACATTAATCATATCGATTGAAATATAATTTCGCACTAGCCATTAGCAAATTAGATGTTTACGAAAGAGATAATTTTTGGGTGTGTTTAATGACGAATGAGATTAACAGGATACACATTCTGAAAAATCAATCAATTTAATAATATGCATTAAAAATCGTGTAAAAGCGTTTGTATTAAAAAGTTTATTCCCTTGTAACTTATTTTTCATTTTCCTAATGCGGGTGTCGTGATTTTCGATTTAAAAGTTTTCGTCTGGAACAGATGAGCTCAAACTTTCTTCCACCCAAAAAAATTGTTTCATTAAACTTTTTTTTAGTTTCAGGCGGCTAAAAATTTTTCTTATTTGCGAATAGCGTCAAAGCGTCAATATTTTCTAGCAGAAAAATATATTATCGACTAGTACCTTTCTTTTTGTTTTGTTGAATAACATATTGCAATCAATTCCAGTAGGTACTTGTTTTAATTATATTACTCGTTATTAAGTCACGCTTTAAAATCAAAATTTACGATTTCTCATCACTTTTATTTGTGAAAGTCGAAATAAACAAATAAACAAGTAGATAATGAGTATGTTACTTTTTACATCCCATAGAAATATCGAAATTGTATACTCTATTCCAATATATTTAGTTTTTACTTCACACCAACATGATTTAAAATAGTTGCCTTCTTCTACCAGGTGTAAATATGTCGAAAAAAATGATACTCAACTCCTTGAAAAAACTTGAATCTTATTTAAAATTTAATGTTAATAAATCTTCATCTTTCTTTCTCCAGCATCGACTATTCACTAGATCTGTTATAAAAATTTATACAAATGATGGAAATGAACAAGATTGCTGTATTTAGACATCTGGTTACTGTTACATTGAAAAATTATTACCACAATGAGAAAGAAAGTTGTTTTATTTCAAATAGAAGGCAAGATTTCTTCTTATTTAGTTCATATTTCATAAAATCATAAATCAAAGGAAGGCAAGGAACCTAAAAGCTGAGATCAACCAAGCCCATCATGTTTTTTTTGCCTTTGTCCTAGGGTTGAAATCTTACTAGTGAGTATCAACATTATAAAGACCATCCAGGGACAATTGTAGGTATCTTAAGCTCAATATTTTTCACCAAAGTTTGGTTTATTTGCATGAAGAATGGTCCATTACTGATTCTTCTTCTATTACCAACATTTCTTTTCAATTTTACAATATTAAAGTCAATAAATATGTTATAAAATATCAACTTTCAGCATATTCCAAATAATAATTAAGATAATAAAGATTAAAACTATAGTTACTGTACAATATATTATAAAGAAAAAGTATTGTATTTTCACTACGTGTGACTTTCGATTTCTTGCTCGGGGTAACCAACAGGAACTAATTAAATTAAGGAAAGTAGTTGTTCCAATCGGTAGTTCCTACATATTTTTCACTTAGAAGGAAGTGAGTGAAATTACGAGCTTGTCGACGCGACAGAATACAGATATGTCAAGGTAATAATATTAACATTCAATCGAGTTGATATTGTGATACGTTTGGATTACCGAATGTATATATGTTTGATCTACATAATAAAAGAGACATTTAGAGCCTGCAGATATCCTAAATGTCTTCCGAGTCGCCCAAATGTACATACTTTTCTTTTAAAATGTGTTTTTTACTCTATTTGATGTTGAAAGGATGATTTCATTGAAAAAACAGAGTCGATTACTCGTCCCAAACATAAATCTATGTGAATTATTCCAAGCTGAAAATTGGGTACTAATATCTATATTCATTTATTGATTAATTCTCTCGCCATCTGTGAACTAATACATATTAAAATATGTGTTGAGGATCAATAAATCAGTTTTGTTAATAAGGATAAGTCCTACGTCTGCACAGTTGCAAATTGGCGACCTTCCTTAGGAAATTATAAACTTCTACATCATAACTAATATTCGGTATAACTATGTGTAATCAGGTCCGGCTTTTAAACAGTCTAAACCATCATTAAAACAATTAAATGTTATAAATAATTGTCACTTTCTATCCAACTATAACTAAAATCATTTATTTAACATTTTACACGCAATTTTTCAAATTATTACAACTTGAATTGTTTAAATAGAGAAAGCGGAATAGTGTAACTGTAAAATTAATCTAGAAAAGACAAAAATATTATACTTGTATGAGAAATTAGGCAAAAAGAAATTAAATACATTTAGAATTGGACACAAAATGGATGTACGCTTGAACAAAATTATTCAAAACCCTTATTTCTTCATTATTTCCGACCCACCCTGTCTTTATCTCTGTTAAACAGTAAAAAACTTGTAAGTTTTCAAAGTAACAAGGATATTCCATTAAAGAAATCGATCTGTGTTTCTATAACTTGAAACTTGTGCTCGATGTTTGGCAATTTCAAAGATGCTTCACTTTTCACTTTTCTGAACATTCTCTCCACTGACAAACTTGCAACTTTAGACTTATATACTCGAGAAAAGGACCAATAAGAACTTTAAAAATGGTTTTCATATCAAGTACTAGTAGAAAGAGTATCAAGATGATCAATTAGAAAAATAAAGACCTTCAATATAAATGTATAAGTGAAACTTAAACAAAGAATATTCTCTGAAAGCTGAAACATTTTTTTCTCAGCTTTTACCATTGTTTACATTATGATAATGTTATTATTGTTTTTTTTTCCAACCAGATATTCATTTATTTAAATTTAGATTTTATTATATTGAATAGAAACAATTGTTATTATATTCGTTTCACTCTGTATGTATATCATAAATATTGTCGATGGTAACAAAGCAGTATGCTTAAGAAATCGTGCATCTAGTCATTGAATGAAAAAATAAACAGAAATTAGTAACAATAACAAATTGAATTATTATGGAGATCACGAGCCTGAAAGTAAAAGTAACTACCTATGGTATAATCAAAATATTTTGATCACGCCCGATATTGCACGATATTTACCCGACTTGACCATGCTTGCGCTTTGGATACAGAATTTTAAATATCTTTTGTTAATAGTTTTGTAGATATAAAGAATTTGAAGCTTCAAAATTGTTTTTATTACTTAAATATCTTCTACTATATCCACATCTTTGCTGTGTCATATTATCTGACCAGCTGTAAAATAATCATACATTTAGGCATTATTTTTGAGGTTATAATCTCTTGAATCAATCATTTTAAAACGAAATATCTTGTATCGGAGTATACTGGTGATTAAAAAAACAGTAAAAAAATGCTTCTGGTCTATTACTGATTAATATCAGGCACACCCAAATACTACACTAGTTTTTAGACCAATTTTGACCCTCGAGAAACATAAATATCTTCGTTTATAATTACATAAAACTAAGCGCACCTGCCTCACATTATTTTATGATGCCTACATACTTATACAAGACTTCCGTAACTTATCAAAGATACAGTGTGGCCACAAAGTATGTAATAAATTCGATTTTTCCTAAGCGACAAGGAATATTGTTTATTTTTATTTGAATTCTCTCTTTTAATTCGTTAAAAAAGTCAGGAAAAGTGCCGTGTAGATAAATGGCAACAGTTTCTCATTGAATAACTTAAATTTACCCGATAAAATACAAACCTCTTGTGATAAAAATCCCTCTACGTCTCTGGTAATGGAAAAAGAAAAAGTTGTCGAGTTAGATTTCATGAATAATATAATAAACTATATTTATATGTGTTCTAGAAAGTGTTCTTAATTTACATTATACTCAATTGATAAAGACAAGAAAATGTCTTGTCCAACAAAACTTATATAACAATTCACAAAGGACTGCTTTTATTATTATTACTATTATTTTTGTGTGTGTAAGAACATTGCGGATTTGTTTGTTAAAATATATAATTTTAGGTCAAGCTTATAAAAAAGGAAAATTAGTTTTAAAAAACTTGTTTTAATCTAGATATCATGAAATATATATTCAAAGCTAGAAATCACGCGAAATGGTGACATAATATTAATTACAGAATATGGATATGTAATTAAAATACAAAAAGGGGATAATAACAACGGACCGATCATAATAAAGAGATTAATTGGTATAAATATTGTGGGAATTTTCATTTTGCTAGTATCTACTTCCTTATCTCGATTAATTTTCACAATGGAACAATTATATTGTTAAATGCGATCTGCAGATTAAATGTTAGTGATGAATGATGATAATTATATATGGTTTACAGGATTGAATAGTATTAAACTGATTTTTAACATGAAAAGCATCTTGTAAAGGAGACAAAATTATGAATTCACAAGGCAATTACTTGTGAGGTTTCCATTTTATTATAATCATCAATGAAATATTCAGTTTACAATAAATTGTTTTAAGACATTTATCTTGGATTGAATAATTTACAATATTAATTTTTTACGCATTTAAAATAAGTAGGTATTTATTATTATCATCTGGTAGAGAGTTTTAAAAGCTTTCAAATTAAATACATAAAAAATACCAAGTTACAAAACAAAACACCGTTCCTACGCCACACCGGCATAATGTGTATTTACAACTGAAATCACTTATTGGACTGAATGTGTTATTGAAAATGTTGAAATTTCTGTAAACTCTTCTGCATTTTAATACAATTTTTCAATAATCCTACTTAAAGTATTTGAATATAAAATAAATTTAAATGCTGTTTCAGAATAAAGACTATTTAACAGGGTATTGATTTCAAAGGCCAACCATTTAAGTGGCTATACCATAAATATATGGCTATAACTTGAAATACAATCAGGAGGACACTTTATCAACATTATCTAAACGAAAACTTTCGATACAAAAGAATTTAAAATGATTTTTATCTCAAGATCGAATACATTTTTAATTAATATAAGAATAAACTCCATCCTGTGTTATGCAAGGACAACTTGTGGCTTATGCCTGGGGGCTTTCATTGAAGAATAATAGATAAAAGTAATTACCGAGAATATATCTACAGCATGATAAAGATGCATCATATATACCGGATCTCGTTTAAAATTTCATTCGAGATGATTAGAGTTTTATTATTATTATTGTAGCTGTTAGAATAGATAAACAATTGTAGGAGCAAGAAGAGGTTGGTAAATATTTAGAAAATGTGAGGAAAATGACAGGTATACTAAGAAAATCCCTTCCTTTAAAAGCATTCTTTATAATTTTTAGAAAATATAATAAACGACATACTCTTTTGATGAAAGTACCTATTTGTAAACGCAGTTTCAAGTGACTTAATTAAAAATAGAGTCAGTTTTATAGACGAATTAACACATATGCAAATATTACGTTGGTTAAGAATGGTGCATGTTGAAAATTAAAAATGAATGTAAAGTTATTCAAGGTAAAGAGAAAGGCAGACTGTTTTGTAAGGGCTCTGTATATGATTGGAATCTAAATTTTTCAAGTAAAATAAAATATGTTGGAAAATGATATTTTATTTTTATTTAATTCAAAAAACATAAATTTAATGAATATAATAAGCTATTTATATCTAAATAATGTGAAAATATATATTTTTTATTTTTCATTATTTAAATTTGATAAAATTTGGAAAATTCATTCACTTACTTAGTTAGATTTGTTGAATTATATATTATTTTAAATAATAAGTCATTTTCTTAAGACCACAGTAAAATTGAAGTAAAAAAATTTCAAGAATCCAGTTTCCATAACCAAGTACCATTCATAAAATATTCAAACAAGTACTTACTGTAAAAAAAATACGCATCTTCACCCCAATAAAAGTCCTTTGTTTAAACGTTGAAAAAAATAATACAAATGAGTACTCCTTATAGTACTGTTTTATACTACCGATACCGCGTCGTTCTTAAATAGCAAGCACTACTGAAACAGTTCAAACATTCACCAAGAGTGAGAGTGACTTCGAGCTCTTCGAGCAAAGTACCACACTTTTATAAACTAAATTTAAACTGGGGGTACGTTGATGATTTTTGTAAGAAGAAGTTGGTATATTTGGAACATTTGGAGTAGATTTTTATTAGTTAAGAATGAGTTTATTAAAGTGGTCATGAAAATATTACAAATAAGGTTAATTCTTCATAATGATAATCAAGATTCCTTCCATACAATTATTTGATCAGAATAATATTAACAACACTCTTTAAACTACTTATTCCATATTCCAGATGGCTGTACCACACTGTAGAATGTTTGAATACCTGTTGTGGAAAAAAGTTTTTCTCCTCTATCACTTTCTCTGCTAATATTAATTGAAACAATACAATTTGGCTAAATCACTTAGGGGCAAGTATGTACCAATTACTCTTAATTAAAACAATTAATTTAAATCATTATTAAACATTATTTAGATGTAAGTAAATATGTGAATAGTTTTATTCCTATTCTGTATAAAACAGAACACTATTTACACTTCAATCGTATCTTAATGAAAGTAATTGCCCATAAATAACTATGGTTCATACAACAGCCTTTTTGGTGTGCGTCATCGTTTGTTAATGTCTTTCTAACACATTACGTGGAAAGTAATGGAAAAAAAGTCAGGTCTTTGATTAATCATAATCAAAATATCGCAATAATGAACCGTTTAAATGTTTTACAAACGTTAACCCTAATCCTTGACTTACCAAAATTTGATTGGTTAATGTTTAGATTAAGCGCAAGCGCGACCTATCAATCGGAAGAAATTTCTTAGTTTGAAATAGGATGCAGATATACTTTTCGTATTGTCAATGTGTCTGACATCTTTTTCTACTGTCACACTGACAGTTCTTGTCAGGTCTGTACTTTGTTGTTCACGGTCAATTATTATTTACGAAAAGGGAATATGAATCTTATTGTTATATTTGTTTGAATAATACAAAAATATGCCTAGATACACGGAAAAACATCAGCATTTTGAAAGTTCGCAAGTATTTTCAGTTAGAAAAAGAAGCTGGTAGGTAACTATTAATTTCATAGCCTTTTCGAATTTTGCTGAATGCGATACTGATGATTTTATTTATCGAATTTAAGGTTAGATATGTGTCAAAATAGCAAATAAAATAAACGACATACCGAAAACCCTGTTATACGTCACAAACGATGACGCACACCAAAAAGGCTGTTGTATGAACCATAAATATGGTTCTTACAACAGCCTTTTTGGTGTGCGTCATCGTTTGTGACGTATATTCGGGTTTTGGGTATGTCGTTTATTTTATTTGTCATTTTGACATATTCAACCCTAAATTTGATAAATAAAATCATCAGGATCGCATTCAGCAAAATTCGACAAGGCTATGAAATTAATAGTTACCAGATTCTTTTTCTAAACTGAAAATACTTGAGAACTTTCAAAATGCTAATGTTTTTCCGTGCATCTAGACATATTTTTGTATTATTCGAATAAATATAACAATAATATTCATATTAACTTTTCATAAATAATAATTGACCGTGAACAACAAAGTACAGACCTGACAAGAACTGTCAGTGGGACAGTAGAAAAAGATGTCAGACACATTGACAATACGAAAGGTATATCTGCATGCCTATTTTAAATAAAGAAATTTCTCCCGATTGTTAGGTCGCGCTTACGCTTAATCTGAACATCAACCAATCAAATTTTGGTAAGTCAATGATTAGGATTGACGTTTGTAAAAAATTTGAACGGTTCATTATTGCGATATTTTGATTAGTATTAATCAAAGACCTGACTTTTTTTGCATTCCTTTCCACGTAATGTGTTAGAAAGACATTAACAAACGATGACGCACACCAAAAAGGCTGTTGTATGAACCATACTTTAGTTTAGTAATCTGCGAATTTGTTTTATTGTAATTACACCTTAAACACACTTTCAATTTAATTAAAAGTGATTTGATTTCTTGATTTAAATAAGTAAGTTGTATGTTAATGATAAAAATTGTTACATGAGTAGTTACTTTTTCTTTGGACATTTCTACAGAATAAAAAATAATTTCCGGTACTTTCTTATAAGACGTAGCTGGTTTAAAACTCAGAAAAAAGTAGAAAACTCATAAGAAAAAGGCCATTTCTCGTTTAGCAATCGATATCATTCATTCGAAATCAGCTGGACACGATGACAGTTGTCACGCTGTAAATAATCTGGTATTGTCAAATGTCAAATACAATGATTTGAGGTTAATGATAAATACATGTACCTAACTAATTTATAATTTATAAGAAATTAAACTAATGAACAATGCCTGCTACATTTATTGATAGGACTATTTTAACTGTTGGGTTTCTTTCATTATTTCATTCTGCTTATTCCGCTGCTCAACGTATGTATTAAATTATTTAATATGTTGACCTTATTTTACTAAATTTTTGTATTCATGTTTTCAGATAGGTCATATCTTCGATTAAATGATTTGGATTTCACTCATCTACCTCTAGATGTAAGTACTTTTATAACAAAATTATAACGCTCCAATAGTAGTTTCTATATTCACAAAATTTTTGTTCTTTTTAGATATTTTTACAAACAATAATAAGTCTATTTGTCATTATGTACGGAGTATTAAGTATTGCTGGAGATTTCAAAGAAATTAAAGCTTCAGCAGAATTAGATAATAAATCTTGGGAAACATTTAGAAACATTCCATCGTTTTATACATTCACTCATCGAGGTGGAAAATGTTCACCAGTACTAACAAAAACTAGTCTAGAAGAAATTGAATAGTAGATACCTGCTTAGTATAATTTTAATTTATAGGTACATTTGTTGTGAATATATAAATGTTTAATAACAAAATTATACTGAAATTTTAAAGTTTTATTTAGAAAATTTTGACCATTATTCAAGCAGTTTCCTGACATAAAAAGACGGTTAATAATTCAAATATATTTATTCGTTTAACATGTGCCATATACAGTAAATCAGCTAATAACATTTAAATAGGTGCACTATTTATATGATCACAATAATTTTAGACAAAACAACAAATTAAAATAATACTTAATAAAGCTGTTTCAGCTGTTCGTAGGTTAAAAAGAATATTATGTTCCATGGACCCATGCGAAACAAGGTGGGGATAAATCCTTTATAAAATGCCCAAAATCCTTCGTTTTTGTACGTTTGTATGAAGCAGTCCACAGTTCCTCGATAAATATGACTAGGTAGTAATTGTCCTCCAGTTTGTTTCAATTTTCTTTGGTTCATAAGTCGAGTCTGAAAAGATTTATTAATATTGAACGTTTTGACATCTCACAGAAGTGTCAGATGTACTTACACGAACTACATCTATTGGAGTCGAGCCAATTGCACTTCCGAAACTAGCAATAAGACTAGAACTGCAAGAAAAAGTATGAGCTGTGAACAATGTGATAATTATTGGTAGGTATATGCTTACATAAAATGATTGACAGGTCTGTCTCCGAGCAAATTTAAAAGATGACTTTTACAAAAATCATAAACAGGCAATTCGATTGCTGCTATCACTGCTGCTCTTTGAGCAGTTGGATTTACGCCCTGAAAATAAATCAAATTTATCACTTACACAAAATTACAATTAAATTGTTGCTTTAACAATTTAACATGAATAAAATGTAAATATTATTCAAAAACATATTCATAATTTGGAAAAAACAATTAATTTGATTAAAGATTTCAATGTTTATCCATCTATTTTTAAATATACAGCTAATTATAGATAATAATGACAAAAATATGAGTGACGTGTCCCAAACTTTACTCACAGTACCTACATTGAAAAAGAAAAAAAAAGGTTGTGGCTTCCCGCCAGATGAAAAATATATATATATAGATACAAAATTACGTTCTTAATGCCAAAATTTCATAAAAAACTTACTCTCCACAATCCTGAGATTCCTTCGTGAGTATAAACATCCTTAAAACAATCCACTAAGCCAACGTTTGCAGTACCATTGGTTCCGGCAACTTGCATCCGGACTTTTAAAACATCAGTTGGATTAGCAATGGCACTAGAAACTGCTCCTGCTATCACACCACACAATACATTTAATGTTATGCTTTCTTTCCCTTCGTTATATTCGATAAAAAATTTTTTCAGTGTATAATACGTTCCAAATTTAATGGTACCATAAGTTGATTGCCTTAATACTGCTGGCCATATCCTAAAAAATGAAAGGGATAGGTCCACATGTCAAGTACATTTCAAAGTTTATATATTACCCAGAATACAGTGATATAAATCCTTCCTGTTTGGCTGTTTTGAAAATACAATCTACCATACCACTGTATTTCAGACGTGCATGATTCTTATCTAATTTCTGACCTTGGATTTGTAATCTGGTCTTTGTTGTATCAATAGGAAAAGTTCCTAAAATAATTAGGTACCAATAAAACAAAAATGGCTAAATAAACATTGTTTTGTAATCCATTGTTACATAGAAGTACTAGAATTATTGCATTAGGAGGCAAAAATGCAATAAATCATATACAAATTTGTATTAAAATTATTATATCATACATCAATAAAGAATGGAGAAGTTGAGTTTGAAATAATACTAGAATATAAGCAAGCTCATTCCTTCTGAATTAAAATTGAAATAAAATGTAAATACTTTAATGATGTGGCTATTAAGAATTAAATAATTCCTTACCAAACTCTGCAACGCAAGATGCAAAGCCTCCGTAGACAAAAGGTCTCCAATCTCTCTCTCCCATTCCACTATTACTTATGCTTTGAAGGAGGTAAATAAGTAACAATATACGTATATCAACTTTTTTTAACAACCGACTTGTCTTTTAAGTCTGGTCAACGGAGTTGAAATTCCATGCACAAAAATGTATCATCAGCGGTCGAATGTAAAATAAAATTGTAATAACCAGTTAACAAATTTTTTGAATATCTCGATATTCCTTTATTGAGCTAGCACAGCCAGATAAAACCATGTATGTATTAAGAGAATACACTGGAAAAACTATATTTTAGCTAAATTTCCGGGATTCGGGAGATAATTCGCAGATCTATTTTAAGATTCTAACCTAACAACTACCGCACTGATTTACAGAGAAGTCACTGCTGGATATTGATTATATTGAGTTGAAAAAACTTTTTTTTAAGTACGTCTGATGTCCCAATTCAAAATCAGATGGAATTAATTTTGATATTAGTGAAAATGTAATTTTTTCAACAGATTTAACAATAGTTTACCAGCCTTTAAAAAAACCACTGACCGAAATTGACAATACTGACAGTGACAGTAGTGTCAGGTGACAGTAGTGACAGATGACAGTGACAGGTAAATGCCAACTAAAAATGACATGTTCCTGATGTTCCACTATAACAAAATTGCATTTGTGTATTCTAGGTTTGCAGTTACAAATTCCTTTATGTAAATCAATATTCTGATTTATAATACATTATTTAAATGGGGAAGTAGGTATCCTTTTCTAAAAAAATTCAAATATTTACATCAATATAATTTCAACTATGATTTGGTAGGTATACTTTATTTTAAGGTTATATTTTCTTAATTTTATCTATGTAGACATTCGGAATGGAGAAAAATAGCAAAAAAATTCAGAAGAAAAAGAATAAGACAGCAAAAAGCCAAGATTAGAAAGCAAGATGAAATTAGAGGTTTGTTTCAGTGATATTATTTTTTTCTTTGTGTTGAGAACTATATTTTAGAATTCCAAAAGCTGCAAAGCTCACCCTCTTATCAGATATTACTAGCAGAAAAATATGAAAGGCAGAAACGTCAAGCATTTGAAGAAGCTAAATTACATGAAGAAAAGGAAAGAGAATGGTTGAGAATTGAGCAAGAAGCTCAAATACAGTTTCAGGTTTCTATAATCTATACTATTGTCATATTACTAGGTCATTAATATTGGATTTTTTATAGGAAATACAGAAAAAACTAGCTATTGCAAAGGAAGAAAGGGCTAAACAGAATGAAAAAATTATTTTGGAATGGGAAGAAGAGCAAAAAAGGAGAGAAGCACAAAAACAACAGGAAGAAGAGAGAATACAAAAGCGAATAGAGCAACAAGAACTGCTTAATGCCAGAGTAGAGGAATTTTTAGGTATTTTTTTTATTGAAAATTGTATCAACTCTAGTAAAGGTAAACTTGTTTTTTCAGAAAATGGTGGTGATACTCCGGAACATTTAAAAAACATTTTGGAAACAAATCCGAACAAACCACCATGTCCTTTCTTTCAAAAGACATCCACTTGTAGATTTTTTGATGTTTGTTCAAGAAATCATGTTCGACCAGGTATAAGCAAAACAATTCTCATAGCAAATTTTTTCACCCATTATAGTCTGGAAAAAACGGAAAACGAACATTTCACTGACTCTAGCCTAGAATTCGAAAAACACGAAACACAAGAGTTTTACAGGTAAATATTTGAATCCTGAGTTTAATTTGTGAAATATTTTTTTAATTTTTATAGAGAATTTTTTAACGACGTTGTACCTGAAATAGAGAAGTATGGGAAGATAAAATTATTCATAACGTGCTGCAACCATGAATCTCATTTAAGAGGAAACGTATTCGTCCAATTCAATTCAACCCGAGCAGCACTCAAGTGTTTTAGGGGTTTAAACGGTAGATGGTACGGAGGTAAACAACTTAGTGTACAGTTTTGTAATATACCTAATTGGAATTCTGCTGTTTGTGGTAAGTTCTTTGCTAAGAACTATTGTTTTCCTACACATTTTCTATTTCAGGAGTACACTTCTCAAACAGATGTCCAAAAGGAAATAGTTGTAATTTTTTACATCCATTTAGAAACCCAAAAAACGCTTATAGCTCATTTGGAAAAATAAGAAATTCAGAGCATAAACGAAGGTAATAGAAAGAAAAAATCTTGTGTATAAGTGACATCGTTTAATTTGATCATTATTTTTGTAGAAATGATTCAGAAAGTAGAAATTGGAGATGGTCGGAATCACCTGAACCTAAAAGTGTTGGTAGTGACTGGGAAAATGATTCAAGTCCTAAAAGACAGATTAATGCTAAAAATGGAGTAAAAAGGAGAAGATCAAGATCACGTTCGAAATCAAAAGAAAGATATAGACGATCTCATTCCAGTAAACATAGAAGAAAAGATTCCTCTAGATCTAGTAGTAGCAAAAGTAGTAAAAATTCAGAAAGATCTCTGTATAATCGTAAATAAAAAGAATAAAATTTGTGTGTCTTTATTAAAATTTAATTGATGATTAATGTGAAGAAACAGTTCTTCAATGTTATATTAGATTAAAAGTATCAGTTAAACTTCTTATTAGCTAACGTAAAGATGGGGTGTATTTTAAGGAATTAATAACTACTTACTTTTTCATGGCACCGTTCTCCGTTCCTAGACCAAATTTTTTTAAGAAATACGACAATAAAGACTTTGACAGATTTAGATCAAGTGAAGATATGGTAGAGCATTTATCCGAGTTATTAGAAGTTATTCTTTCACATCCAACTGATAGACAAATTTGATAAAAGTCAGGGAATAAATTAAAATTATTTTATTTTATCTTTTTGTAATTACTACAAAATCAAGAAATAAATTTTAGGTTATCTTGTTCTTCTTTTCTTTTAGCGACATTACCATAGAGAAAGTAAAATATTATATCTATGGCGAAAACTTGACAGTATCTATTGCCAACCGTCAGAATATATTTTGAAAAACTGGCTGCAAGAGTTTAAAGGTAACAGGTACAGGTGCTACATATTAATAACGAAAACAAAAAACAATGAAATAATAGATTTTATTATACTGTACATACACTATATATTCAACAACAATACAATCAACAATTACATTTTACTAGGAAGTGAAGTAACAGTTTCGTGGATGGCCTTGGCAACATAATGGACGTTGCTACTGGTTAAACCACACATACTTATTCTTCCTGAACGTAACATGTATATATGGTGTTTCTTCACCATGTGTTCCGATTGATATTCTGAAATAAAAAGAAAAATAGAGCCGCAACATCAACAAATAGTTTAGAACTAACCAGTTAATCCTGTATATGAAAACATGCCAATGTGTTTGGTAAGATGGCTCCAATCCCCAGGAGTTTGTAATTCTTCAATTGCTGTTCTCAACTGATTTCTCATATCTATGATTCTAGAAGACATCGTGCTAATGTGATCCTGCCTATAAATTAATTTAAACAAAATTGAAATTCACACAACAGACAAAAATACATAAAAACTACCAAAAATATACATCCCGACTTTCAGTCAATGTGATTTTACAGTAGCAGTCGCAAATAACTTATAAATCATTGTTTGACTCATCTCTACCAACTGTAGTATTATCTATGGTTCGCCAATGTCAAGTTGTCAACTGTCACTTGTCTACACTACAAACAAATAACTAAAATGGCAATGCTTATTCAAAACACAATTTTAAACCCCATAACACAGAAAAATAAGCAATAACTAAAGAGAAAAATATTTTATTGTGCGGTACATACCATTGGTTGAACAGATCGGGATTGTTGAGTACGTAAGCTACAATTCTAGCACCATGACTTGGTGGATTAGAGTACATTCCTCTTACAATTAGAGTAAGTTGTGATTTAACAGAAGGTATTAAATCGGTGTTATTAACTACGACTGTCAAATTTCCAACACGTTCGTCTAAAAATAATACCAAAAATTAAACATTAGATTACAAAAATCACCAAAAAAATACATACTATAAAGACCGAAGTTTTTGGCGAAACTTTGGGCGCAGAAAAATTCGAATCCTTCAGCTGCAAACTTCCTAACAACAGATGCGTCTTTGATTAAACTACCAGAAGCGAATCCTTGGTAAGCGCAATCGAAAAATGGAAACAATTTTCTTTCTTTCATAACTTCAGCTATTTCGGTCCATTGTTCTGGAGTTGGATCGGTTCCTGGTAACAAAATTTGATGTAAAAACATTTAAAACTATACAGTAGCATCTCAACACATTTTGTACTCGAAAACAACAAAATTACATCACAGAAAATTCAATTTCAAACAGACTAACAAGTTCCACATAATTTTACCAACAAATATTCTTCAGATTCGATAATTATATGCTTTTATCCAATATTATGACGCTTTTCCATCATTTTTTTTATATATGTATGTATGAAGAGCCATAAATTAACTGCCGACCTATATTTTTGTATACATAAATGAAGTTGTTAAAGCTTTTGTCTCGTTAAATGAAAAATGTACATTACCTGTAGGGTTATGAGCACAAGCATGCAAAATGATGACCGAATCTTTTGGGGCATTTCTTAAATCTTCCATCATACCAGCAAAATCTAAGCCACGACTGGCATTGTCCCAATAACGGTAGGAGCGACCTTCTTCGAAACCTGAACTATTGAAAATTAACTTGTGGTTTTCTAGAATGTAAAAAAAATGAACATAACACACAAAATATATAGAAAAAAAAATAATATTACCCCAAGTTGGTTCAGAATAGTAGAATATTTTCTTTCCTAACACTCTTGCAAGAAACTCTGCTCCTACTCTTAAAGCTCCTGTACCTGATAGACATTGAAGTCCGAAAGCCTGAAAGAAATTGATGAGAATTCAGTTCAGCCTTTTAAAAATAACTGCTTGATTGATGTACTATTAAACATGATATTTACTTTGGATTTTTGAACAACCTCTGCTTCTTGTCCTAATAACATAGTGGTAGCTGCTGAACTAAATGCCTCCAGTCCCAGAATTGGGAGATACTCTTTGTTCAGAGATTCATCATTAGCTAAGGCTTTTTCGGCTAATCTAACAACTGGTAGAACCCATGGTTTACCTTCCCCAGTTCTGTATGCTGTAATCACACAAAATAATAAAATATATACATTAATTACATTACATAATACAAAAAATTATATAAGTTATTCATCTTTAATATATATTATAGCCTACCTCCAACTCCAAGATTCACTTTTTTATCAAAAGTATCTTCAGTAAAGGCTTTGGTTAGGGCAAATACTTCTATGGGAGGACCCAATTCGACATCACTGAACCAAGACATTTTTTCAGGAACAGTTACTGTAAACCTTCAATAAAATATATAATAGTTGAAAACCGGTTAACGACAGGGTTCACCAAAGTGTACCGATTAATAAAGATAAAAAAGCAGATAGTTTCTGTTTATTAAAATAATATAACCTTTATGACCTTCAAAGGTCAGAGCAGCAGAATGCAGCATGCGAACTCTGTAACTCGATAGAGATAGAAATAGAAAAGAAATAGCAAAGAAAAGAAATTTCTTTCTATGGACAAATGCTACTCTCTATGATTTTTTCCTGAAATCTTCGGGCAAGTTCGTCTATAGAGAAATGTGTACTATTGAATCTGAAAACATTTTGGGAGATTTTAGAACTTTTCGATTTTCAAAGTATCTACCGGTGATTTCGACATTCCAAATGTCAAAATTGTCAATAAAAGCTTGGCCTAATGTCAGTATTGTCAGTTTATCTTGTATTATCTTTATCTATGAGTTTATCCTAGTTTATATCCAGTTATTGCAGTTTATTTTTATTCATTGTTTTGTTAGTTTTTTTTGTAATTTGTTTGAAATGGATTTGGTATTAGCCAATTTTGTAGAAGAGGCAGAAGAAGAAGATCGTAGAGAAATGCTGAGGATGGAAAGAAGACATCTAAGGGACACGACAAATGTCTTCGAACTCCCAGAAAGAGAGTTTAGAAAACGTTTTCGACTTAGCAGAGAGCTAACTCGAAATTTAATTAGGGAACTCTCGCCTCATATGCAGGATGGTCTTCGATCTACGAAGGTAAGTATCACAACGAGAGTCATGGGAGCCCTACGTTTCTTCGCACACGGATCTTACCAAAGGGGCATTGGAAATGAGATGCATGTTTCTATGGCACAGCAGACCTTCAGTACTGCTCTATCGGAGGTTTGTAGGGCTATGGAAGCCATTGCACATCGCTGGGTGAAATTTCCCATGGTTCAAGCAGAAAAGGAGAGAAGTAAAGTTCAATTTATGCAGGAGTTTGGGTTTCCTGGTACTATAGGCTGTATCGACTGCACCCATGTAGCCATTTTACAGCCTACCGAGGACGAACATTTATATTTCAACAGGAAGAGGTACCATTCCAAAAATGTTCAAATTATTTGTGACACCAGTTTAGTAATTGTAAATGTCAATGCTAATTATGGAGGCGCCAATCATGATTCCTTCATATGGAGGAATTCTGCTGTGAGGAGGCACTTGGAAGAAAGTTATGAAAGGGGTGACCGAAATAGCTGGTTGATTGGAGATAGTGGTTATCCACAAGAACCATGGCTAATGACACCAATTAGAGGGATGGCTCCAGATTCTCCAGAGGGTAGATACACCAATGCACTAACTAGAGCTAGGAATTGTGTTGAGAGATGTATAGGTAAGTCAGACAACATCATATGGTTACAGCCTACTTAACCTAGGTATTATTTTTCTACTCCTTACAGGAATGTTGAAAAACCGCTTTAGATGCATTCTACGTGAGCGTGTTTTGAGATATCAACCTTTTAAAGCTGGTCAAATCATTAATGCGGTCACAATTCTCCACAATATGTGCATTCAGGCCAACATCCCTTTAGAAGAAGATGAAGATGGGCTAGATAGAAATGATGAAGATCATGTAGATGACAGAGATGCCAACAATTTTGTTGCTCCGAACATATTAGGTTTAGGTCAGCAACGTAGAGCTGAACTAATTGATTTATACTTTTTATAAGTTTTGTAATCTGTTTCTTTTTTACAAGTTTAACTTCAATTGATTTATATTTTTGTAATAAGGTTAATCATGTTTAATATTAATTGTTTCACATTTTTTATAAGTTTTAATTAGTGTTATTTATTCATTTTCATCTAGGTATATAAGGTTATATCAGAAATTCAATTAGTAACTATCAGTTAACTTTTTAATTTTTGGTAAATTATCAAATTCAATGTTTGTTAGAGCATTTAGCCCAAAAAGTAGTTGTTCTGCTCTGTTAATCTGTTAGTAGTTTGGAAATAGTACTAGGAATTTTTTTATTACTTATATTTGTATTAATAATTTTTTGTTTTAAATATAAAGATGTTACTCTATTAATTATACTCTGTTGTCTTAATCAATCCTTCCTCACATGTGGGTTGATAGAATAATTTAGCACTATCTGTAATATATTATAAAAACTACATAACTTAATAATTGTTAATAATAATAAAAAAAATTTCATAGTAGGTTATTGTAATGATTAAAAATAAAACCCTTTTTGTAATAAATAACACTTTAATTTCTAATAAAAAAAGTACATATTATTATAACAAAAGTTAAACCAAAAAATAAATACTAATCTTAAAAAAAATTGAATCAGTTCTTGTTTATATAAAAAAAATAAAATTAAATAAAATCAGTTCTGGTTTTGAAAAAAAGTTAAATATTGGCACTCAAGTTCTTGTTTAAATAAAAAATAATCCAATATTGGCAATTGCCTGTAACAAAATAAATAAATCTTAATTGTAAAAAACATAAACATATAAATAAATCAAATCACTTCTAGTTTAAAAATAAAATATTGGCACTTGCCTAACAAAATAAATAAATCTTAATTATAAAAAACATATAAATAAATGAGATCAGTTCTAGTTTGAAAAAAATAAAATAAAATATTGGCAATTGCCTAACAAAATAAATCTTAATTATAAAAAACATAAATAAATGAGATCAGTTCTAGTTTGAAAAAAATAAAATAAAATATTGGCACTTGCCTAACAAAATAAATAAACCTTAATTATAAAAAACATATAAATAAATGAGATCAGTTCTAGTTTGAAAAAAATAAAATAAAATATTGGCACTTGATTATCACAGTAAATACAATTATTACAAAGTGACTTTGATCAACAAACAAAAACACTTAAATAATGATAAATGCCTTAGTCTACAGCATGATTGACAAATTTTTCAATATTTTGGCTAATGCTTTGTAAGGCATTTGCCATTATTTGAATGTTTTTGTCTATTGACTGCAGCCTTTGCATAGTGTCACTATGCATTCTAGTTAGGGTCACAAATTTTTTGGATTTATCATTTGTGGCCCTAACTTGTCTCTTTGTGTTTGGCATAATATTCTCATCACCAGTTCTTTTCCTCTTTAAAGCTGCCAACTGTGGAAGGGGACCAACTGACTTGTGCACAGGCAACTACAAATAATTAAATTACTATTAATTAGGTCATATTATATATTCTTTGTTTACAATTCATGTATAAGATAACAAATAATGCAGTTAATACTTTATAGGTTTAGGTAAAGAGGCTATATAATTTCAATAAAAAGGAATTTTGATGGAAATTATGGAAAAACATATTCAATTTTACAATGTTTGATATATGATATAATTACAAACAAAATTTACTGCTAATATGTAAATTTGATATATAACTACTTACTTCTGGGTTTGATGGAAGGCTAGGCACCTGTTCATTAGATGGAGGGCTAGGCACCTCGACTCTAGATGTTGTAGGCTAAAAATCAAAAGTATTATTAAATACAATATGTAAGTATTTTTATTTACCTCTGGTGTTTTGGATGATATATCCGTAACATTTAGTGGCATCAGGGGTGGCTGCAAATAAATTAATGACTTTTATCAAGTATGAATACTTACAGTACTTTATTTGTAAATGGATTAATATATATATTGTATAAGCAAATTACCAGTCCTAATTCAAGGTTTTTATCTCCCGTAACTGACTTCCACCCCAGCAATGCCATTAACCTCTCCTCTACTTGGTTTAGTGGAGGAGCTTTCACCGGTCCCCCACCAGTCCTTTCCATTTCAATTCGCAACTGGCTTGCTTTTGCCTTGGTTTTGGATTTCCACCTACCTATAGCCTACAAATAATGATATTGAAGAAGATAATGGATTATATAAGACACCTAATAGAATATGTCAACATTGCACACAACAAGTAAAATAGTGTTGTAAGTCAAGTATAGCCTAGTAAAACCGATTTTGAGTTACAGTTTACATTATTTTATTGGGAGTGTGAATGTAATCTCACTGATTTTGAAAAAGCTTATTTCATAGAGGAGTTTTTAGATTACATTAAATGTATTTTGTTTTACCAGTTGCCACTTCTCAGTGCTCCTAGTGCCCAGCCCCATTGAATTTAATTTCATTGTTAGCTCATGCCACAATCTGGCCCCATCTTCCCGATCTCCATCAAAATTTTTAAATTTGTTTTTTAAAAGTGAAGGATTTTCTTCCATAAAATTTATTATCAACTCCCACTGCTGAAAAGTTGTCTTCATTTCTCGGTTCCTTCCATCTAAAAATTGTTGTTAATTAATTTAAGTTAACTAAGTATTGTTAATATCAACAGCAATTTAATCAATCCACATTAAAGTTAATAAAAATGGAAAATTAACTTACCCATCTTTAATTAAAAATAAAAACACTAAAAAAAAACAATGTAGGGTGTGTACTTTGAAATGAAATGTCAAAAATGTGTTTACAATATCTCTGTTTACAATTTACAACCCATAACAAAACGTCATAGAAATCACAGATGAGCCATAGAAAGACCCTTGTAGCCGTTTCTATTTCTATCTGCCGAAGATTCACACGAAATTACTCGAAAGAACCCGAATAGACATACGGAGTAACTTTACAAGAAATTTCCTAAGATAGAAAGAAATTTCCTTTCTATTCTGTTACAGAGTTCACGTGCAGGTGATATATGACATGACTCCAGTCTCCATGGAAAATATCATCGATGACAGTTGAGATCGAATAGTATTCGATGTTTTAAGTTATTCCCCAATTTATTTGATAAATAATTTGTTGAATAGTTGACAATTGTTATTTTCAATTAACGGTTCGTTTTTGAGCAGTAATAATGAATAAAAATTCATTAACTACTAGTTTTAATAAACGATTTTGCTCTAGGCGCACGATTTTGTTCTAGGCAACCAAACATACATGAAATCATTCAACATCAATCCCTATCAGTATACAATATGCCATTAATAAACTTACATAATGAATAAAAAAAATATTGACTAAATACACTTTTTGCAGTTTCTTATGGATTTAGAGCAGAAAATAGAAATATTTCAGGTCATTTAAGTTCTTTTATAATAAAACAAACCAACACAAACAAGTTCAATCTACCTACCGCATCCTGTTTTTTTAAATACAACTGTATTCGTTCTTGTTTATCCATAGGTACCTATGTATTCTATTATTCATACCCCAATTTTTATAACATATCATGAAATAATATTTCCAGTGGCGTGCCCATTGTCCAGCTGATATAATTGATTAAGAGGGAATCCCATAATATAAACAGGTAATGGCAGTGAAATAAACAACAATTAGAGGGAGGCACATGTATGGAAAATATTTTGACGCACCTAAATGTTTTATTTTTCCAGTTTTTGATAAATCTTAACGATTAATTAATGATAAAAAGTAATATTAATTATTGATGCTTTTGTTGGAAATTTTCGATATACTGGTATCTGAACACTTAAGATCTAATCATAACAGACAGAAGATTTTTGAATAGATAAAAAAATTGTTATAAATACTACACAATAGCTTAGAGTCTGCGTTAATAATACTTGTGTTGAAAATGAAATTCCTAATAATAGCTTTTGCTCTCTCTGGTGCCATTGCGGCTTTTTTACCAGTTGATATAAGTAAGTTTTATTGAAATGATTATATATAAATAAAAGTATCAATAATTTCGATATTTATATAACAGCCCCAATGTCTTAATAAATGTTTACCCAGTGTATGTATACTTATTTTACAGATGAAGTTGCTGAACATGATGGTCAATTAGAAAGTATTATAGGTAATTTAATAAATGCCTCAATCAATTCCTTACTAAGTAAACTAGATGAACCATTGACTTTAGATGATATAAATGTTGAGGAAAATTCAGAATCGCTATCGTAAGTTTGATTTCAATATTGGTGCTTAATTATTTATTAAAATATACTAAATTCTTTTAAGGGGAACAATAAGTGTAACTGGTATCACAATATCTGGAATAAAAAGCTTGATTGCTACATACATAGATGTTAACATTGGAACAGGAGCTTTAAATGTCACTTTATACATTCCAGATCTGAACCTTCAATTTAAAGCTGATGTTGATGTGGTTTTAGCTCAATTGATTCCTTTGTATGGGTCAGGGAAGGACAGGTAAATAATTATTTGGAGACTGTAACCATTCACATGTTTAATTGTAGTCAAAAATACATTGAGAAATAATAGAGCTTATGTAATCAAAATTTTGGAGGGTAAACATTTCTTTTTTAATTCAAGATTAATATTATCTACATACTGTACCACTTTCCTTATCAGATATTTTATCTTGAGGAAAGATACAAAAACAAATACCTACTCAATACAATAAATACTTAAAGATAAATTATTATTAACATTTTTGTAGAGTAAATAACTGTATATTATGTAATCCTATAATTGTAATGTATCCACTACTATAAAAGTACTGGAGAGTACTTGCCTTGTCAATGTAGGTACTTTATAGTTTTTTGAAGAACAATTATTAATAATTATAGTTTCTATTTTAGCATAGATATAACAGAAATTGAGCTAACTATAACCGGAAAAGCTAATTTATCTGATCTTAAACACATCAAAGTTGAAAATCTTAAAGTTCTTATAAATTTGGCAACAGCTACAGTAAGTTTGAAATTAATTTTATAAGGTTCAAGCACCAGTTAAAAAGACTTTTTTACACTTTTATTAATTGTATAAAAATAATTTTTTCAGTTCAATTTGAATGGACTTCTTAACAATACTGAATTTACTGCTCTGGTAAATACTGTGCTTAACGATAACGCTGCTACATTTATAAACGATAACAACGCTTTGT
The DNA here is from genome assembly GCA_963978555.1 of Galerucella nymphaeae. Lineage (NCBI taxonomy): Eukaryota > Metazoa > Arthropoda > Insecta > Coleoptera > Chrysomelidae > Galerucella > Galerucella nymphaeae. The sequence goes on along the minus strand of OZ021706.1, from coordinate 23,573,581 downwards.
TATCTGACATTCTTGGAAAAATCTTTGAAGACATCATCAATGGAAATACTGGAATATATTAAAGAAAATAATAGCGCTTAAATATATGTTTTGTTTGAGTATCTATTGTATTGTATCTTTATTTGCAATTTTTAAATAAATTATATCATAATACTAATCTATATTTCCATACCATCCAATTTCCAAGAATAAACAATGTTTGTGACATAAATAATGCTAAAAACTCGTTTAGTACGTAATGGGTTTCTTTGCGCATACGACTGCAACTTCAAGTGGATTCTTCCTGGTTTGAGCACAAGTCGTTAGATGTCACTATAATACGATTGCGTTGATCTTTAATTTACTTGTATTATATACGAACTGTTGTTTCACATCGCATGCACCTAGGTATGTTTGGTTGCATACCTGACATCTACAAAGAGCAATGTCTATTGCTTTTGTGGCGTTGGTGTCACGAATCAATACCAACTTCCTTCACCTAATTATACCAACTGTTGTTTCACATCGCATGCACCTAGGTATGTTTGGTTGCATACCTGACGGCGTTGATGTCACGAATCAATACCAACTCCCTTTACCTAATTATACCAACTGTTGTTTCACATCGCATGCACCTAGGTATGTTTGGTTGCATACCTGACATCAATAAAGAGCAATATTATACAATTTCGTCAATAAACGTGGCGGAGACAAAAAAAAACTAAAAAAATATAAAATAGATGTTTATTCAATGATATATAAATACATAAAAGGCGTCGAAAGTAGTAGTAGTGGTAGACACAGTATTATTCGTCACACTCTTGTATCGTTGGAGGAATCGATAAATGGCTAGCCTGCTGATTTAATTCTGGTACACTCATAGGCACACAAACTGAAATAATTTCTTCACTTTCCGTCTGATCAAAATCAGGATTCATCATATTTTTCGTCAAGGCAGTTGAATTGGAATCGGTGATGGTTTCGTCTTTTACTGATTCATCTTCAGACGAACATTTGTTGTCTAAGGAATTTTCCAAGGCTATTAATTTCATTTGAAAATATCTTTTTTCTTCGTTTAAGCAGTTTAGATCTTTTTCTTGTTCGGTTATTATTTGCTTCAAGTCCGATATTATATTTAAGTCTTCTTGTTTCGATTCGCGACGTTCGTATCTTTGTCTGACTTCTTCAAAGCTAAAAAAAAATGGAAAATTCAAATTTTCTAACCGTAGATTAGCCCGTAGATTAGGTACTTACAGTTTCGTCAAACATTGATACTTTCTTTGCATGTGATCTACAGTTTGCTGGTACTGCTTTTGGGAATTTATGAACTTCAGTCGGTAGGTTTCTTGTTCTTTTTCATTTTCGCTTTGAATTTTTGATATTTTCGCCAAAATGTTTCTAAAAATACCGACTTGTTAAGGTTCGTGAAGTGTGACCTTGAGAAGGTCTACTGCCAACATAACTAACAAAAAAACACTGAAAAAGGCTAGAAGCATAAGGAAGTGGTTTTTCCAATCTATTTTCAGTTTTTCTTATATATTTTGAGTCCCTTTACCACCCATGTTTTACCCGAGAAGTTTGCAGGTCTATTTAGTTTGGGGTATTTTACATCTTACAGTTGACGAACAACTAATGACAGCTGTCAATACAGGTTTGTTTGTGTTTCGTCAACTGTAAGATGCGGAATACCCCAAACTAAAAATACCTCCAAACTTTTCGGGTACAGCATGGGTGGTAAAGAGAAAAACTGAAAATAGATTAGGAGAATCACTTCCTTATGCGATTAACCTTTTCAGTACTTTTTCGTCCGTTATGTTGGCAGTACTTCCGTTGTATAGGGGAAAGGGAAAAACATTGACTTGTGACAGATATTTCAACGCTGTTACTTAGCATAAATATAAGGGTAGCGCGTTTCCATACTAGCATTTTGTTTGTAAGATTATGAGTTATATTTTATTATTTTTAATGAATACTATAAAAAAAATGAATAGGTAGGTAAATAGGGAAGACTTTTATTTAAATTATTCTCTAATATATTAGCAATTCGAGTAAAAATTAAAAGCGCGAAAGAAAAATAAATACAAGCAATTTCACAATATCCTTCAATTCCTACAATTTAACTTTCCGTTTAATAATTTAATAAATAACGCCCTGTGTATGTTTTTTTTTATAAAATCTTTCATCATTTTCCCCACGTTAAAAGTTATAAATTTTTTTGACCAAAACCAATATTTTTAGCAGTCAAAATCAAATGAAATTGAACCCCAATTATTATTTAATAAATCGCGCTATCCAAAGCATAAAATTAAACTAATATAGGTGGCTGTGTAATATAAATTAGTGTACCGCGCACTCTACTTAATCAAAGTAGGTTTTTTTTTGACATTTTACTAAAAACATTCATTATTATTCAGTTGATATCGTGATTATGTCGCGAGAGTGCAAGTGTCGCTGTCGAATATTTTATTTAAGTGAATATTTATTGCTATATATGGAAGAGTCCAGCGACTAGGTTAAGTAAATTCGGGATTCTGGGTAGTTTTATGTTAATTTTAGATTTTCCCCACAATATCAGTTTTTTTAAATAAATACACCATATTTGTTGAACACCTAGTGAAATCTTTATTAGAGATTGGAAAAACCTTTTTATTTATGAACAGAAAAAAAGTATTATTTCAAGACCGGCCTAATTTCCTTTGTTTGTATGAATCATTTCAATCAGGTAATAAGCTAGAGGTGGGCACAATTTTGGTTACGTTATTTGAAATATTTTACTTTATAAATTGATATTTAGAGACTTTGAAACTTACTTTAGTTTTTGCTCCCCTTCTTTTTTCTCTTTCAACATCAACTCGGATTGCTCAGCGAGTTCTTTGTTTAACACTTGGATACCTCCTTCGAGCGTATCCATATTGCTTTGCATATCTTGAATAATCGATTCTTTACTTTGTATTTCATTTTTCAAAGAATCCACGGTTTTTAAAAGTTCCACTTCTCTTCCGCTATGTGATTTTTGTAGAACGTTTAATTGTTCTTCGAGTTGTACACATTTCGCCAGATATTTTTCTTCTAAAAATTGTATGGCTTCTTTTTTTTGTTGAATTAGATTTTCCCATTGTTCTTCTGTAAAAAAATATATTAGTCCAGGGTAGAAGCCTTTAAAAATAATGAAAAGTGAAAAAAATTATAATAGAATGAAACCCATTAGAAAAGGAGGGAAATATGATAAAAATGGAAGGAAAAATAATTTACGGGCGATCTGAGGTTGGGAAGGGGATGGGGGTGAGTTTTTAAGGGTAAAAAACGGTTTTTCTCGATTTCCAGCAAAACTAAAAGTCCTATCGAAAAAAATCAAATGGAAAAGTTGTAGATAATAAAAAGATCTAAAACTTTTGTGTTCACACTTTTTTCACATAATCTCAAAATTTATGTGAAAAATTCAAAAAACCAAGTTTTTGGTTTTTTATTTTTATATTTTTTTTTTAACGAAATTTTGTGAAAACTTACCTTTTTATGTCCCAAATACGCTGTAATTTATTTAATTAAAAATATTTATTTTTTCACCTTATTTTGAATTAATATCGAAAAAAACACCCTAATTTTCAATCGAAAATTCACCCGTCAAAATATCAGCTTTTTTCAAAAAGTTGGTGTGGTTTCTGTTCGTTGAAATCTCTACTTTCCGATGGTGAAAAAAAAAATATATGTTACTATGGTAAATCTTCTCAGAAAACGCAAAAATTAAAAAAACTCGAATCCGTTTTTTGAATCATTATGTATAATTTTGAGCAATTTATTAAAATTTTCACATTAATTACTAGGAAAATGTAAGATTTCATGTTATAATCTGGGAAAATGTAAGATTTCATGTTATAATCTTACGTTTTTCTAGTAATTAAAGTGTAAATTTTAATAAATTGCTCAAAATTATACATAATGATTCAAAAAACGGATTCGAGTTTTTTTAATTTTTGCGTTTTCTGAGAAGATTTACCATAGTAACATATATTTTTTTTTTCACCATCGGAAAGTAGAGATTTCAACGAACAGAAACCACACCAACTTTTTGAAAAAAGCTGATATTTGGACGGGTGAATTTTCGATTGAAAATTAGGGTGTTTTTTCGATATTAATTCAAAATAAGGTGAAAAAATAAATATTTTTAATTAAATAAATTACAGCGTATTTGGGACATAAAAAGGTAAGTTTTCACAAAATTTCGTTAAAAAAAAAAATTTTTGTAGAAGATAAAAATAAAAAACCAAAAATTTGGTTTTTTGAATTTTTCACATAAATTTTGAGGTTATGTGAAAAAAGTGTGAACACAAAAGTTTTAGATCTTTTTATTATCTACAACTTTTCCATTTGACTTTTTTCGATAGGACTTTTAGTTTTGCTGGAAATCGAGAAAAACCGTTTTTTACCTTTAAAAACTCACCCCCATCCCCTTCCCAACCTCAGATCGCCCGTAAATTATTTTTCCTTCCATTTTTATCATATTCCCCTCCTTTTCTAAAGGGTTTCATCCTATTATGATTTTTTTTTTGGTTTAAAAATTATCGACCCTGGACTATATTATTTTCCTTCATTTTGAAAATATTCTTTTACTCACCTAACTCACCCTGGTGGCTTTGTATAAGTATTTGTAGTTTTTCTTGCGTTTCGCTCTCCATTTGCAGTTTCATGTTGGTTATTGTTGAATTCAGTATGTCTAATTGCGATTGCCAGTAGGTGTCTCTGCTTTCCATGTTTTTCTCATGTTCCAATCTTAATTTTTCTAAAATGAAATAGTGGTACATTTTTTAATATTTTTATACATCTCCAGCTGCTTCTCCATCTGCATTTGGTTGCTTCGATTCCATAGGCGTAGGTGGTAAAATTTTTTAAAGATTGCATGTCAAAAAAGATTTAAAAAATTGCAATTAACTAAATAAGAATTCCCTACCTATTTCCTCTTCATGATTTAAAGCTAATTTTTCATATTTATCATGATGTGACATATCCAGCTTGTCCATTAATCTTCTTAACTCAAAAATATCTTGATCTGTTATCGATTGTTGTTTTACTATTTCTTCTTTATAGAATTTATCCTTTTCTTCTAAAGCATTCCTTAATGTGTGAACCTAGTAAATAATATTTAAATCTGTAAATTTTAGTAAATATAAATTTTTACCGTCATTTTATAGAGACTGGATGAACTCAGCAGGATTTGCGGGATGAACATTGTTTGAATGAGTGTTTTTAGATGATATTTGGGTATTGAGGCTGAGATTTTTTTTGTAGAATTAACATTTTGTTGTCATTAATTTATTAATTTTTGAGGTAACTGCATTTTTCGGTTTGGAAATATCATTTGTTGACACTGTGAATTTTGATTGATGATAACATATGTGAAGTTGTCATGTAAATGTGTCAATATTTTTTCTTTGAAGTAATCGGTTTTTAGTATACAGTGTGGCACAATTTGGTAACGAATAAAACTACATGTAATCAAAGAATATTCCTTGAATTAAATATATCTCAACATGGTCGCCAAAAACAGAACAGAAACATGTAGTGCTAATATTTTTTTGGTTCGACGCCAAGTTTTCAGAGCTGGGAGTAAAAAAAATATTAATACTATTTAGTAACTTCGTTACTTTCATAGTAACTTAATTTTTAGTAACTCGTTACCTTTTTCAAAAAAAATTCGGTAACCATGAAGTAACGCGTTACCTTTTTTTTAATAATGATCCTAGCTCTGCAAGAATTACAGGTAGTGACTAAGAATACACTCGAACGGTACAGATGAGTTGGAAAACTAGTTATATTATCATTGAATCAAGACGTTGAAAGTTAAAAATAAAAAAAATGCATAAATTAATTCATTTTGAGTGTTTGATTTAAAAATAATCCATTCATTATCAACACATTCTGTTGCTTACGTATGTCGGACTGTTTTTGTGGAATATTTTTAGAAATATGGTCAGAATGTACGTAAATCGTAATGTAGCAATGACGAATCAATTGACACAATTTTTTGAGTTAAAAACAACAAAAGGACACAAGTAAATTGGACTGCAACAACTTCTTTTATAATAGTCTAGTCAAAAATATAAAATTTAATAAAAAATATGTACTTACCTCATTCACGTATTCTTCATATCTCTGTTTCCACTGCTCTTGTGCTTTTTTGAAGTCAGCATCTTTGTTCCTCTTGATAATTTCTATGGCAGTGAATTTTTCTTCGGTATAAACTTGTTCTAGCTCGTCTTTCAGTCTTGATATTTCGTTTAATAATTTTTCTTCCCAATAAATCGATATTTCAATTTTTTTCTCGTTCAACATTTGTTGTAACTTTCTTTCTTTGTCCAAAATTTCTTGATGGTGTATCCGTTGCATGTGCTGAAGGTTTTCCTTTTCTAAATCTATCAAGCTTCTTAATTTCTTCACTTCCGTTTTTAGATTCTGTTCGTTTTGTTGCATCTGTTCGTGTTCTTCGTGAAGGTTCTTCATAATAGCGTTTTGATCAGTCGTTTTTTCTTTCAGTTCATTCACCTCTTTTTCTAATAATCTCAGACTCTCCATCTAAAACAAAAAAGTGTTAATATCTTATAAGTATTATAAATTTTGCGTACCTTCATTGACAGTTCTTCGGCTTCTTTTTCTTTAGTTTGCGAATGTTTCAAAGATATTTTCAAAATTTCTTCTTTTTCGTCGATTTTTTTCTTACAAGTCTGCTCCACATCTCTCAGCTTCCATTCGAAATCATTTAACAATTCTTGTTCCCTCAATAAATTCACCGTTCTCAAATTTTCAAAGTCCTTTTTCCATTTTTCTTCTAGTTGTTCTTTTTGCTTTTGCGTTTGTTCTAAAGTATTTACTATTTTATTAGTCTCTTCACCTCTTTCTTTCAATATTTCTTCCTGTCGTTTTGTTAGTTGCATTTTTTCTTCTTGTAATACTTTAATTTGTTGTTCTAAATTTTCAATTCGTAAACGTAATTCTGCTATTACATTCTCGAGGTAATCTATTTTTGATTTATAGTCTTTTTCCGATATACTGAAAGATTCTATAAAGATCAAGAGTTATAACATATATTTTAAACGCATTTTTGTATATTACACTTACCTGTTTTTTCTTCAAGCTCCCTATTTAATAAAATGTTTCGCTTTTTTTGATTTTCGAGGTCATTTTCTAAAGTCCGTATTGTTCTTCCAATAGTATCACATTCTTTTTGGGCTTCTTTCAGTTCTGATTCTAACCCTAAAAATTATTTACAAAAACGAACAGGTGTCCCCATGGGCCCATCCACTTCAACTTCTAAATACTTACTGTCCATTCCAGCTGATTTAGCAAAAGCGTCGCGTTGTAGTTCTTCCATTTGAAATTTGAGTTTGTTCGCTTCTGCATCTCGGATAGATAGTTCTTTCGTTAATTCGTTGAGTTTACTTTGAAATTTAGCCTCCTGGTTGACCAGGTTCTTCCTGAAGGAAAATACAAATGTTATAATCTTCGAAAATTGAATAGATCTTATGAAATAAAAGTCCATATATTTTATTTCATTTATAGTCTATATTTTGACAACGAAATATGAATATTTTTGATCAGCCAATTCTAGAATTTACTCATTTTTGTGACAGCTCCAAATATATTTTAAAAACTGTTTTGTACATTTAAAAAATTTAGAAAACACCTGAGAATCTATAGAGCCATGTATATTATTCTTGTTACTAAAACTACTAATTATAATAAATCTGTAGAAACAAAAAGAAATATTTATTTAATGTTTTGTGCATTCAAAAATATAACAAACAGGGTTATTTGAACTTTGTTAATTACAACCACTGGTTTATTTTTATTGTAGCCAATCGTGTAGTAAAAATAGAATTTACTGCGCTAATGTCAAAGTATCTGTTTTAAATCCAAGTCAATCGGTTTTGTGCTACAAATTAACTGCGGAAAATACTTTTAACAAATTACATTTGATTATTGTTTATATAAAATTTACATAGTATTTACTCTGTTTAAAATATTACCAACATTACACAGGAAAACCACATTACCAGGCTGGCAACTACCTACATTTGGATTTGTTTCCTCTATCTATACAGCTCTGGATTTCCCCTCCTTTCTGGACCTATAAAGTCTCCCTTACAGCCTTTTTTAACTAACTGGTCCAGTAATTCACTATCTGCTGTCCCGGAACTCAAATTAGACACACTGTGTTGCCTCTTGCTAGCCTAACTTTACAGGTTTTAGCAGTTTTAGTACTCATATAGGTTTCACGATATCAACCTAAGATTGACAAGACTTTAGGAATAACATTTTTTCATTAATTTCATCCAAACTTTGGAAATTATGAATACCTTTTAAAGTTGATGTTTTTTTTTCCGAACCATAGACCATCCTGTCAATTCCGAGTGAGTACTTTTTATTTTTTATAATATTTATTATACTGGATGTCTCATAATGTTTAACCTATTTGATTTTTTGATTTTACTCGTATTTTTATTGACTGATTTGAACAAAAAATTGATTATTGTGACATAATAGAAAAAATCTCGTATTTTAGGCCAATTTTTGCAGAAAACTGTTCAAAAAATTGAAAAATAATGGCTTGCTATTAAAAGAGAAGAATATTATCAATAACTTGTCAATTTTTAAAAAAATATGATGAAAAACAAATACCTTGTCAGCCATCCAGGCAACATATTAAAAATTTAATTAGGAATGGATTTTTTTTCAACACCTCGTCAATTTTATTTTCGCCGCACTTAACCTAACATATCCACAAACGAGTAGTAAACTGTGAGTCAATTTGGTTAGATACATCTTCAGATTCAACTTGTGAAATTCTAAACAGCACTTTAGAGTTATTTATAAATTTCGAAGCAGGTATTACGAAACGTCAAATATTGCGGAAACGCATACACTTCGTGCGTCACGGAAAGTGGGAAAAACTGACTGATATCCTCGTTTTTAGTTTCTGGAAAGTTAAAAATATAAAAGTCGTATCCGTATTTTTGATATTTTTATTTTTTTTGAGGAATTAAGTACGCTTTACTAATTTATTTTCAGCTTTGCTTTAAGTTGAATTGTCAATTTATGAAAATAGTCGCTTTTTTTGAAGTTTTTCCCAATAATTTTCAAAAATTATAGAAATTTTTGGAAATGTTTGACAATTTACTTTAAAAAATACAAGTGCCAGTGAAATTTTTTAATGATTTCATTCCAAAATATGACGTGCGGCAGATATTTTTGGAGATTTAATTCAAAATTTTTGACGAAATACCGGATGCGGCAGAAAAATATCGAAATTTAGGGGGGGTACCGAAGAATTACCGAAATTACCGAAAGATTTACTGCGAAATAAAAAGGGTGGTTAGAAAATTAACAAATTTTAAACATTTTTTGATAATTGAATTCGAAACTTTTAACTTCTCCCCAATAATTTTCAAAAATTATAGAAACTTTTGGAAATGTTTGACAATTTACTTCAAAAATACAGGTGCCACTGTCATTTTTTGATTATTTAATTCCAAAATATGGGATGCGGCAGATATTTTTGGAGATTTAATTCAAAATTTTTGACGAAATACCGGATGCGGCAGAAAAATTATCGAAATTTAGGGGGGGGGGAGAGAATAATTACCTAAATTTTGGAAGATTTACTGCGAAATAAGAAAGGCGGTTGAAAAATTACCAAATTTTCCACATTTATTGATTTTTTAAATCAAATTTGGAAAATTAAAGTGTCCAAGTAACCAAAATTCAAAAACTAAACCCAATACTTCAAAAATCTTATTAAAATTGTAAATTCATTCAAAAATTTAGCTTAAATAATACTCATATCAAACAAATTGTCTTCGAGCCAAAACATTTTACGGCAAATACAGGTTTTCACAAAGAAAAATCCAAAATAATGTTTTTTCTGCTATTTCATCCGATATTTCATGAAATGGAAATCATATTTTTTCCCTAACTATTAAATTACATTCATCTTCCGCAGCTTTACTAAGGAAGGTTAAATAAAATATAAAAAATTCTAAAAAGTAGAACTTCCTAACCTAAAATACTGTACGTACCTCGAAACAACATGTAGTACACCGTGCGTAAAAAATTGTAACAACTGTTTTGGTAATAATGCCATTTGATAATAATAATAAAAAATTCTGATGCTAATCTAACAACAGATTCTACTTATTTGAAATAAACATGTACATGTAGGATCCTTTTATAAAACCAAAGTTCATGACATTCCGTTTTCCATTTTTGTTATTCCTTGTATACAAAAAAAAACGCATGGCTTTGTTTAAGTTGAAAGGATAGAATCCGTTACAAAAATAAAACACCTCGCGGAAAATAAAAAACAAAAACGTATTTATTCACGGTTAAAAATATCAACTTTTTAATGCGATGTGCAAAATCAGATATTTTAATTCGAAAACGCATTAAAAGAAGGAATTTTTGGTTATAATCTTATTCAAAAAATAATGTAAGAGTATTATACTGGGTGATTTATAATTTTTGAGGAGAAAAAGTGCAATTATGACTCGAAAATCGTGTTAATAAACTTTTTGAATAAATTTTTGAAAACTATGCACAATATTTCCTCAGATTTAAATGCCTACTTTCTCTAAACAATTTTCTCCTCTACTGGAGATCGGTCTGCTACTATGCAACCACCTGACTTGATGTTGGCAAGTATGGTAAGGAAGAAACATCATTTTTACCCACATAAAACCAAAAATTTGTACTTTTTTCTAACTAGACAACATTACTTTCGATTTCTTTTATCACTACTTCAACTACTACTTGTCTAACATTAGTTTTTGTAGCTAAAAATAGATGTCGTGCTCTAGTAATTGTAGCGTTACTTGAAAAATCTGAAGAATAATAAATGTTTCGCTATTGTGCCAGAAAACTATCCCGGAAGATATTGAAAATTCTTTATCATCTATTATCATCCCTTAGTACTGGAATATTTTTTTCATTTTCAAATAATTAGTGGCCCATGCGAGCACAAAATCCTAAAATTTAAATCACAATTGACGGAATAAAGCCCCATCAACTTTCCATTATTTTGTTTACAAAACAAATATTAATAATTTAATTCAAATTTAAAGTAATTTCATAACTCACCCTGTACAAATTTCAGTGTTAATTATTTTAAAATAAAATAAAACTAATTTCACTTACCAATACCCAAAAAAATTGGAAATGGTCGAACAGTCTGGATCGGTCCCTATCCCATTAGATCCCAAACTTGTCTCTAAATCACTGTTACTCATGTTACTCATAAACCCGGTGTCCGAGGAAGAAGAAATTTCATCACTCGTATCATCTTCCACTTCTGTATCTTTGTTATCACCGGACCCGAAAATACTTCTCACAAAACTCATAACTCTAGTTAATCACACGTACAATCAGCGTCTAAATCCACAAAGTTTGGCACGATCTAGTGGATCATACATGTCTATTTCTGACGCAAGAACGCAAGACCTTGTACTCGGTCAGTGTTTATTCAAATGTACCAGGTTCAAAAAAAAAAAATTATCAAAAACGACGCTGAAAAATTATGTTCAATAGCAAATTATTTTTCTTCCCTAAGTCGTTTTTTCCACTGCGCCCTCTATCTTAAAAAAGTCCGATGTATAGTGTGTCCAATTAGCATTATTCCCACTTAAAAATTAATTTTGGTTCATTAAAAACTGTTTTTGTGTAGCATCTTTTTTTTGGAACACCCTGTAGCTTGATTGGTGTTATATTCAGTGATTTTTTGCATCGAATTAAATATACACTCGGTATAAGGGAAGGTTTACAGATTTATTTTATAATAAAGAAAAATACTGTGGCAAAAAAGGCTGTATTTCAATCTGTTAAATTATGGTTCATAATACACTGACTAGAGATGGGTGTGCAATATGAAATAAACGATTAAATCTGTGTATTTTGTTCAGGAAATTTGTTTCTGAAATATATCGTATCGATAAAATATTCTAATTTTTAGTATTGATACTTTTCATAACGATATTTTCTAATATAAAGTATTTTAAAACTATATATTTATACCGGTACGTTGTATTGATACTTTCCACAGTATCGCCCATCTCTATATATGTCAAATTATTTTATGTAGCTACCACAACATTTTGAGGTTAGTAATACCAAATCGTTACTGACCCATCGTGAATAATGGCTATTATAAATTAATAACGGAACCTTTTTTTATTATAATTAATATTAATTACGAGTACTTACCTGAGGAAGTGTTCATAGTCACTTGTCGTAATATGAGCCAGTTTTTTTGAATTATTTTAGGAAGCCCTTTATTTTTAATGTTATTTACTGAAATTACTAGCTACATACTGAAAAAAAAATGACGAATCTGCCAAATAGTTTTGCGATTAGGCCAGTTCAAATTCTGGTATTGCTGCATGACTGTTTTTACTTTTGACTATCCTTGACAGTTTAGTTAACTATGAGTTTGGATTAACAATTTAGTTACAGTTAAATTATATCTTTAATGAAGCTAAAACTGAGATAGTCGTTACCTTTTCTGAGTATTTTAATAACCAGAACATTCAGTATCAATTGACTGGGTTAAAATTGAGTGGAGGTGGAAAGAAAATAGTTTTGTGACGTTTTCCATTGAAATGTTTAACAAAACACAAAAAATCTCATTATCTCCGCTACATATTTTTAGCATTTGTGAAAATTTAGGTGATTTTGCAATATGAACTCGACCTAGAAATTTATATTTTTCGAAATCTTTCAACAGAACAGGCCTTGATAATTTTAACACGTTGTTATTTTTCTACCTGTTACCAGTGGAAAAAAGCATTATCATTAGAACAAGATAACAAGGAAAAATTGAAGAAAAAAAACCAAAATTTTTCTAAACGTTTGTGTATTTTTTAGCTACATAATTTATACATCATACCTAAATTATTAATTATACAAATCTATTTTGTTTTACTATTATAGATACAAAAACTCTTACTATTTATATTTATATAATATATACTGTAGTATTTTATATAATATTAAAGCGACTAGAGAGAAATTTGGTCTCCTAGTATTCCATCTGAAAACAATGTATACAACGTTATAAAAGTAAAGAACACTAAATATATCCCCCAAACAACATTATTAATAGAGGAGTTCAGTTTAAGGTCAGTGTGGCCAACAAAAAGTGTTAAGGTCTACTGTTCATAACAAGATTTTGTATTTTTATCATTGCGAACATATATTTTGCTTTATTAAATTAATGAATACACCCCCGAAGCGTATGCGTATATCTTGAAATTTAAAATATCTTTTTAGCTGAATACTCAACATTTTATTTCTGTTATTCAGTCACTAGTTATGTCAAATGTCAGTTATATTTATTTTTGATGATATTCGTTCAATTGTGTAGGTCCATTTTCGATTAAATTTTTGTAGCATTTCTAATTAGCTGTTTCTCTATTCTTCTAATTACTTTTTTCACTGACATTTGACAGAACTAGTGACTGAATAACAGAAATGAAATGATGAAAAGATCATAGAACTATTGGCCTATGATATGTGAAAAAAGTAATTAGAAGAATAGAGAAACAGCTAATTAGAAATGCTACAAAAATCTAATCGAAAATGGACCTACACAATTGAACGAATATCATCAAAAATAAATATAACTGACATTTGACAGAACTAGTGACTGAATAACAGAAATGAAATGATGAAAAGATCATAGAACTATTGGCCTATGATATGTTGAGTATTCAGCTAAAAAGTCATTTTAAATTTCAATATATACGCTTCGGGGGTGTATTCATTATTTTAATAAAGCAATATAGATGTTCGCAATGATAAAAAACATGTTTTAAACAGTAGACCTTAACTGTCATTCTTGTCAGAAAAAATCCATAATCATATATTTAGAATTCCACACTTTAATACAATTTTTTTTTCAATTTAATAACTAACATGAAAACAGTTAATGACATATATGATTTAGATGTGAAGTTAAATTTTATGAATAAATATAGACATGTTCCGGATGCTACAATGCTCGTTCAAGAATTTATTAGGAGACTGCCAACCAAATATCCTAAAAAACAAAATCCTACTTCAATTTTGCGCACATTAAATTTGATCCACAGTAACGTTTGATAATATTAAAACAGGAAACCATTCGGTACTACTTCTGTGCTCAATCCCTCTAGAACTCGCTTTCCAGGATCCCCGACACCTCCTTTTGGTTTCCCTCGAGATCCCGCTAGGGCCAAGGAGTCCAAACACTGTTGAACGAGAAATTTTCGTCCCTATCCGCAGGCAACTCGAGAAAATCTCTTCGTAAGACTCCTTACTACCACTTCCAAGTGGTCCTGCCGCTTCGTTCGCGCTACAGAAACCCTTGGACCTTTTCTACGAAGTTTTGACACCTTCACTTCGAAGTTCCGCTTGAGCCAAGAGAACAGGAAGAACTCTGGCCGGTACCAGTTCTTTACTTCCCCTTCTGGAACAGCTTATGCCACTCTAATACTGTTCAGCATTGCGTAGACAATCCTTAACCCTCCAGAAACTCTTGGATGTCTTTTACGGAGCTGTAACTGTCTCTGTCGGTCGAAATCCTTGAAATTGTTTGGTACCTTCGAACAGGTTATCTCCCCGGAGGTGTTTATGCCACTCCCAGCACTGTTAAGCGGTACTACTTCTGTGCTCACTCCCTCTAGAACTCGCTTTCCAGGATCCTTTTGGTTTCCCTCGAGGTCCCGCTAGGGCCGAGGAAAGACAAAGATATACAAACACTCTCTTCTCCTGGAACTGTTTCTCAAACACTATTGAACGAGAAATTTTCGTTCCTATCCGCAGGCAACTCGAGAAAATCTCTTCGCTCCTTACTACCACTTCCAAGTGGTCCTTCCGCTTCGTTCGCGCTACAGAAACCCTTGGACCTTTTCTACGAAGTTTTGACACCTTCACTTCGAGTTCCCGCTTGAGCCAAGAGAACAGGAAGAACTCCGACCGGTACCAGTTCTTTACTTCCCCTTCTGGAACAGCTTATGCCACTCTAATATTGTCCAGCATAGCGTAGGTAGACAATTCTGCAGGTGGTCCGACCGCCCTCCAGAAACTCTTGGATGTCTTTGACGAAGCTGTAACTGTCTAGAAGTCACGCTTGAACCGAAGGAGCAAAAAGAAGTCCGTCTGTTGAAATCCTTGAAGTTGTTTGGGACCTTCGAACAGGTTATCTCCCCGGAGGTGTTTATGCCACTCCCAGCACAGTTAAGAGACTCTCAAACGCATTTCCCTTCGTCACCGCGATTTTCCCGTTTTTTTCGATACTGAATGGTTTTTATTTTATTTACAAACAATTTGCGTCAACCTCTGGTGGTAATTGTATTTCTTACCTTCATTAGGATCGTCTTCTTCATCTCCCTCGCTACCTTGACCGTTACCATCTTCCCCGTTATCTTCGATCTCTTCATCGACTTCATTTTCGTTAAGCACATCAACCCCACCGCCGAACAACGAAACCTGTTGTTGATGCGTTTCCATAACGATACAACAATCGGTCGAAGTTTTCTTTCTATCGAAATGTTTGGAACTGCTGATCGTTTCTTGATCGGAAGTACCGTAATGAAGACTTGTTACTAAAGAGGAAGATTCTGCCGATACTAGTTGGGAAGGAGCGGACGACATTGTACCGATAGTCATACCTGTAATTATATTATTAAATAAGTAGTTCAAATGTACCGTTTTACAAGCGATAGTACCTGCGTAAGTTCCGTTTAAGTTGCTGCTACTGGCTTGAAGATTCTGTTTCCAATCGTGATCTGGGAGTTGCATATCTGATGGATCCGGTTCGCTACTCGATATACAGTGAACCATGGCCTGTGGAAAAGGGAAAATTTCAGTAGGAAAAGTGACAAACAGTGACAATACTCACCATGGTACAAGACTCGGATCGAATATTATCATTTCGACCGGTCGAACAACTTAAAGGAACTGGAGATAGTCCATCGTCGTTGTGTGTAGTAGTATCGGCTAAAATGGGGCTCTGCATTTCCGACGCCACTGGAATTGGACTCATAGTCGTTGTATCCGGTGGACTGGACGCTGAAATTGTCGACGTTTGACAAGAAGTGTTCGTTATAATGGCCTGAACGTTTTGATTGACAGCTGTTTGCGTGGAAACCGACTGTCTGCAGTGACTAGAAGATTTCGGACTTTCCCTCGACTCTTCAATAACCGGTTTGTTCCCATTCGGGAAATTCTGCAAACCTTGATTGGTTAACATCGTGGTTTGTTGCTGTACTATGGTAGTGTTTTGTTGAAGAAACGTCGCGTTCTGATTGGACGTTTGATTCGATACCGGTACTATCAAAGTTTGACCGTTCATGTGTATATATTTTTGTTGAGGATTATTAGAGCGAATCTGTTGAGGCGGACTGTTAAAAGTCACTTGCTGATTAGGACTAACGCTCGCTACCAACGGACTCAACTGACCGCTAAACTGTGAACCGTTCATGATAAACTGTCCACCGTTGGGAGATAGAAACTGCGCGACCGGACTGTGTTGTTGTTGGATTATCTTCCCTTGGGACGTCGGGGTTCTTATAACCATTCCAGAAGGGAATATAGTTTGACTGTTGTTGAATAACGCGTTATTTTGTACCGACGTAAGCATGTTTTGTCCGTTGACGTTCTGGAATTGCAGCTGCATTCCCAAATTTGAAGTGTCTTGAAGGATCGTAGCGGTACCGTCTGGATTCATGACCATTCCTCCTAAATTAGGTACGATAAATTGATGGATGGCCGGGAAGTTTTGCACTACACCGGCGCCGTTAATCAAATTCACCGGTTGCAATAAATTAATTTGTTGCGATTGGGAGTTGATTAATTGTTGAGTACCCAAGTTGGAATTAGTCATCGATGGGTCGCTCATTATAATTTGCGCAGGCGCTCCGGTTTTGTTGGGTACGATAGTAACGGCTTGCATTACAGGAGTGGCGGTTACCGATTGCGGACTGTTCATTTGTATTTGCTGCGGGAAACCTTGCGGAGATATGACAACGCTGGGGTTTTGTTGAGTAGCGAACTGTAACATATTAGCGACAGTTTGCGCTGGTTCTTTTCTCTTTTTACCCTTTTTCTTTGTATCGGGAGATAAAAGAGGTGGAACTCTACGCCCTTCGGGGTTGTCGATTTGTATTTGTTGTTGAATAAGGTTCCCGGTAACGAATTGGGGTAGTTGAAGGTTTTGACCCACCGGTACTCCTTCCATTGTCATGGAGATTCCGGGTTGCAGAACGAACGGAGCGGGTAGAGCGTTTACTAAGACTGTTTGTTGTCCGAGTACTTGTTGACTTACAGCCGGGATTACGGTACCTACAGATGATGTCACGTTGGTGACCATTGGAGAAACTGTGATTGGTGGCATACCTATGAAGAAAGAATTATTTTAATTTCAAGTAATTAAGGGAGTTTCACACTTTTACCTTCGTTTGTGATGATTTTAGGAGGTATTTGCATTTCTTCTTGGGATCCTCCCATGATTACTTGTTCTCCGGATGGTACCAAGATGTGCTGTTCATGCGGTATCCCGTCCTTTGCGATTTGGGAAGGTTGCGATGTATTTGGAATTTGAATACTGCTAACGATACTTTGTACCATTTCTAAAGGAGATTTCGTGATTGGTTGCGACTGGACAGTTGATGTATTTTGGCCAGTAGCTAGATGATTAAGAAAAATTACCATTTAATAAGATTGCTTCAATTTATATTAAATATTGTTCATTAAAACCTCAATTTTCAATTGAAAACTCAACAGAACTCACTTGTCTAAATTCATATTTTTTGATGTAACAAATTTATTCCCTAGTATACCTCCTGATGAAACTATCACTCTTGTTGATAGCTTGCTCACTTACAATAATATTAATCCCGGTGCTATAATATAAAATTCGTGTGAGGAGTCTGACTCTGAAAAAATAGTTCACCGACGATGCCACAAAACAACGTCATGAAAATATCGTAAAAGAAGGCGGGGTTGAGAGTGATCCTTGTTGATTATTCGGTGCTATAATATTAAATTCGTGTGAGGAGTCTGACTCTGAAAAAATAGTTGCGACGATGCCACAAAATAACGTCCTGAAAATATCGTAAAAGAAGGCGGGGTTGAGAGTGATCCTTGTTGATTATTCGGTGCTATAATATAAAATTCGTGTGAGGAGTCTGACTCTGAAAAAAAAGTTGCGACGATGCCACAAAATAAGTCATGTAAATATCGTAAAACAAGGCGGGGTTGAGAGTGATCCTTGTTGATTATTCGGTGCTATAATATAAAATTCGTGTGAGGAGTCTGACTCTGAAAAAAAAGTTGCGACGATGCCACAAAATAAGTCATGAAAATATCGTAAAACAAGGCGGGGTTGAGAGTGATCCTTGTTGATTATTCGGTGCTATAATATAAAATTCGTGTGAGGAGTCTGACTCTGAAAAAAAAGTTGCGACGATGCCACAAAATAAGTCATGAAAATATCGTAAAACAAGGCGGGGTTGAGAGTGATCCTTGTTGATTATTCGGTGCTATAATATTAAATTCGTGTGAGGAGTCTGACTCTGAAAAAATAGTTGCGACGATGCCACAAAATAACGTCCTGAAAATATCGTAAAAGAAGGCGGGGTTGAGAGTGATCCTTGTTGATTATTCGGTGCTATAATATAAAATTCGTGTGAGGAGTCTGACTCTGAAAAAAAAGTTGCGACGATGCCACAAAATAAGTCATGAAAATATCGTAAAACAAGGCGGGGTTGAGAGTGATCCTTGTTGATTATTCGGTGCTATAATATAAAATTCGTGTGAGGAGTCTGACTCTGAAAAAATAGTTGCGACGATGCCACAAAATAACGTCCTGAAAATATCGTAAAAGAAAGCGGGGTTGAGAGTGATCCTTGTTGATTATTCGGTGCTATAATATAAAATTCGTGTGAGGAGTCTGACTCTGAAAAAAAAGTTACGACGATGCCACAAAATAACGTCCTGAAAATATCGTAAAAGAAGGTGGGGTTGAGAGTGATCCTTGTTGATTATTCGGTGCTATAATATAAAATTCGTGTGAGGAGTCTGACTCTGAAAAAAAAGTTGCGACGATGCCACAAAATAAGTCATGAAAATATCGTAAAACAAGGCGGGGTTGAGAGTGATCCTTGTTGATTATTCGGTGCTATAATATAAAATTCGTGTGAGGAGTCTGACTCTGAAAAAATAGTTGCGACGATGCCACAAAATAACGTCCTGAAAATATCGTAAAAGAAGGCGGGGTTGAGAGTGATCCTTGTTGATTATTCGGTGCTATAATATAAAATTCGTGTGAGGAGTCTGACTCTGAAAAAAAAGTTGCGACGATGCCACAAAATAAGTCATGAAAATATCGTAAAACAAGGCGGGGTTGAGAGTGATCCTTGTTGATTATTCGGTGCTATAATATAAAATTCGTGTGAGGAGTCTGACTCTGAAAAAATAGTTACGACGATGCCACAAAATAACGTCCTGAAAATATCGTAAAAGAAGGCGGAGTTGAGAGTGATCCTTGTTGATTATTCGGTGCTATAATATAAAATTCGTGTGAGGAGTCTGACTCTGAAAAAATAGTTACGACGATGCCACAAAATAACGTCATGAAAATATCGTAAAACAAGGCGGGGTTTAGAGTGATCCTTGTTGATTATTCGGTGCTATAATATAAAATTCGTGTGAGGAGTCTGACTCTGAAAAAATAGTTGCGACGATTCCACAAAATAACGTCATGAAAATATCGTAAAAGAAGGCGGGGTTGAGAGTGATCCTTGTTGATTATTCGGTGCTATAATATAAAATTCGTGTGAGGAGTCTGACTCTGAAAAAATAGTTACGACGATGCCACAAAATAACGTCCTGAAAATATCGTAAAAGAAGGCGGGGTCGAGAGCGATCCTTGTTGATTATTCGGTGCTATAATATAAAATTCGTGTGAGGAGTCTGACTCTGAAAAAATAGTTGCGACGATGCCACAAAATAAGTCATGAAAATATCGTAAAAGAAGGCGGGGTTGAGAGTGATCCTTGATGATTAATCGGTGCTATAATATAAAAATACGTTCAACGTAGTAGGGTGTAGCGAGTTGTCACAGCAGCTGCCAGATGAGAGTTACAAACATACAAATGAAGCCAATAAAAACAATTTCCACTCACCTCTAGTAATATACGATCCCGTTATAGACGAAGGAGTATTCAACGAAGTAGTCGTTGTATTCGACCTACCGGCCAAAACCGACGTAATCGTATTACTACCGACGGTTCTGCTACTCGCCATCGTAGTCACCAAAGTAGAAGCTTGCGAATGGAAACAACAAACGTTATTATTAACTTTACACGGTCGATTTTGTTGACCGATATAATCCTGTACGTGTTCGGCTTGAGTATAAGCGACGTACAAACCCGTACTGGATATTTGCGAGTTATTTTCCGGTGTAGGAGGATCCGAATTATTTTCCATCGGTGAAATGTTACTGGTACTAACGGTACCACCTTGAATCGGTTGTATATCGACCGTAGTTTGATTGAATTGCTTTTCGAACGACGTAGACGAAGTCACTGGGTCGTCTACAGTACCTGGTACATTTGAACTACTCGGTCTACCAGCGTAATTTCCCTGGACGCAACAACGACAAGGCGAGGAATACTGATGGGATTTGCTATTGTCGAAATTAGGTTTACCAGCTTCTTGTATTCTACTGCGGGAAATATTTACCGACTCGTTATTAGGAGGCGGTAGTTCTTGTTGAGACGGCGAATTCGCGGGGCTGTTATTGATATTTTGTTGACATAATGTACCAGTGAAACTAGCTCCTGTTTGTCTATTGATGGTGCTATTTAATAGCGCCGTTTGTTGAGCCAAATACCCGCTGGGATCCTCGATGAACGAGGGACTAGAACTTTTCATGTTTTGCGAAAAGTTATTCATCATAACCGGTCGATTTTCTTGCGGTATATGTCTTATGTCGATGTTGGGACAAGAAAAGTGATTATTCGAACAAGCTCCTTCCACCTAAAAACATTTTTATTACAATTTTAACAAGTTATTGATAAATTTATAACTCACCAATCGATACGGTCTGTTTTTCCCAAACTTTCCCATCTTCACCTTCTTTCTCTTCATCTCTTCCTGGCACACAGCCACCGGAGGAGTATGTTGGTACAAAGGTGGAACCCTTTCACAAATACTCGATTGATTCTGCTGCTGTTGCTGCTCTAAATGTTTCTGTTGCTCAATAGTATTCGGTCTACGAAGCACTTGATTCGGCCAATTCACTTTTTGTTGGTTAGGTTGCATAGGTGGCGCTTGCACCATTTGGTTCGGTTGATACAGCATACGGTGAGGTCTAAAGCCGGGACTCGGCTGATTGTAAGGCCTGATGTGTCTGTGCGGTCCGTACAACTGAGCCTTTGGAAAAATTTAATCAAATCAATAACAAATATCAACTTTACTTTTAAAACTACTTTAAAAATCATTTGAAAGTCCGCCAATACGCGTTTTATGTCATAAAGATGGCTGCCCCTACCGTTGACGTCACTCCTTGTTTACGTTCTTATTTGTGTATCGCGCTCTGAGTTTTTGTGACTTAATTTGTTTCTGAAAGCTTTAAAAATGGATAAAGCCAAAAAAAAACTTCACATTCCAAGTATTGCATTGTTCCAGAGTGTAAATCGACGTCTATTAAAGCTCCTGTCAAAATATTCCTTACTTTACCTGGTGGCGCAAGCAAAAATGCACTTGAGAGAATGGCATTGTGGTTGCAAGCTGTATATGCGTCGGAATAAAGACAATATTTCGACAAATACTATTGCTTTTGTTTGTGAAGATTATTTTAATGTAAGTGCCTAATTCTGTGTTGGTAATTTTGCTTTTTTAATAATTGGAGGTTATGTTCCTATATGTCTATTAATAAACTATAAAAACATTTTTTACTCACGACCACACATCAAGTTTCCACTGAAAATGTGCAGAAATATTATTCAACAGGAGTGAAATTCAGTGGGTACCCGAAAAGCACGATTAAGTCATTTTTGAGTATATTCGCACAAAAAATAGTGGAAACGACTCGTGAGACAGCAACTTTCTTATACGGCGTCGAAATATGGTTGGTATATATTGTATATAATACATAGTTTAAATAGTATTAACGAAAATGCTTTTAACTTCTTTTATTTCTTCTGCATTAAAGCAGCTGTTTGACTTAATAAATTCAAGCAGCATAAATGAGTCTACAGTCGACAGAAGCAAACATGAACCACGGAAATTATGCGAACTAAAAGAATTTCATCGCAACGAGCCAATCAGGAGCTAATGTAACGAACGTACATTAGTAATTTGTTAGCATAATCGAAATAATATGATCGAGTGATTCAATCAACATACATAATTTTATTCATTTTTAGTGTCTGTATCAGTGTTGATAATGCGAGGATGATTTTATTTTATTTTTAATCCAATATAAATTTTTTTATTAATATTTAGAGTTAAATTGTTAGCAAGTTTG
Source organism: Galerucella nymphaeae (assembly GCA_963978555.1). NCBI lineage: Eukaryota > Metazoa > Arthropoda > Insecta > Coleoptera > Chrysomelidae > Galerucella > Galerucella nymphaeae. The sequence goes on along the minus strand of OZ021706.1, from coordinate 23,551,050 downwards.
ACTTTGTTTACGTATCTCTTAACAATTGACATTTATGGTATCGATATTTGGTAATCGATTTAAAATATCGATTGTTACTACAAAAATCCAACTACAGCGACATGGACACGCCCACTAGGGCTCGTGTTTGCTTCTGTCGACTGTATTTTGGGCAAGGTATCAGTTGGTGCTTTTACAAAACCTTCGCTAGTCATATCTTTACTCACAAAATATGAAAAAATCGTCACTGAATTAGTAAATAAAATATTTTCTTCTAAAAGTTTCAAAATATCCTCGGAAATATCGAATATTTATATCCACTTTACGATGACTTTTAGAAATACAAAAAAGCACACACAAACACGTAATAGTATCAAACAAACATTTAAATGATATTTTTAAATCGATGAAGCAATAAATAGTTAATTAAAATACAATATAAACACAAAACTACACATAACCTAGTGCAATACCAGCTATATTGACAAAAGTAATAACAAGGTATGACATCACACGTATCATCGGTAGCGCTCGGAAATCCTCGGGTGTTATTTCAAAATTTGGAAGTAATTTAAAATGGAAACTGGTTCATTTCCCATTAATAGTTATTTTTGATATTACAAATTAATATCTAAGCAAAATACCTGTTGGTATTGTTGCGGGTTACAAAACTGGGATTGAAGCGGTTGCATATGGCGTTTCGGTTGATTTCTATCCACAATTTGATGATTTTCAACAACCTTTTGTTGATTAGGTGCATTAACCCGAACGATTTGTATATGCTGTGGCCTTCCCGGTCCAGTCGGCTCAGTTGGTTGACGGCTAATGAAAATTCTCTGTTCTTCGGACTGGTCTACTTTAGGCATATGACTAATCATACGAGGACCTAAAAAATACATTTTTAAAATAAACCGATTAAAATAAAACCCTTTTTACTAACCTGGAGGGTGAGGCATGTGATAAACGTTCGCTTGGTTATTGGTAGGTCCTCGGACGTGTAAAATTTGTCCGTTGGGACCTAAAACTTGTCTAGGCTGGGGGTTGAAGACGTTAGACATTGTATTTATTTGATGCACTGGGGGATCTTTATTCATTATATCTGGGGAAGGTGTATCGTTGTTCATATTCGATTGTTGTACCATTACAGTACCATCTAATAACACTCGGTTACCTTGTTGATCTTGGTACTTTACCAGATGATTTTGATGTTGAATATTTGCAGTATATTCAGAAAAAACCTGTTGGGGTGGTGCCGTTTTATCAGAATTTTGATTCGATGCTACTTTCTCACGTTGCGTCATTATTTGTGAAACTGGAACTCCATCGATATAAGGCAAACCGATTTTTCTTTTCTTTCTTTTCATACCGAGTTCTGAAAACACCAAAAAAAATGTTAAAAATATAAAAAGTAACCAAACAAAACTCACCTCTTTGGAATTTAATATTGGGATCAATCGGCAGACCGTCTAGAGATACTAAAGGCATTATTTTTCTTTTGTGGTTACATAATTTTGTCATATTTCCCGATTTAGAATCAGGTAACAATACATATGGCTTTCCGATCACCTACAAAAAAAAAAGGCCCAGAAAATGTAAATTTTATTTTTCAAACAAATAACTAACCTTAGGATCAAAATTAAACACCGAATCATGTTTAAAATGACATTCTAAACCGCACTTACAAGTACCAGCTGTCAATAAATACTCTTTTATTTGATCGGGAGACCTTAAAGCTGTACAACTAGGGCTAAAAATAAAAATATTAATATATACACAGTAAAAAAATTATAAAAAAAACTAACCTTATATAAATAATTGACCCATTGTTCAACAATCTCTTCCAACCATATGGTACGGTAATTGTGGGCCTCTGAACCATTCCAAAGTTTTCAAATAACTGATTATTTGTTAGTTGTTGCATCTGTTGCTGCTGAGACCCGACAGTAAGTACCACATTACCGGCTGGTAAGTTTACGTTAGGATCATACACGACCATTTCAGAAGTTTGATTTGATAGCACTTGTGAACCATCATCTGAAGAACTCAAACTGCTGCAACTGGAGTCAGCTGCCTCGAGACGAACAGTGTCGTAACACACACCCTGTATAGGTATATCTGTTCCCATAACTTTTGTATAATCTTGTTCCACGTAGGTTTCACAGCCGGTACAATCTTCTCGTACTCTGTCATTGTTGCAGAGAGTACCAGGTGTTTGTTTTTCTTGTTGTTGGAGTATTTCAACGTTTTCACAATTACCGTTATGGAAAGTAACATTGTTTACTACATTTTGTGTAAATTCTGGTTGTGGTAAAGGTGGGTATGTATATCTGTAACATAATATATATAGTGTAGAGGAAAATTAAGAATATGAAAGAATAATAAATAATTACCCTGGTCTATTTTGTGGTATTGCATTATTATAGTATTCACGGTGTTGTACATTGTCAACTTGCTGCTGCTTTAAAGCATAGTCTACAAGTTTAATAGTGGGTTTTTCTCTAAAAGCTTTTGGTGGCCCAGCCATGGAAGCATTTGAATTTGTAAGGACATCATAACCTTCACCTAAAGAAATCATATACACAAACCAAAAAAATCAATTAATTTATCCCAGAACTAACAATTATTTTTCATAAAATAATGTATACCTTGAATGATGTGATTAGTTTCTTGTACATTTTGCTGTCCTAATGAGTATGCTTGTGCAAAATTGTCATCAGAAACATACACTATAACATTTTGGATGCCAGTGGCTGCTGATAAGTCAGGTTTTCCTGCCATTGTAGCTGCATACCAGTGGCTCTATTCTAGAGCTTCTTTTCAACTTGCAGTTAATCTGAAATTATTAGACTAAGTAATTCTTTTATTGTTCAACACACTTTAGGACAAGTAAACAATATTTTAAAATATTTCAAGATTATTTACACTATTTTAATAAGCAGTCCTTAGCTTTACTTCAAGTGACCTATTTTTTTCATACTATATAAGTATTATAATTTAATCAACATAAAATATATGAAAGAAAAAATGAGTTCCAAATATTTTTGTTTGTATAACCAATCTCATATGCATAATAAGACACTCCCTTTCTTTTTGGATCACAACAAACAAAATGTGAGGTAGGGCACATATAGAAATGAAATGCCCTTATTCATTCAGTTATAGAATTTATAATCAATACAACTTTTACACAATAAAAATAAAAAAAAACTGTTGTCTTTACTCTAAATAAGAAACCTTTTGACAGAAAGTGGGACCAGTAAAATGACATTGGACAATAAAGGCATATTGCAAAGTAAAAAATAACGAAAATCAAATACCTGCATGTCGTATAAGCGTATTCTAAGTAAATTAGAGTTGTCCAAATTACCATTACAATCTGTTCATAAACAGAAATTAGTGTATATACAGGATATAGGTATTTGAATTGACCCTAGTGTCAGCCTAACACCTGCTGATGTAAAATTACGTTGTATACCACGCGAATGTAACCCATAGCGTTACATGTAAATCATAATTAATTGAAGGACTATTAAAATATCAAGATAAAGTACTAAAAACACAATGATTTGTTCTTATTAATAACTAACACCAAATAAAACATAAAACAGTCACTTAGAAAATGGAATTCTTCTCCCACTCCACTCAACTAGACTAGACAGCGCGACAAGACAACCGACAGTTTTATGACAGATCCAAAATGGTTGGTAAAGGACCATCTGCATGAGTACGCAATAACGTTTACGCTGGCTAGTAAACTAATAGATTACTACTTGCTCTTACCATATCAATTTTGAAATAATTAAATAATAATTCAATAATCTTGGCTCAATAAATCGAAAAAACTTTATGCTTTACTTCGATATAGAGTTGTTGAAATCGATTTTAATCGAGATATTCATGTCTAGTTTTCCCAAGTATATTGTGTTGCCTATATAGCGTTATACAACAAGTATGCAATAATATAATATGACACAAGACGTTTCTCTATTGATAAATACTTTTGTAACAAGAACAGAAAGGAAAACTCAGCGCTATGCAAACTCACTCCTACCAGTTATTGTACAAGATAGAGAAAAAAGTAGTGGATCAAATGATACAACATTATATTTTAGAGATATTATTGTGAAGTATGCCCACTATAGCGGTGTTTAGCTAAAGGGTTACCATTTTGTACCGGCCTATATATCGGTCAGGAAAGGATAACTCATCGAGGCGCATTTTAACGCGCACATCATGAGTGAATCGTAGCGTTACGATCCATCGAGTGTCAGCAACTCCGTACTTCGTCCTTTCAAATCAGTTGACAGCGTGAATTCGGTAAACCTGTTTGGGAAAGTCTCAATATGCGAAAAAACAAGTCCTAACTCGTTAAATAATTTAAATTTTATTAATAAAAAATTATGTAACATTCAACAAATAAAATATATCCTTTCAGTGCCAAATTTTTTGTTTGTAAAAGTGATAAATAATATTTAATATAAATCAGTAATGTGAAGAAAAAACATGTTTATTCTGATAATAACCCTAATAATGTGTTGTGTTAAAACCAGTAGTAGTACATGTTTGGATTTTTGCGATTGCTCAGAAGTTCTTCAAAATAAAACGCTTTTCAGTCAGTTGACTGATAATCAGAAGCAACTATTTTCTCTTTTAACTAATGAGAATGCTTCTGCTGCTGCTTCTTTTCCGGATTCTTCCACAGTTGTACTTCAAATCTACGATACAAACTATAATTTTACTGGTTTTAATTTAAGTTGGATCGAACATTTAGTAATAAGTGAAAATAACCTAACAACAGTTCCTGACTTTATTTCCGTATTTAAAAGTGTTTCAGTACTGGATTTATCCCGAAATGAAATAGAATACATAGAAGAACATTATTTTAGAACATTAAATTTAAATTTGTTAAATATTAGTGAAAATTTAATAACTTCTTTGAGCAACATTAGTTCCGGTTTAAATTCGTTAACAAATCTAGATATTTCTTATAATACAGTGGAGAACATTGACTACGTTATAGACTTACCTAATTTACAATATTTAAATTTAAGTAAAAACAATTTAAAAGCGTTAAACTCCGAAGTTTTAATCAACTTAAAACTGCTTCAATATCTAGACGTATCACGGAATAGACTCATTAGTATATCCCCGATCCAATTACCGAATCTTATTTACTTCTTAATAGCTGATAATGATTATTTGGGGGAATCACGCGATATTTTATTTCTTGGTCGTAAAATACAGACCCTAGACGTATCGCGAACGGGACTTCAACAAGTGCCGGCTATTTTAACACACTCGATTCAAAATTTAATCCTAAAGAACAATTTCATTCGAAATATAAACAGCGGTGACTTCGATTCCTTTCCGTTGTTAAATTCGCTCGATGTTACTTCTAATAATATAAAGTTGATAGAAGATGATTCCTTAGGGAGATTGGAGTTTTTGTCGGTTCTTTATCTCACCGATAATCAGCTCGAAGAAATCCCTAGGAGGTTACCTGAAAAACTAAAAGTTCTCCACTTGGATAGTAACAAGATTGGAGCGATAAGAAAAAAGGATCTCGCAGGACTTTTCGAACTAAATGTGCTTTTTCTTAATGACAATAATGTTTCTGTTATAAAACAAGGAGCTTTTTCTGAGTTAAAATCGTTAGTTACATTAGATTTATCCAGAAATCCTATAAAAGATCTTCAAGCAGGAATATTTGACGGACCTTCTTCCTTAAAAGTATTAAATTTGGCATCGGTTGAAATTATATCACTTGATAACGCCCCATTTCCTATATCTGCTCCGGAAAATTTAGTAACACTCAATTTATCTTCCAGTCCAGGATTAGTACATCAATTTTTATCGGATACAGCAGCTTTAATGGCTGCAAAACGACTACAGGAATTAGACTTGACAGGCGTGAATCTTAAATTTATTAGGCAGGATTTACAGTTCTTCTTACCCCAGTTGGAATCGCTACATATAAACGGAAATGAATTAAACGCTAGTGAAATAAATTGGCTGAAATCTTGGATGTGTTCACACGATTTTTTGAGCACGTCAGCACCGTTGAAACAATTTGAGAAGAATTTGAATGGAGATGATGTTCAAATTAACGACGTGTCGAAATTTTCGCAAGCGTTGTTTTCACCTTACAAGAAATATCCTGGAAGCAACCAGGATGAAAGCGAGATATTAAAAGTGGTCGATAGACGCGAAAAACATAGCGATGAACTAACCGTGTGTGAAAATGGGAAAAACTACGTTTATTATTCGGTATTTTCCGTGGTTCTTATCGGGATTATCGGATGCTTTTTCTTTGCTTTGTATAATAAATTGTCCAAACGCGCTGTAAGAATCGATATCGATGATCGATTACCGACTATATCTGACATTTGGTGACAGTTGGAAAGAAACGATGATGAAAATAATATACTATATCAAACTTCCATTACTTGAAAAATGTGCTTGTGATAAAAGTTGAATTATATTTTGTATGCTGAAATAATTTTTGTACTTTAAAATTGTAAATTATTGTAGAAAGTTGCTAGATTGTATGTATATGTACTGATATTAATAGGTATAAACAAATAGATATATATTTTCGCTATTTTATTTTTCTACTTCTAACATTTGCTTATCAAAATAAATATTGGTAACTAATTTTGCGTCGACATAATAAATTACTCAAAGATTTTCTGTAGGCAACCCAACACACATATTGACATTTTGTAGGCAACCAAACATACAATTGCGTCTTCAAAAAATGAATTCTAGTATAGAATACTTCTAGTTTTTGATTTACCTATCGTTTTATTCTATTATTCTACAAAATTATAGGTAATAATTATTAGTGTTAAGACATTCAAAAAAGAATTTAAGAAAAACGAATACAGTGACATTTGAACCAGCGACCATCTCAGTGACATTTGTCTTAACCTACAAATTCATGAAAGAAAATTCTCAAATTCAGCTGGTATTTTCTATAGGATTTTTTAAAAACCTACTGTAGCATCTGTGATAACCTAAATTACGAACATATCCATCTTCTCCATTCACAAATTAGGTTAGATATATATAGATTTAAATCGAGCAGTCTCCACATGAGCTGGTTCCATATCGAGTGTATGTACAATGACTAAAATCAACTCGTTAGAAACCTTAACGTTCCAAGCGGAAGACAATGCAGCTTTTCATTAATTACAACTATGTAAATACCCACGTTGAATTGCAATAGTTGGTTGAGTTTACACTCTTCCCACAGAAGCGCTGCAGTCCGAATTTAAATTCCCTGGATAGACTATTACCACTATATGTATATGAGACAACCGAAATAACACATCACCAGGAAAATTCGTATGGAAAAGTGCATAAACTTGCTATTTATATGACACAATCTCAGTAGTACTTACTTGTGTGTGACACTATTGAAAATCCGCTACCCTGAAACGTGCCATTTTGAAAATTTGGCGAATGCGATCCACCCGGAGCATCCGCCATTTATTAGAATGGATGTCGAGATATTGATGAGTTAAAATTACTTTTGCAACATCAAGATCAAGAAAGAGGAAATATTTTATGTAACAAATATTAACTATTATTATTATCCTTCTTAATAACTTGTTTTCCACATGAAATTTGATGGTAAAAACGGTTTAAATTCAAAATAATGAAACCTACATATGCTATGACCTGTTTATAAGAGCTATAAGAAAATGGCTTTGCTTTAGGACGAAAATATCTTTTGCCTGATAACTAGAATATATTTTAAATATATTTCTAAAAGTTCAACCATTTCAAGATATTCTAATATTGCAGTTTTGAACTTATTAAAGATAAGAGCGTCAGATGGTAGTTTTTAAAATTATTTAGGAAGTTTCAAGATTATTGGAACATTTTCACTCGTGTTTGTTATCTTCATTCTTTACTTTTAATAATAGCTGACATTATATTTTTCTTATCCTTTAACAAATAAGGCGAAAAAAATAAAAATGATTCGTTATCTTGAAGTTGACGATATAAAGGCAAGGGAAATACCCGACAAAACCACTTTTCCCTTTGATCTCCATCCTTGGTCTGTGAAGTGGGATTCGAAAGAGTGGAAAGAATAGCCTGCCGGATATTTTTTCTTTGTATTTATACAAATAACATTTCTTAAATCGCGACTGTCTTTAATATATTTGGGATAATGGGAATATTCGAGTGTGATAGTAAACAAAAAATATTGTTGCGTATATAAAGGAGAATTATTTTTATATTAGCTTTTACCAATTCACCCTTACCTATAAATCTTCCATTTTATCCTTCTTTTCCAATAAATATGACATACAAGGGTTATTATTAAATTTATTTATCTAAATCGAAAATTGAGGATGTTCACTGGGCACAGTAATAACTGTAAATTTGACGGTGATATTTTATAAATTGAAATAATATTGAATTTCCATTTTTTGAGTTGATTCTGAGGCATAAAGCTTGCTAAAAAGCATGTGAAGGCTGGAGAAAGTAATTTAGATGAAGAGAACCACAAGGGATCCGATAAGGCCAATTAATAGCTATCTAGTAACATGTAATGAATGAATATATTCAGTGAAAGTTTCCAAAAAGTATTTTTTGGCTTCAAATTATCAGGGGAATTTAACAAAGAAAAGATTAAGAATGAATGGAGTGATATTGAAAAAAAAAACGTAAATATTCCTTCATAAAATATGTTAGGATGATAAAAGCTCTTTCAATTTATATAAATTGAAAGCCGGAAAAGTTTTCGCAATTTATTACTTTGCTTTTCGAATTTTGAATTATTTATAAAGATGATATGGGATTTTGATCGTAAAATTTATTAATTTGTGATAAAATTTTCGTTTTTCTTTCATAATATTTATCAATTGATGTTACACGAGTCTCAAAATTTGATATTTATCATTTAGCAATCATAAATCAAAAATATTTACATCCAGAATAAATAAAAAAAATAAGGAACTAGGGACATAGTGTTAGTTTTTTCTTTGATAGCTCAAATAAGTGGTTAAAGGTCCCATAATTTATACTTTTGCTTTTTTTTATCCAGTTTTTCTCAAACCTAAAATATTATTTTTCCTCCTAACTTTGAATCGATTTTTCACTAAAAAGCCCTACAGATATGTGGGCTTAGTTCCCTCTCCATTCGATTATCTCCTTTCCTTATAAGGACAACATTGTCTCCGTCCCTTCTGTGCGAGACATCTCAGTATTCGTAATTTTTTTTAATTAGTTTGAATAATTTAGTTTGCCCTGATTTCCGCTTTGAGTAACTCTACTGGTATTTTGTCCACGACTCCCAGAATTTAGATCTTCCAACGCTCTGCTACATCCATTTTAGAAAATTGTACAATATTTTACAATAAAAACGTTACAGAGATGTTTTATTTAAAAAAAATAACCGTTAATTATGCCGCGTTACAAAGGAAAGTTTTGTTTACTCCAATTCAATCTCACAAACTCGAGCTTAATGACTTAGAAGTTATACCTCTGGCTGTAGCATGTGCTTTTCTTTATTTTTATCACCCCGAAAGATATAAATTGCATAAAAAAAGAACTCCATCGTTAGAATCAGTTCTCGGAACATTTTGTGTGGTTTTGTTTTGATATATAATGCAGAAACTCTAACCAAGCAATCATGAATAAACAAAGAACCAGCCCTACCTACCTGCCAGAGAGAGTTTATATTGCTCGAGGTAGCAATCAAGAATATTATTTTGAGTGAGTAATTGCGTAAGTAAACCAAAGTTATGGATGTTATTATTTCCCGTGTACTCTAAACAATGATAAAGCTGGGGTTATAAATTACATTTATTAAATTTAATAATTTAAATTATAATTGTTACGGTTTTCATTACATACCAGAATGATGTCACTGACAAGGATATTGATTTGTGTCCTCATGTTTTATTGGTTTTTCTGATAAATTTTCGGTTTTTCTTATAAGTTTTGAGTCCCTTTACCATCCATATTGTACCCGAAAAGTTTGCAGGTTTATTTAGTTTGGGGTATTTTACATCTTGCAGTTGACGAAAGACTAATGACAGCTGTCAACATATATTTGTTTCTTCTCGATGGTATTTGCAATACTAAAAGCAAATCAGAGTCTCACAAATCATAAACAAAGGTAGAATGAAAATTAGTATTTAATATAAGCACCAGAAACACAAACAAAGCCAAACAAATATGTGTTGACAGCTGTCATTAGTTGTTTGTCAACTGTAAGATGTAAAATACCCCAAACTAAAAAGACCTCGAAAGTTTTCGGATACAAAATGGATGGTAAAGGGACTGGAAACAACAAAAACCAAAAATTGATCGATTTCCTTATATGACTAACCTTTTTCAATATTTTTTTGTTCGTTATGTTGGCAATAACGGTCTTCTTTTCATAATATAACTTCTTTTTAAATTAATTTGTAGTATTTAAATGTCTTGATTAATCAGAATTTGAGGTTATGGATGGCGTATAAAACCAATCCAACGTGAGGTGGAAGTTTTTTAAAACTTTTTAGAGACCTGTTCATTCCAATGCTGCTCAAACAAAAGCTGAAAATGCAAGAACGCCGCAACAAGCTTTTAGAGTTTATCTAATTATCATTCTAATGGCATTGTATCTGAACAATAATTAAATTTCAATACTCCTTAGTACAGGAAGTAATTTGAGAAGCTATATTTTTCTAATTGACCCAGTTTCATTATCAGGAGTGAAAATGTAGCAAGGTGTATAATTGAAAAATAGGAAACCTTCTTTCAACACCCAGAATATAATTTTTGTAACATATTTTTGGCTAAACGATGCTCAAAAGTTAGAAGAATGAAGTATTTGACTCTTATTTTGTTTATTTTGCAAATAGAAAATGCCACTGGGCTTATCTTCAATAAGTAAGGGGATATTGAAAACGATGTGAGACTGAAATTGGAATTTCTGAGGAAAATAGAGAGAGAGTTTACTACATGCAATATCTGCCCTTGAACTTTTATTAACTTTGAATGTGGTAAAATTGATCTTTACCAATTTTATTGTCGATTTAATGTACCGCGAAAATTCTAACTTTGTTGAATGGGAGATTTAAAAGCTTACAAGAAAGTTTGATGCCACGTGAATAAATTAAATCGCTGATGTTTTGGAAATTGGCAATCATAACAAACTTTTTGTTTGCGTAAAACATCGAATTTCCCAAAATAAATTATAAAAATTTTGTGAAGAACAAATCACTAGCCCTCAGGCCATATATTTTGTCAAGGTTTTAATTATATCGCAACAAGAAAATGTTACCAGAACGAGAAAATGATAATTTAATGGCAAAAAACGTCAATATTTATCTTTAGCGCTGTCTTTCATTCACAAATTAAATACCCAAAGTAAAAAATTATGTAATACTCTCTCCCACTACCTTCGCTTCTTGTCAATTTGCACGTCTGCCTTCGCCAAGGGGCTGCCATCATAACGTGCTGAAAAACTGACTTTCAGCTGGCGTGGAAATTAAAACTGCACAACCTTCTGACATAAAATCATTACCATTAAAGCTGCTGATGTAAAATTTAGTTCGGTAAGAGCTGTATTCGAAAATAATGCTATAATTGGTAAGATATTAACAATGTTGCGATTTGCGCAAAGAAAAAGAAGAGTGACAGTAGACTTCACCTTTCTTTTGTTGCGCTAAAAGTAGAGATGTTGAAGACTGTGTTAGTTCTTTTTATAATTTTTACACTACAGTGGTTCTCATATTAATTTTTCGCATTATACATTCGATTAACTCCTTACAGACTATAAATATATTATGCGAAATTCATATGTCCCATTTAAAATACAAATTGGGTAGTTTTGAGATTAAAAAATGGCGAATAACTCGATTTATACTGCTAGTACAGAAACCTACTCAAGCATAAAAGTTAAAACGAAATTTCTACAATGGAGCTGATAAATTTTATAGTCAGTCGGGATCATACTTAGACTGGAAAGTAATGAAGTACGTTTGAAGCCAAATCGAGTTCATAAGCATCACATAGGGAGCATAAAATATTAGGTATATCAATGTCGCTTGAAATTTGGACAAATTCTTATTCTATGCAAAACAGGAAATTTATATTTGACGGTGAAAAATTCGCTCAAACAGACAGATTTATCGTATTTTAAAGAGTTATCTTTGTGGGATTATTTGCCGATAGGAAAGGACACATGGATACCTTAAAAAATAGCTATCAAAACTCCAAAGGGCTGCTCCAACACCTACAGCCATTCCAGTCTCGCAGATGTTATCACAAACCTGCTTAGTGAAGTAATAAGTGATAATATGTTGATAAAACAATCAATTATCCATACAATATCTAGCTCAACTAAGACTCCTAGGAGTAGAGCGTCTAAAAAGTAGGTTTCTCCATTTTTGTTCTGATCTGAATTCGTACATTGAGACTAGAAGGTGAAGATCCCCCCGGACTATAAGTAATCATGAGACCAACATAATTGGCAATTTAATATTGGCTGTTGCCTTCCATGGATATGTTTCTTCATCTAGCTATAATTACGAGATGTATTCTCTAAGGTATGCTTCGTAGAAGATGTTTGTTCGTCTCTAAAGGAATATGATGATTTCGGTCGTAACTAGATGAGATTGAATCAAAACTGGATTTTAAGTACAATTAGAGATTATAGTTTATATATAACTCTGGTGGGAAGGTGATGAATCAATGTGTTGTATTGAATTCTGGGTCGAAGCATGCTCACAGTAGATGATCTCGGCTATGTGGGCATAAACTAGATGAGTTTTTTGGTGTCTAAATAATGTCAGACACTTTATTGTCTTGTTTTGTATATAAGATAGTCCTCATTTTTCTCTTGAAACCTTTCTGATTCCTTATTTATCATAAAAAAAATCTGAGACGCGACTTAATAAAAAAGAATGTTGAGAGCTTTAAATTATCTCACTCCTTTGATAATTTTGCAGGTATTTATGCATAAGTTGATTAAAAAAGTTTTCGTTTCTGCGAATTAAATGTTATTGATGCAAATTTAAAATGCTATTTAACAGAGGCTACATTTTGCTTTTAGTATTAGGTATACTTCATTAAATCCTGCTTAAATCAGTTTTGTCATGAATGAAATTTAATGCAATTTGTGATGCCTGGTTGAATTCAGAGTACCAGTGGTGTATAGGTAACGGGGTTCTTGGGTTATTTTTAAAATTCCCTCAAGAATTAAGCAAAATTTTCATTGTCACTTCCAAAAGACACTAATCTATGTTGTTCCTGATAATTTTTAAATCTTTTTCTGCTTTTTTTTACTTTCTTCAAAATACTTAGGTAAGCTATGTCGTTCCTCATGTTTTCTAAATACTATTCAGCCTTTCTTTAACATGTAGCAACTCTTTTCAAAAGTTTTCGGCCCATTTTATCAACATAAATATTAATTTCAAACTCTAATTCTACTTAGTAGTGTACATTATTTATTTTATATGAAGCAAAAGTAGAAAATACATTTTGCAAATAAACCATTATACGTAATTTTGCCCAACCGTCGTCTAATCGCCTTAGAACAACTTGCCGTCTGAAGGTGCTCATTCTAATGTTATCTTAAATTAATGCAAACAATCCCCGTCGTTTAAAATGCAACTGCTAGAACACCCCAGGCCCAATTTGCCTGAATTTTCGAGAGTTTGCTCTCAAGTGAAATAACCTACTTAGTTCTACAACTTTTCATCCTCCCTTTTGCTTTGTTTAGATAGGATTCCTCAGATATCCAGGATAATAGCCAGAGAATGTCGATATACAGTTGGGATCTTTGTTTAAAATAATGGTACATCCAAACACCAATACGGCGGAAGAAAGTTTCAGACTATCGGGTAGTTAAAACCAAAAAAATTCAAGTTGGAGGAAAGGAAACTGAAACTATTGAGGGAGATAAGAATCTTCTGCAGTATATTCATTGATCTCCCTCCAGGAAATTGTTTGAAAATGCATTGATTTGGAAATAAATTATTTGAAGTTCACAAGCTGTTCGAATTCAATGGTTTGAAAAATTATTTAATCGAAAAAACAAATATTCAAAACTTGGATACAACCTCGATAGGGCATTACATGAATATTTATCAATTTTAACAGCACTGGCATCGTTAGTTTCTTCAATTATGTTAAGGTGGTGTAGAATTCCATGGATCTATCTTGACACATAAACTAGGTCACTATAAAAAGTATACTTATATCACAAAAACTATACAAACACAAATTAGACAATATAATGTACAAGTGGCACAAGTTTTACTTTATTTTCGAGTACAGACAAAGACTTTATACGTTCTAATTAACAGTGACACATTTTAGAAGTAGTCATTGACGAAAGCTTGGACTAGAGGAAACAATGTATAAGTAGATATACTTGTACCGATAGAAACAAGCTAATTACTCTGGTGGCGGTTAGGTGACCTACTATTATTGAGCACAAGTGCATTAATTAACAATATACAGGATAGTACTAATAGGAATTCAAATTTATGATTTCCTTTTGTGATCCTATTGACTGCGCCAGTTGAAATGTTAAGGAGAAAATACGGTTAAAAACGTATTTAAGTCCCTGCGAGCCGTTCTCGATATCATAATAAAGCGGCGCTATGGAAATATTACTTCATTTCATACCTTAGTAACTCTTGTCTATCGCTACGTTTGCTTTGAAATCATTTTCATAAAATGCGAATTTCACTCGCGATTGATAGGAATGTCTCTTCGCAGCAGACGAGCGACAGCAGTTGCATGCTTTTCTATAGAACGAAAATTGGAAATGTTTTATCAGTTCACTACCCTATTTTATAAGTTCCAGAATGGAAAATTAAAATTTGAAGCGGAAGTCGAAATATTTGACGATTATTCCAACGAAGACGTCCTCTACGTGAGGAAGTATTTTCAAATGCGAATGATGAAGTTACACACACTAATTGCGGCTTAGTACATCTGGCAGACGTATATTATCGATAGAATATGTACCACAATTGCCTCAGATACAGAACTAATTTCACCCGAGGCAACAATTATCTGCTCTTTGTGGATAATGACTATATGCTTCTATGTTATTCAAACGTTAATAAGCTGGTATTTGGGTAACTAGTGCACGGCATTGGCATGGCATCACAAAATATTATAAGAATCAAACCTTCTTGAATTCACCCCAGTTATTAGAAATTTTGATTTGAAGCAGCAGTAGCCAAGTTTAAATATATCTGCAATTCAATTTTATTGTTCATATTCCTGTAAAACTTCCTTGAAATTCCCAGAGATATAAAATAAAGTTTTTGGTGGTGGAGTACAAATAAAGCTTGCTCATTTTCTCCAATCTTTCCGAATTGGTGAATCTACAAGTTTATTCTGGATAATAAATGGAAGCAGTCTGCGGTTTCGTGTAACTATAAGCAACAAGTTAATTTTAAAGTTTCCACAGTTTTTGTTGAAGAAACTGTGATAAATTTTCTTTAATTTGTGTAGTTCTCCAATTATTATAAAAAGTGGATTAAACTTTATAAATCTGATGATGTAGCTCTAGATTATTGTACCCAATCCATTTCATTCGATTACAAAAGAGTAGTTGATCACCACAATATGTGGAAAAAAATTCCTGCTACACCGAAATGATTTCAATTTCAGCTGTAGTGTTGCTACGTAATTTATCAAGGATAATGGAACATTGACTGATGGTGCTCTTAAAAAATGAAATTCATCTCAGGTCCGGTTTCAAAAGATTCCAGTTGATATGAAAGATACTATCAATAACAGGTAGACAAAACGAAAGTTATGGTCATTGGAGACGACGAGGAGGAAATACATGTAAGAATAGATACAGACAAAATATAGAGCAAGTTGAACATTTTCAGTGCATTGGATCAATAGCAACACACCCTACACTACTAAGTGGTACAAGGGCTTTAAGATTATATAGTATAGTATATATAATTAACATTGATAATATTTTTTATGATTAAAATCCTTGGAAATAAATTGTAACAAATTTGAAGGCCTTTTCATTTAGACTATTTAATTAGTGCAATGTATAGATCACCCTGTATAATCAAATACAGAAAATATTATTGGAGAATTCGAACATCTAGTTCATGTTACGGAGGAGCGTTATATTTATTTTTTGGGGAGATTGGGGATCTCCTAAGCCATCTGGACTTCTTGGGGCATATTAAAATATCATCATGGAGTCTTGGAAGATGCAGGATATTTTCTTTTTCATGAAAAATGCTATTATATACGAGAAGCCATAAAATATATTTTCTTGTTTCATTTTGATTGTCTTGGAGATAAATATTTGCGTTTTCAACACCTGGGTTTAGAATAAATGAAATCTACGCCTATGGAAAAGCTCCTGTTGGCGATCATGGTGCAATTTCGCGCTACAGTCAGCATTCACAGTACCGGATCATTTGTTGAATACCAAATACGAAATGCCGACCAGCCAGTTCATTTATTGCACCTAAAGTGGATTTATCCATTGCTAAATCGGTATTAGCCGTTAGGCAAAGTATTTCAGAAATAAATTACCAGGATTCAGGGCTTCATAATAAATTTTATTAAAATAGAGCTAAATGCCATTATATTGTACGTCTGAGAAAGAATTCTTCCTAATATACCTAATAGTTTTCTTCTGATAACAGTTTTTCTGTCGTCGAGTCAGAGTTGCTTGTTAAATTTATTTTTAGAAACGTCCTTTTGTCTGACAAGCTGTTGATTGAATACAATACTGTCGTAACAAACAGCCTAGACATCTCCTGATCGATATTTTTAAAAGAGTAGCAACAATATTCTAGCTTTCAGTTGATGAGTGAATTAAAATTTGACTTTTATACCACGAATTCCTTGTTATTTAACTACAATCGTGAAAACTAGCTACATTACAACGTATTAAAGACAAAATACTACGGAAATAGGACAAGTCCTCAACAAATGCTTCTTAATAATTCTTTTAATCGCGTTGAATCGTTTTTAAAGCTTCATCTGACCATATGAAACAACCAGTTTACAAATCAGAAATGATTGTTTGTTTATCCTCAAGACAACTGTCATTAGTGTCAACTTCTCAGTTGAAGGACATGTTCTTTGTGATAAACAAGATATGAACAGCCGAGATAGAAGCTTTGAAAATCAATATGTGCTTCTGCTTTTCGTATTCAATGCAAAGAGTAGAGATTTGAAGGAAATAATGAGCAATTTGATTGAATTAAACTTGAATTACAATCAGAAATATGTTTATATGCTCAATACCTACCGAAAAATTATTTTCAAACGTTATTAAAATGATAAATACGCATATTTAAGAGCTGGAAAATCTTCTTTTGGCAGTAAATGAATCGATTGACGTTAACTAGAATAGAGATGGACGAAGAAGTTTCTTGAAATAACCTACTTTGGCTACAGCTCAATAAATTAGATGTACAATATCTCTTCTGGCACTAGTATTCCCTTGTATGGAACTCTTCCATTATTTCAAGCTTTAAACACTTCACAGTCTACTTAGACTTTATCTATCGATTGGAGTTGTATATCCATTTATACATGTTTCGTCCTTGTGCCCAAGCATAAGATACAAGACTAATGAGAATTTCTCGGCAGTAATAAACATTAATAGCTATACTAACAGCGCTTGAACTGACTGATATTAACAACAGGAGATACGACTGGCTCTTAGTTTGACATAAAATATCCATAACTTTCACTACTGCCGCTAGATGTTGAGACATGTACAGACAAAACGTAAATCGTTATTAACAAATTTAATTACCCGATGAGTTTAATACCATTTATTGTAAACTGGATCCGATATTAAATTTTCAATTGTCCATTTTCCAAATTTAATGCAAATACAAGCAAATTCACTGAATGGATTTCAATAAAGACAATTGAGTACGCCGATTTCCAATATTGGAAACACAAGTTATATATTTTACTACTATTTTAAATGGAATTAACTGTTCTTAATAAATAAAAAATATAATGAACATTTAAAATATAATTGCTAAACTTTCACATTTGATTTATTCTTTACTAAAACTTGACAGGCATTTAATTTGATCAATTGCGAATTTCTTATAAACTCTATTACATTAACATAATGAACTTCCTTTCTTTGAGTATTTTCACCCGATTAATAGTGTTTTCGAGTAGTTAAATGGTTTCCGTATTCTTCTAGCCTTAAAGGTTCTGTAAACTTGAGGATTACAAGGATTTCTCCACCTTTCTTAGACTCCCTCAAGTTATCTCTCCCTATTTTATAAACTCGCTTCAAAGAAATTCACAACAAATTGAAAACACACGAAGTTTCTTCAAAACATTGAATTAACGAAGTATATACAGGGAACAACACCTCTAATTCGAGCCCGCAGTCAACAACAGTATCCGTATAACAGACATTTATATTTTCGACACTGAAATATCATGCTTCCGATTCCATATCTTCCCTCCATATTTCCCGCTTTTTCGCCACAAATAAATACGTGCTACCGAGTAGAACTCTCATTAAGAACAGTTTAGAGGACTATAAGCCACAATTTCTGCATTTTATTATCTTGTGTTTTATCTACGCTAAACAGATTGTCATCCTCTAAGCGTAAAGTACTTCTTATTCAAATGCAGCTTTCCAGCTTCAACTTTGTGTCATTATAAATGAATAAGCTAAGCCGGGAATACATTGTTCTGATGCCACACTACTGAATCACAGCGACGCCACTCGTTTTGCCACAATACTAGACACTCTGCTTTTATAAAAACCACCCAGGCTACTACTGACACATTTATAACTCTTCCCAAGTTGTACCTGTCTAGTGCAGGATGCGCAAATCAATTTTTTTCCCATTTCAATGAAAAGGTTTGAAGCAGGAAAGATTATGGGCAGCCTCCAAGCCCCATTCACGGGTATTTTAATTATACTGTGTTAGTTAAACGCGTGACAAGTTGAAATTATATTCAAACATTGGTTCAAATACTATAATGAAGTTCTGAACAAATTAAATTGTTTTATTTCTTCATATATAAAATACTCCAGATATTTATTTGGACTGTTTAAACTCTGGCAATTAAAATGTTTCTCCAACTTTCACCTAGTTTGTGACACGTGGTTGAAGCTTAGCTTTTGTAAATAGTTTTATTGGAGTAAATTAAAAAAAAATTCAGGCATAATAAAAACTTCAACAAGGTTAAAACGGCTGACAGTAGCCAACGATCTTTTGCAGATTTAGGTGTTTTTTGAGGTTCTTCATGATAAACTCGAATCAATATAGCTCCCATCTTATTTCCAATCTATTAAATTTCGAATTTACGGCCCTAAATTTCTACTAAAATTCAAATTAAACCGGCCATTCTTTACAGATAATTGATGTAAGTCTTTCGGTAACTTCAGAATATTCAGACAATGTACAAATTAAGTTGTGCTGGTATTCGTATAGAGAGTTACTCGCCACATAAACCACAGAATAATAAATTTGCATTCATCGACAAGACTTCTCTGTAATTAGATAAAGAGCAGCCATTGTTTGACAAGGGTTCATTTATCACGGGTAGAGGAATTCTGTGTAGCACCCCATTGTGACTGCAGATAGGCCACGACATTCTCTAATGCTCAATTAAGTTCTTGTGCAATGCAATTTTTACCAAAACAATAATAAATATTCACTACATAACAAACAATCGAAACCTTCAACAAACAAAAACAATTATCAATCGATATCATCAAATATACATTGTATTAAATTGTGAGTAACTTTTTCGACAATAAACACGAAATGATGTGACGACTTTACACTCGTTTCGCTTTGGGCGTTTTTCAATGCAGCGTTTATTACCACCGTAGCAATAAAACCAACGTTATCTTTGAACGTAACAGGATAGTTTGTAATGAAGGATAGCGCACACTGACCATTTAGTGCTGTATTTAATTTCCTCCTATATTGCTTTGGGAGTATAAAGTACATTCCCTGGAACTACTCCTATTTTATATTCAGTAGGAAGCCATCATTTAAAAATATATAGAACAACATAAATATAGAACATCTGGTTATAGTTTTATCACTTGTTATGGCACTAGGCATTGCTTTTATCTCTCTATAAGTCGACCAGGGTGTTGAATGTCTTAATACAACTGCCCAAGAAAGTGATTATCCTAGCGCAGATGTCCAGAGATATAGCTATCAGCTCTAGCTTAGGTGGCAAGGGAGGTGCATGTCCTGGCTCAACTATCCAGGAAGGTTAACGATCTAGTGTGTAAATTTCCTGATATAGGTAATCAAGGAGGTAATTATCCTGTCACAAATTTCTAGAGATGTGAATGATCTGACGCAAATTCCTAGGGAGGTAATAGTTCTAGCCCAGAAGACCAGGGAGCTGGCAGACATAGGGCAAGTATCCAGGGAGTTGAATGTCTTGGTAAAACTGTTCAAAGACGTGAGGTTAGGGAGGTAATAGTTCTGATCCAGATAACCAGGGAGAAGTGATAATCTGGGGCGTAAATTTCTTGGCATAGGTAACCAAGAAGGTAATTGTCCTGTTACAAATGTCCAGGGAGATAAATGACCTGGCGCAGATGTCTACTTACCCAGGTGACTATGGTCTTGAATGTCTAAGCTCAAGTGTCCTGGAAGATGGATGTCTTCTCCTAGCGCAGTTGTCCAGAGAATAGATGTAAATGATCAGGCGCAGATGGAGGTGATAGTTCTAGTCCAGATGACCAGGGAGAGGAGATAATCTGGGGCGTAAATTTCTTGGCATAGGTAACCAAGAAGGTAATTGTCCTGTTACAAATGTCCAGGAAGATAAATGGCCTGGCGCAGATGTCCACTTACCCAGGTGACTATGGTCTTGAATGTCTAGGCTCAAGTGTCCTGGAAGATGGATGGCTTCTCCTAGCGCAGTTGTCTAGATATGTAAATGATCAGGCGCAGATGGAGGTGATAGTTCTAGTCCAGATGACCAGGGATGTGAATGTCATGGCACAATTGTCCAGGGAAGTAAATGATCTGGGGCGTAAATTTCCTGGCATGGGTAACCAAGGAGGTAATTGTCCTGTCACAAATGTACAGGGAGATAACTAGATCATTTGTCTCTGCAAATATATTTGTCAGCTGTGAAAATAACAATGTTTTAACTTTTTTGAGATAAAATTATATTTCACAGCATAAATCGCTTCCCTTTTTTAGTGTTTTTTTTTTCTCAAAAGCCTGGATCTTCATTAGCGTAATTTAATTTCAACTAAAGTGTTGATATTCTGAACATGTGCTTTATTTACTATCGAATTTCTCATAAACTGAGTTATCTTGTTATCTTGTTTGCCATTTTTCTTCTTTTTTTTTTTTCTACTTCAAAGACCATTCTTTTCCTCATTTGTCCGCGCAGTCTTGTTAAGATTATAGTTTCTTTAAAACCCCTAATAAAAGTGAAATAATTTTAAGGGTGCTAATTTTCCTCCAGTTTCCAGAGAAAATTGACAGCAGTAATTATAAAAGTTCTTTCAACCTTTCTCCGACCCGTATCGAATAAAATATTTTGGAAAGTTCCTACAAAATCTTACCGGGGTAGATAGATTCTGATTATTCTAGAATCTCAGTGAAATGAAGGTCAACCCCGAAATGGAACGAAATAAGTCTTTTTCAGGGCTTACAAACCTATCTTTAATCGCTGTCCTGTGTATTTATAAGAATTATTGATTCAATTTGATAATTAAATATTCTCGAAAATTATTTTTCTTTCTTTGAATGAACCTTGTAGCTTTCAGTTGCTTGAAGTTCCGGAGAATGAGATAAAGATGATATGAGATTTAATGAGAAACTGTCTTTAATTAGTACGTCAGCTGGTTCAAAGAGGATACTTACCCAAGTAATTATGAAACTTTGCCTTCTCAGACTTAAGAGAACGTTCCTAGGAGTACTCGGATGCTTTTAATTGGAAAAAATTCCAACAATTTGTTAGATTTGCCGGAAACTTTCACAATTCTACTTAATTGGAAATTTACTTATCATGTAAGTTCCATTTCAAAACTTTTTCACTTTATTGATTATAGTTTGGGTCAAAAGTTGATAAACTGAGTAGATGGGCTAAGGGAGTTCAACAATCACTATAGGGAAAACGTTAGAGAGAGAAAGAGTTGTGCGTGGGAGATCGCGCGTCATGCGCACTGAAGACAGAGGCCGCCATTTTTAGTCCACGCTTTCTAATTTTAAAAAGTCCTTTATTCTTTTTGTTAAAATATTTAATTATGTAATATATCCAAGAGTTACTTTGACTGATTATCATATGAATAATAAGGACCTCAAAAAGAAGCTTTAGATAGGGATTATAAGGGTCTACAGGATAAAGTCTTTATAAAGGAATGAGTGTGTTCCTAAAATTCACTTTTCCCCTTCAAACATGCTCAAGATCCCGATTTAGAATTAAACAAACATCAAAGTTTGGCGAAACTAATCGCTCTTTTGATTTTCTATTCGTTTTTGGAATAGATTTGGTCCCAGTGTGTTGGGGCGGCGTTTATCTGGTATATACGAGAAAAGCGGAAATCTGACACGCTAATCCGCACTGGTTTATAATGACCAGTTCGGGATTTCATTCCTGATGGCGAATGGTAGAAAATGAAGCCCTTTTAAGCCCTGTTGTCGGGGTTATCTGAGAGGAATTTCAGTGCACGACACAAGAGGATTAATTGAGGAGAGCAAAATACGCGCTTTTACTCGCTCAACCTCTGGCTATATACTTTTTCTTAGGCCGGTATAAAAAAAATTCAGCAAATTTGGAAATAAAAATATTATACACCAAGTTGGAGAAGGCTATTATTATTGAAATGAATAAGGTGCGAAGCACCACCATGATGTATATACAATTTTTGCCACTACTGGACAAAATTTAAAAATAATTCACAAACGCACCACGAGAAGCGCTTACCCCGTCGTCAGACTGACAAGTACACTGCCAGTTGTCAATATATTATGTTCGTTCTCGTTATGTCATCAGTCATTTTTGTTTGAGCGCGAATTTTAAACTAATGACACTTTTGTACAAATAATATTGTCTTCATAAGTAATTTTAAGCATCAAATATGTTGAAGAGACACCTCTATCTCTGGATTTTTTGTTTTTTTATTTTGCGAAAGAATAACTTCTGATTATCGAGCCTGTTTGAACTGGCCTACAAATACAAAACGAATGTATGCGAGACTTGAGCTGGCGGACTGTTGCTGCGTTAAAAAATCTTCCAGGATTTAATAACAATGCATTTGTCAAATTGGTTTTGTCAGTTCACAAACACGAACTCTCCGAATTTTTAATTTTTCATTAGGAATTATGTCAAATGAAATGAGAGTTAGGTATCAGCAAATATGGTTGTGGCGCGGCTCTTTTGATCTATGTTAAATAGAAATTTAAATGACACTCCAAATTTGTAAATCTAAAATTAGAGCTGGCAACAGCTTCCTAACACTTTCTAACGACATGAACACAAACAACAATATAAGCGAGATCTAGGCAACGTCAAAATGTGATCCTGTTTTCGACAGACTGTCATTGCGCACTAAAGCTGCGCGTTCTTATAGTTCTATGGCAAGAGACCCTTCTGATTGTTATTTTGTTCCGTGGTTGTGGTCAAACTGATACGATTCGGTCATTGTTCCGTTCCAAGTCTATTGTGGAGTGACTACTCAATTCACAAATTAATATTCAGCACTCTAGTTTTTTGAAAGTTAATATGAAATATCAAAAAATTCCTCTTTAGGAATATTATCTATTGAATTTGGTTTTCAAAGACTCGAGAAATGATTCTCTCTCAAGAAATATGAATGAAGAGTGATAAGAGAATAATATAAAAGGCCTTGGATAAATATTTTGGTAAAATATTGATAAACTCAACAGATTTCCGATACATAAACAATCTCTTTCAATTTTTTTCGCGACAGTAATATTCCAGAAAACCCTTCGATAAACGTATTCATGAATTTCATTTACCTTTACTTTCCAAGCAATACCAAGACCTACCAGAGGCGGACTGGGTCGGACATAAATAAAATAATCACGAAAACTACCGATCTAGATCAAATTTAACCGATAATAAAGTTCACCAAGGGCACATTGAAGGTTGAAACTTTTTTCCAACAACTTTCCAACAAGCGGCGCTACTGATACGTGACGTAATTAAAAGAAAACTGTGGAAGATTTTGTGGAAATTGCTCTTCGAAATAAAAGATCTTAACTAATTGAGGTATATACAGGGTGCTATAACTTGGAGATTATGTACACAAATAAAACCTCAAGGTTATTTTAGAGCAATTCAAACAGCTTTCTGATTAAAATTAAGCAATTTTTCAAGAAATAATCGTCATACCTTTTGTTGAGTCCGCAGCTTATCGCCAATACCAATATAATCATCGCTATTTCAAATCCTATCACTTTTGATTTAATTTTGTGAAAAAATAGACTGTGTGGATAGCTTTTACGTAAAGGTACCTTCTATGAATCTTTAACAATATAGAATTGTACGTTTTTGACAGATTTGAACATCAAATAAAAAAATTATTCATAATTATGTCCATTGATATTAGTTTGAGATGAATAGGAGGGGAGAAAAGCTTAAATTGATATATTTTCGATCGTTGAAAACTGCCTAGGTTTTCGATTACATTGAAATACTAATCAAAGAGGGAATGAAATATAAAATCCAGTGCCTCAATCCCTAGAAAATCCGCCTATGAATGCAACTTCGGAAATTTTCTCATTTCTTCTTTCTCAACATCAGAAGGTTGCGTTCGTCAAACTGGCGGCAAAAGAAGAAATATATAATCGCATTAACATAAATTGATTTAGAATATGAGAAATTTTCAATTTCCTGAATTCCCGTTTATACATAAGTAGTGACTACTTAACCTTTATTCTAGTGAAAAAAAAACGAAGCATGAATTTCAAGTGGAAATGTGGATAACATCTCTGATATACAGAGCGCTCTAAAAAAGAAAAAATGAAAAATAATTTTCTGATAGCTATTTCAAGAAAAACAAATTTATATAACAGAAAGATTTAGAACCATATGTGACAATGACAAACGCTTGATGCAGAAAATCCATATTCTGTTTGTTCTATTGCTACAAATTTTGAAGTAGTGCAATCGTTTGTTGGAATAATAGAAGCAGGGCATCTATAGAATGTTAATACATCACTGGAAGAGATATGTGAGGATTATCTTTACAGTTTTGTAGCACGTACGTTCATTTTACAGAGGGAATCAAATATAATAGGTTCTAGATCCACTCCACCACAAATTTTGCAAAATTTGAGTTCCGTTATGCGGATTTACTTACCATAAAGTTCCATTGATATTAATGTATGTATTTTGATTCCATCAAGGAAATCCGCTTTACATATTATACGTTGAAGGGCGAAGCTAAGACCTTTGGTCATTATTTATGCTGTTCCTTGGAACGTCATTGAAGGAAACATGGATTGTTTCCCGTAGTTTATATTTAGCTCCAAATATAAATGAAATCTGATGAGTGGTTTGTTGTTAGTGTAGTCACTCCTTATACTGTCGAATATTGGACATCAAAATGTGACTCTGGGAAGAAAATTTGATCCCTAATCCGCGGTTTCCGCTAAATATTTGAGAACTTATCAGATTTACCATCAACTTTATTTATTTATTATTATCAATGATTTTTTCTGTGTCTATTAGAGATATCCTAAGAAGGTCAATCAAAAAAATAAGTTGGGAGGTGGGAGTTCTTCAAAATGGCTTTCAAAATTAAGAAAATTCTTCCAAATTGACATTAACCATACTTACAAATGACATATTTTCACAAATCTGAAATCTCCTATAAAATCAACTATATTTACATGAAATCCAAAAGCTTTCCAATCATTATTTCCAAAATAACACCTCTGTAGCCAAATTACTTGTTATTTTTGCTCTATCCAAGCGCAACAGTAATCTGATAATACCATCGCAAACCCCAAATCGGCTTTTTTCCTCTCCCTTTGAACACCGGTGGAAATATTCCAACGCAACATCATCAACATTAATTTAACTGTGGAAATCGAAGCGGCAATTTTCATTTCCTTATTAACGAGACTTGAAGGAAATGAAGTAAATTATATACAGGCAATTTTCAATCAGGGAATCTGAAATGTACTATTTTCATCTGAGTCATGTTTCTGTAATTCAAATTAGTCGCGCGGAAAGAACCGAAATCGGCGAATTCAGGAAATTTCTTGTCTTGAACGGTAATTTTGTTGCGAGAACGTATGAATATTTTTCGTTTTTTATTCCATCTTTTTTGGAGAAAAAAGATAAGACTTTTTGAAGAACTAAGTACAATATCTGTAACACTTCATCTCTAGTTGAACAAATAGCCATTTTTTTTCAAAATTTCTGGTAAAATAATCCCATTTTAAACTATTTTCTAGACTCAAAGTTATTATCATATCTATTAACATAACTCCAATTAAGCAAAAGTTATAGAAAATCCAGCGGATTCACCAGTCCACTGATTTCAACCTCCAGCGCCACTGAAAATTATTATGAAGGCTTTAAGACAAATGCTGGAGATCGCATTTAACAATCTGCAGATTGAAATCCAAGCAATTATTCTATAATCCTATTCTAAAGTTAATTTTACAAGAAAAAGGGAGCCTCTTCATTAATAACCGACTCTCCGGGATCTGCTGAAGTCGAAGTATAAAATTGTAAGCAGGGACTGCTTTGCTTTTCTGCCTAGAGCTTATAATTTCAACGTTGGGCTTCTCGACTCAGTGGCGTGCTCAATAAACAGTTATACAATTCTTCTGGGTGACTACAATACCTGTTGGGATCAAATGAATGCATGAGAACTGCGCTAAGAGTTTTAACAGGGATCCTAACGGGACATTGTCGCCTGAATGGATATCTGAAAAAGCTCAAATTAGTGAAGAAAGAAGATTTTGTGGCATGGAAGAAGAGATCTCCATCCACATACCTTCCAGAAAATAGAAGATGAACATTAACCTAAGTTTAAGCCCGCAGATATCCTCAAATTCCTACGGGAAATAGGACTGAAGGAGCTACTAGTTTCAGAGACTAAGTAGAAGTATCCAAATCTGCAATATGCTTCTCTTTGTTTTATTTCAATGATCAATGAATCAAGAGAATCATTCTATAAGAACATTTAAATGGATAAATGATGTTTCTACGACACTGAAGTAACAATATCATAGTTAGGGCTCTAACATAATCTACAACGAAAATACATGATAAATTCTAGTGGTTAAATATGCGCATATATGATTCCTATAGGATATTTTATATTTATGAGTTGATGCACAGTATCGTCTTGATTTAATTAAAACATTCTGCTTGGTGGAAGGAATAACAAGAAAATCAAAATTTAATTACGTGAAAGGTTTGCTATTCGATACAGGAATAGATGATAACAAGTGAGGCTACTACATCCATTGTGATACACTACCTCAACAAAATGTACTTGCCACAGCATCTTATTTAAAACAACTGCTTTGTAGTAGAATATCGTTAGTCAAAATAGGGCTGGACAAAAACAGCGTAAGGCAAAATAGCACTGGACAAAAACAGTGTAGGGCAGAATGGCGCTAAATAACAACAGCGCCAACAAAAGAGCGCTGGACAAAAACAGAGTAGGACAAAATGGTGCTGGACAAAAATAGAGCATGACAAAATGGCGCTGGACAACAATAGCGCAGGACAAAATGGTGCTGGACAAAAATAGAGCATGACAAAATGGTGCTGGACAACAATAGCGCAGGACAAAATGGTGCTGGACAAAAATAGAGCATGACAAAATGGCGCTGGACAACAATAGCGCAGGACAAAATGGTGCTGGACAAAAATAGAGCATGACAAAATGGCGCTGGACAACAATAGCGCAGGACAAAATGGTGCTGGGCAAAAATAGAGCATGACAAAATGGCGCTGGACAACAATAGCGCAGGACAAAATGGTGCTGGACAAAAATAGAGCATGACAAAATGGCGCTGACACATAACAATAGTTTATAGTCATATGGCCACTTCCAAAGAAAAATATCATTTTAACAAATAATAAACAAAATAAGATTATTCAGGATCAATACTTCTAAGGCGGTAGAATACAAAAAAAAATTGTTATCTGGAGAATCGGACGCGCAACAAACATATATACTTGCGGGTGATTTAGAATGATTGATTGGCAGACCCTAAAGGGGAATAAACTGTTTGATTTGTTACAGCAACCAGTAAAATTGGCGGACTTCCATCCCATCAATTCTCTTATCAAAGTCTATGAATTGTTTGTCGACGTAGCAAATAATTTATAACATTCATTTGTTTTTCCGATGCTTTTTGATTGGCTTCGACTTATCGAAAAGGGCGTTCTGCTTCTCCACATAATCAAGTTCATCGGTTAGATCCGATACAAATCAAAAGAAAACCGGCTTACGTGAAACTTATACGAATTTTTTCATTTCTAGAATGTTTGTTATACAGCGCTAGTCAATAATTGGGGTGAAAAGTGTTCATACTACAACTTTAAGTTGAGCTAGTAATTCCTCACTATAAAATATCTATTAGCTCACACTGCAAGAGTCATTACCAAGGGGGTATAGTTCCTGTGGGAACGTTAAGTAGTATTTAATCGAAATCTAAATTATGGAAGCTCCTTTTAATTATAGTAAATAGGTTATTAGATATAGACGCGACGAAAGAGACGGGGTGTGAGCAATACCTACCATGCTCCAAAACATGCATTTTGGGGATGATAAAATTATAGAAAATGTAATCAGTGTAATTAACAACCCCAGGCTGTAATAACCAGAAATGACTACAGCCATTTTCAGTAGGGGAAAAGGGACGCAGACGAATTCCCCTGATGTTTCTCAACCGTCTAGATGTTTAAAAGCTGTTTGACTGTTTGATTTCAATAATATAGTGGAGATTATTTAATATTTTAATTTTGAAATAAAGCTAACTATTTTATTACGCTACAGCACCTGGCCTGGGTATTATTCCAGAAACAGTTAGCGCTGGAAACTGCAGCTGCAGATTTTCCTTCCACCTGCCTGCTCTAAACAATAAAGTTGCTTATTATTTCAACTAACTCAATTAGAGTCTTGGAAGTTTCCTTTAATTGAAGAATTGTTTTCTCAACCAAACCTTAATCACATTTTCTACAAATTGTAAGAAATTCCTTCCACTTCAATAGAGTATAATTGTAGACTTAATATTAAACAGGGACCTCTGTAATTAGTGTGCATCTTCATCGTTATGTTAAATGCTCATAACGGAACCGTTAATATGAAAAAACAGAAGCCTTAAGACCTGTTTAATTCCGATCGCAAGGAGTATTTTTTGCTAAAGTTTCAAAACAGTATAAATGGAGTAATAAAATTGGTAATACTTTTATTTTCAAATATCCACTGGTAGGAATCGACGAGAGAATGAAAAAGACGTTGATCTATAAATATTTCAACAAGCCATAAACAGTGGTGTCATAAAAAACGCACAGTAGTCTCGACTATAAACTTTTCACTTTATTGGACTATAAAAATAGTGTGGCTCTATTTTACTTTCTGTGTCAAAATACACACACTACTAATATCGGAAATCTTAGATAAAATACCAAATACCAAAGAGATCAGAAGTTGTACGAATATCCTGTCTGTAGCCACGGTAAATGTTTACATCAATATTCCGATTATTCATCGACTACTTTAAATTCCGTTTAAATGTCAAACAATTAGTTAGCTACAAAATGTTTTAACCAGCTGATAAATTTCACTAAAATACAATTACTTCAATTACCAGCCCCGGGTAGCAAAACAACCTGAAACGCGAATCCTTCCGTAATGGATAGCTCTTAGTAGGGGAAAATGGGACACGATACCGGTAAAAGGACCTGGTGACAGGGATATATTTATATATTTTTTTATAAAAAGTGAAGTGCTTCATGTGAATTGTGGATCATTAAAAGATACCCGCATGAGATTTTGGTTTTTATGCTGCATTAAAAAGAAATGGGATGGAGAAAAACGTCGTTGTTAAAGACAGGCTGAGTAAGTGATGGTTGAATTGTAATTTCTTCATATCTATAAGACATTTTAAAACTTTTTCAGTTTGTTGTATTTTAAAATTATACTTTTCGCTTTCATCCTACATGTTCAATAACAATTTACAACTTTACAAAAGCTTACACGCTAGTAGATGTACAAAGCCACTACGGGAATCAAAGGTGCGCACGCATTTCATAAACGGCGTGCTAGATAGAGGCTTCGTAGCGGCTTAGTATATCTACTGGCGTCTTAAGAATATGAAATTATCGAATAACTGAATAGGTAAGAGAATTGTATTGAATACTTTTCATTAGTAGGTCTGTGTAATTATAGTTATTACTAATTTTAGTTTCCGAATTATAAAAAATTTATATCTTTCACTCGTACCAGTGTTACAGCCACATAATTTTGAAAATTATCTTCCTTAATAAAAAAAAAGTACAAAATTCAGCAAATTCGGTTCAGAAATGATCAACCTTGATTGTTATTTCTAGCTATCACCTTGAGCTACGAGAAATGTGGCTGTTGGATGGGGAAGTTGAGCAAACAAAGAGAGTTTGTGTCAATGAACAATCAATCTATTGATGCTCCACCACATTTCAATATCCGCTCATTTCGAACTGCCTGAATAAATATATTTTCACCAAAGGTGGGTTGATGGGACAACAACGAAACTTTGTCACATTAATTGGATTTTACCACAGTTGAAGTTAATTTGTTATACAACGCCGTTCACGATGAATATTTAGTCTATGAAAAATATTATCATTATAACACTCACTTATAAGTAGAGTCTCAGAAACTAGTAGCTCCTTTAGACCTTTCTGGAGTTCAGGCCCCCAGAAAAATATTTCAGTCCCCCTCTTTGCTAGTTCATCTGCTATTTCATTTCCTTCTATTCCAGTATGTCCTGGAATTCATTGTTCTTATCGCCTAGTTCATTGAGTTTGTCTAGGCATTTCCACACCTCATTACACAAGAGCTCAGTGCTTCTCGACAAATCCGGGGTCTCCGATTAAACCAATCCTGGAAAATTATGTCAGAAGTCGTATAAAAGTCTTTTTGTATTCCAAACAGCTGACAATACTTAATGATACATTTGGGTCCACATTTATTTGACTACATGTTCTAAAACTTCAGTTAACTACTAGCGAAAATAACCTCAATCCACGCCATTGATTTAATAAAGCTCCCAGCAATATTCTCTTTAATTGGAACAAAAGCGATAAAACTATGTTATGTACTTAATATGTATAGAGCACTAGTGATGATATCAGGTCCTAGTCAGCTATGTATAATTAACTTTTAATTGAAACAAACGTTGGGAATATAAAGGGCTTCGAAAACAACCTGCTGCACTATATTGAAACTAGATAACATTCAAGTGGGAATCATCCAGGAGTTATAGTGGAATAAATGTTAACAAATTTGTTCCTTCAGGTAATTATTTGAAGTATAACGCTTTTAGTTGGGTTGGGATGCGGGATGTATTCAAATGATATTATGATAATCTCCCAGGTACTGTGCTCTAGGATTCTGGAGTGCTGTGCAGTTGGAAAGTATGTGGATGGAGGTTTCTTCTTCCATGAAACTATTTTGAGGTTTTTCAGGTACCCATTCAGGCGACAATGACCCGCTAGGATCCATGTTGATCTATTATATTCTATAAAGTCTCCAGATTTCACTGTACTATTCAAAATCTTTAACATTACTTTGTTATGTTTTTCTTGGAAGCTTAACAGTGCCGCTTACGAGGCATAATATATAACTTATGAGTTATTTATTCAGTCATTTTTAAAATTACCATTGCAAAATAACCAGCAACTTTTCTTTTCTCAAGTACCAAGCGTCGTTAAGTTCGTTCATTTTTCGTATTTTCACCATTGTAGTCGATTCCATCTAATGCCCTGCAGCTATTTGCAACAACAAAAATGTTTGTGAACAAAAATTAAAGTTATAGCTTTGAATTAACTACTAAAATTGGACAGCAAAAAATAAAGGAAAATGCCTCTGGCTCAAAATTGTCTCAAATAAATAAATATAATATTGAGAGACACAGAAATATTTTTGCAAGCAATAAGAGTGTGGTGGTTGTATCCTACAGTTGTCCAAGCTGTTTGTTTCTGTAAAAGATTACTACTTACGTGATTTTAGTATTATTTAGTCATGTTTTATACTATTTGATAGTTATAAGAGTACAATTTCCTTTTACTAAAGACATTTAAATAAAAGTAGATGCTCTAGATGGATTCTAGATCAGTAACACTAGAGATAATGGTATTCTTCCCAAGTTTGGTTGATCTGGAATTTATTTAAAATGTTATACTATTCAATTTATATTGCTTATCACTCTTGCAATGGAACTAAATAAGATATGAAAAAAAAAGTAGATATACTAGAGAGGTTCTAGATCAGATTTCCAACACTGGATAGTATTCCTATCTTTTTGTTACTTAATGAAAAGTTATACTTTTTAATGTATATTGCTTATCACTTTTGCAATGGAACTAAACAAAAAGTGTTTTTTTTTATTTCTTACATCCAACGAAACATCTCACCAACCAAACCAAACATTACAATCAACTTCACTTAAAACTTAGGAAAATCTTAACTTGCAATTTATAAAATAATGTTTGGAATAGTTTCTCTCGGTTTTTAGTTGGAATGCTTCACGTAGAATATATAGTGAAGTTTTGAACTTAAATTGAAGTTTTGGTTCTCAAAAATATCTTTTCTTCAAACTTTTAAAAGCGTATTAAGTCTCAAGTCAATATACTCACGTACAGTGCCATAGCAAAAATTATTGCAATTATTTTACATTATTTTATTTTGTGGTAATTTGTACAGAAAACATTTTTTCCTTTGTCGAAAGTCTCGATCTGAATTGCAAATGTGCACTGAAACGAACCATTACTGTACCGTTTTAAAAGTACTTAATGATAATTTAATGATGGAAATTCGCTGTTCTTTTGTTCCTGCGGCTTTATTAAATAGCAACGCATAGAACAAAGGAATCCTTTTCATCTTTTGAGTGGCATAAGCGTATATTTTGATATTTCTTTTTCCAGTTTCCTTTCGCAAACGATCGTATTTTTTATCCTTAATTTGCGAAACAGAAATAATGAGGAGCAAGACTTTTCTTTCTTTTATAAAAATGCATTCTGTCTCAAAACGGTATGTTCGTTTATCAAAAAAGAGTCTTTGCTAGTCTACAATCGATTATCCACCAGTTTGTAAACCATCGAAAACGACATAGCATCTTCAACACCTTACAGCTAGCTCATAGACTAACTCCAGTGGTTGACGCTGAATATGTTGGATAAAAAAGAGTCATGCTATACTATTAAACACATTTATTTAGAAAGAACAGCGCTACTGCTTTCAAACACTCTTTAACTTTTTTAATAAGTTTCTTTACATTTAAAATTTCCATCTTTGAGAGTAAGCTTTTCAAATTTTACTGAACATGAAAATTGTATTCTGTTTATATAATCTGGGTTTACTGTTTAGTGGCACAAAGAAAATCCGATAGAAATTTCCATTGTGAATAGTTCTATTTACTTTGCTAGACGCAGGTATCGAAATAAGGTCGAGTCGGATGGCTTTTGTCATACTTTTTGTTTGAGAGCTCTCGACGAACGAATGCATATATATATATACATATAAGTTTAACATAAGAGAATTGGATTTGTTTAAGCGTGGGTGCAATAGTGCTTTTCACTGAAATTGTTTGATCTGGTATAATAGTTAATTAGAAGCTAAATACCATTTTCTTCGGTGAGCTATTTTAAAAATGATGGTGATAAAGCTGAGCGTATAATCTTAGATTATTTCTCACATCATGCAGGATTTCATGGATCAAAAAGTAAGATTCAGCGCACGTCGTTGAAGATAAAGGCAATATCAGTAATTTCATTGTCATATTTTCTCCAGAGAAACTTGAATTTTTATTGGAAGTACAAACTGCGTAGGCTTTTTGGCTGCCGTTTGTGTGGATTTTTCATTCTATTCAATCACTATATGAAATCAAGTGAATGCACAACAAAATACGTATTTTGGGTTAAGATAACTAGAAATAAATTGGAAGAATTATATCTTCCACTATGGTGGAAGCTGTGGGAATAGGAAATGGACCTGAAGAGGATGAGTTGATCAGCCAAATATTTGGTATTCATGCTATAATTGTAAAGTAAGTAAACAAAGACTCCGTTTTACATTAAACAGCTCTAATATTACATACCCTGCTTCCACTACAGCACCTAATTTTTTCCAGCTTCTTTTTTTTCTAACAAAGTCTTATAAAGTTAAACAACAAACTTTGGAGTGGTTTAATGAACAAATAAAGTTCACTCTGAATTAAACCCTTCTTTCATGAAAAATTGGAAGTTCACGTAGTTTCCAGTTTTATCTTTTTAAATAAGATCGACCTCATTTCTAGTTGAGCAAAAAAATTGATAACAAGATTTATTCGTAGCATCATTTATTTCGTGGAAAATCCTTGCTGGCACCTGGAATTGGATAAGTCTTTGTTCTTCGCGATCTTTTATGGTTTGTCAGTCCCTTTATGTCAAAGAGAAAATTTCTTTTCTTAAAATATATCTTGGTATTTTTTATGCAGTCTGGACTCGAGTTTTATCATCATTAATTCAATTTTAATTAATTTTCATGTAATATTATCAATAATTCTACTAGATTCATGAATAAATTAGTATTAGTATTAGTATCATAGTATTTAGTATTTAGTTTTCCCCACTATGATACTGTCAAGTAACAATTACCAAAAAGATCTGCTCTAAAATTCTACAGCAAATTAGCTACTATCACGATAGTTGGATTGTAAATTCGTTTTGCAGTTGATAAAGCTGATCACATATAGTGATCCTCTTTGAACCGACGTCCCTCTCGCTCTCTGCGGTTTGTATTCATTCCTATCCCTCATAATCTAATAACCAGAATAATCTAGCGGATTTTCCATCTGATATAACAAATTACGCACTTCAGCAAGTATTATTTGATTAAGGTTTGTTGAATAACTTCAGAGGATATCTGATACCGAAATTAAAATTGCTCTAAGTAAATATACAGCTTTGATGTCTGTAATTAAAAATGCTCTTGGAAATTAGTTGGATTTTTATTTCTTTTTGTGAAAAAATATGAAATAAGTGAATCTTTTGCTAGGATTTCACTACGGTGGGATAATCAAAGGTTTTAGTTGTCGGAAAAAGTTATACACGAGTGTATTATTATTATTAATAGACATTAAGAGGCCAAATTGGCACAGGCGGCGACTGTAAAATTGTCTGAATTACAAATTAAAGCCGCGAGAGGCCAGTGGTTGGCACGATCCCACTTTTGTTGTCATTGCGAATCGGCTTTGCCAATTGGCATAATGTGAACACATTTTTCAAAAAAATTCACAAAAACCAGAATAATATTTACAAAAGCTTCTCACAAACGTAAAATCTGAAAAAAAGGTATTAAATTCTGATTTTTTTTTTCAATAATAGTTAATCCATTTTTAATTAATGTTTACTATTGGTGAACAACTGAAAATGTTTGTGTTGTTATACAGAGCTTAATACAAATTGAGTGTGTCGTAACTGAAATTTTATTAAACCCTTTTTATTTCGTTTTAGTATACTGTGAAATGTCTATCATGTTTTTAATCATAGTTGACAACATTTTAGTTGAATTTGTATCCCTATTTTCTCTTAATTATTCAAAAGAGAAATATTGACAGACTGTTATCAAGCTAGTTTAATATTGTTCATTTTCTGCTGAAAAAATGCTTGATTTGTGCTATAAATGTCTATAACTCATCCACAACCACAATCATTATTTGGAATTAAAAAGTGATTTGACATTTCGCTGTGACAGATATTCAAGGTTTTTTTTATTATTTCACTAGTGGATAAAGTGGTACTTTATATGATTCTAATTACGAACTTTGAGTGAAATAAATAAATCTATTTCATCCCATTTTCACAAACGATTTTTCTTTTAATTCCAAAGATCAAAGCTTTCCTTTTGATCTCGTCCAAGAATGCATTCTATAATTGCAAACGAAATTTTTAAAACATCTTTATATCGATTAAAAAAAAATGGGAAACTTAAATGAAAATTTAAATTTTTAAGTCCATGCACAATCGTTTACTGAGCTGATTAAAAGTTCATTCTTTCAAATTAAACAAACTTTCTTAGAACTTTCCACTGTTCTGTCAGTTAAAAATTTATTAAAATTAAAATAGGATGCTTATTTAAAATAAATTGGTTGTGAATGAAGCTTCTTCTAGCCAACTGAGAACTTGAATTTCTATATCAGTGGTCAAAGTTTTTTCTAATAATAACCTAGGTCAATATTGGACAAATTCAAATATTTTGAGAATTCAGGGATAGTATTTCAACAAAAACTTGTGCAAAATATAATTGTGTATACTCAGGAGATTGTCTTCAACATATTTGCTGCTTGAAATTACCTATTAATATGAAATTATTTGAATAAAAATGTCATTAGTTTGAAATTCGCGCTCAACCAAAAATGACAGATGACATAAGAAGTGCCTTCATAATATATCGACAACTGACAGTTTTCTTGTCAGTCAGACGACGGAGTAAACGTTTCTCTGAATAATTATATGCCACAAAAGTTAAACTGGGTTGATATATCTGCATAAATTACAAAAGATAACAATTAAACTTCCCACCCTATATGCTGCAATACACGCGCTTAGTAGATATTGTATTGGAATAAAAATTAACGGCTATTTACAGGCCAGCAATTTAATCAAGATTAATGGTATTCTCATGAGTCTGTACCGGATTACATCCACTGGAGGTTATCG
This sequence comes from Galerucella nymphaeae, assembly GCA_963978555.1. Lineage (NCBI taxonomy): Eukaryota > Metazoa > Arthropoda > Insecta > Coleoptera > Chrysomelidae > Galerucella > Galerucella nymphaeae. The sequence continues at coordinate 23,514,180 of OZ021706.1, read as the reverse complement.
GATATATGCCACCCGTCCGGTGAATAGGGGAGTCATTTTAATTCATCACATGAAAACGCTTTTACAAAAATAGAAAATGCACAAACTACAAACTCAATCTACTGTTAATAATCAGGATAATTGAGGGAGGAATGTAAATGTCGATGTTTGTTTTGAACAAATGATTGAAGAAAGTAGAAATTACATCACTTAAAATAAGATGCAGACGTACATTTCGTACCAGCAATGTGTTTTTCTAATTTCTAATTCTAAAGTTGGATGGATGGATTTATTCGATACAAAATTAAATACACACGACTCTGTTGACCATTCTATACATACACTCGGTACAATAAATGGAAATAACGTTGCTGCTTTTTTTATACAGTCGATACAGTGTAGCTTGCGTAGACTGGAATTTTTTTGGTGCCTATGGATATGCAAAGCAGTTTTAAATTCTAAAGCTTCATTGAGCACAATCTTTTGTTTTCATTTAATTACTCTAAGCGCTTTTAAATTGTAGTCATTTTCAAAGAAAAACGCGATGTTGCCGGTTATAAAAGCTTAGTTTCATCAATATTTACAAAATGGATAATATTATGGTTATATTTTCAGTGAAAAAGGTAGAAACACCTTGTAGAATTTAGTTTTAAAGTGAAAAGGGAGTCCTGCATTTTATATAATAGGCACTTAGCTTGGTAGACGAGGCTAAAGATGACTGTAGCATGTTCGTTTAATGAAGATAGATGTATTGAAGATGGACTAGCAGCTGATCCGGATCCGAATTGGAAGTGACTAATCAGACGACGAGTAGGAATTAAATAAATCATGATGGGATTGCTCCGTTCAGAGAAAATATGTATGGGAAGTGTGGGATATATTTATTATGGTGAAGTGGGTTAAAGGGCACGAGTAAAGGTAATCGAATTGCATTAGAGATGGTTAATATTAATAATATTATTCTTATTTCAATTTTAGTTACTTTTATAATATATACCAACGCCACTGACTATCCAGTGGTTGTGAATACATATAAAACTGTTATAAAACTATTTTTTGTGAAATAATGTTTACAAATTGGTACAGTTATATATGGATACACCCACCGATGTATTTTCGTAATTTATTTTTGGCTCTTGTGCGGCCATTTAAATAATACAATTTTAATTAAAAGCAATGTATGTTTTTTGTACATATTGCGGTGGTTATTGTGCAATCAGTAAAAGTAAAACAATGGAATTTTATTACGTGAACGATTTTAATAACATCGAAATTGATATTCAGTTACCGGATAAAATAAATAAATAGATTTATTGTAAACTAATTTTTTAAATAGTAGGGAGGATTGAATTGTATCGAAAACTGTTTGTTGACGCGTTATTTTTTCAAAAAAAATATTTTCTTGTGAGCTGAATATCTGGCAAAGACAAAATATTTGCTTTAAATAAACATATATACGTTTAAATTAAGATTTAATTAAAATAGTAGGCATTAATTTTCTGGGTTATTCGAATCCTGAATAATTAAACTTACAATGTATCTCCATTTTGTCATTTTACATTCGTAACAAAATCCCACTTGTCTTATCGAATGTATAACTCATTATATCTGACCAAACTATATGGCAATATAGCTATTCAGATAGAACCACATAACACCAAAATGGCTTTGGCATTATTTCTCCAACTTTCCTTGGATATTATGGCTCTCAGGAACCAGGGAGGGATCTGCACAAAAATTTGATCATTTGGGAAAAAATTATAATGTTCCTGTAGCTTATTATGAAGAGAAGCTAGATGGACGACATACAGAATTGTGCAAATTTCTAAACGCACAAATCAGTGGATACTGAATGTATATATGTATTTTTGGGGTAGCATTCACTGAAAGATCTATTGTGCCCCCTTACTTCTACTTAGTTTCTAAGGAAAGTCTCTCAAACTAGTAGCTCCTTTAGTCCTATTTCCTGGAGGAATTTTAGGACATCTGCAGGCTTCAACTTCCTCTTTCTCTTCTATCCAATAATATCCCAGGTACTGTGCTCTTGGATTCTGGAGTGCTGTGCAGTTGGAAAGTATGTGGATGCCACAATATCTTCTTCTTCCTCCACTAATTTGAGCTTTTTCAAGTGCCCATTCAGGCGACAATGTCCCGAATAATTAGACACATTGTCTAAGCCCTACTAAATCTTTCCAATGGTAAGACACTGAAATTCACAGAATGTATTGTACTATTATCAAATACGAAGTTATGATGATCTAATTCGACAATATCCTAATGGTATTAAATGTCCTTTGAAAGGATTTAATGAGATCCAGTCCTGCACCAAACATGTGGATGTGGGACTAACATTGTCCCGGATGACCTTACCCGAAACGCCTTCATTTTCTGGGTTGATGTTGAGTTAGCGTATTATAAATTATGTTGGCTACTATCTCACTATAATAAAGTAGTTGTTATCACTTCCGCCCAGTAGCTAATAGGACAATGCATTACAGCGTTAACTTCCAAATAAGACAAAATCAGGCTGATATATACATTCCCTACGAACTACGAACACGTACAATAAACTCACCAGCGTGTGAAATTTAGTGAAAGAATTGTAGATTGTCGGGTAAATTTATCACTTAAGTGGAATGTCTGTTTTAAAGGAGGTACATTAGCATTAATAATTAAGTAATTGAACATTTGAAAACATAAAATTAATATATTTCTCTTCCACCGTGGCGCTTGCTTCGCTTTGATCACAAGATGGCGACTAACAAAGTGTGTATTGATTTGGTGATGAGCGAGAACTGACAGTGTATCTGTCAATCATACGTGACAACAGCAACACTACTTCCAATTGGATTCAATGTCTGTCAAGGCATAAAGCGTGAGATATTGTTGTTTCTTCTTAACTTTTGGTAAAATATTTAAGAAAACTTTTCTTTTTATCTAACACACTTCACTGGATATGACAAATTACAGGAATCTAATTGAATTAAGCATAATTAATAAAATATTCGGAGAAAACAGAATAATTAGACATTTCTGACATTCTCCACCTTAGTGAATATAACTACAAATTCTCACGACAGTAAACCTAAACAACATATTAGCATGCAATGGAGGAGATTCCCTTTATAGCTCTTAAATGTAGATTTCCCGTCTGTAAACTTAACCTCAACATCTAAATCAACTTGCAGCACGTGTGCATATTTAGGGTGGTTCATCTTCCTTGTCGAAATTTATTACATATACACAATTTAGCCACCAGAAACGGCACTACCACAAAGCAATGTGTTTTGATATGTGACAGAACTATTGGTTATTATTTTACAATCAATTATTTTCTAGAAGAAGTGCGGTGTTACAACTTACCTCGTGCTTGGGGCAAGCTGTAACATAGACCGGGGCAAGTAGTAACGACAAAAAAATAACGACAATAATACCTCTAATCATTTATTCTTTGTTTTTTTTTAAATTGACATCTTTCTAAAGTAAGTATTACGTAATTCTTATCAAAAATCAACTCAAATACATTTTTCTAGTAATCAACACTTAAAAATTAAGTAATTAACAGTTTTATTTAGTTAAACACTACTTATAATCATCATGGCACTTTTAAATCACAGTAAGTAATTAAATTATTCAAGGTATGCTCGTAATTATCTCTTCTTAATAGCTATCTAACAAAGTATTATACTTATGTAAGAATCAACATTTGATGGCATGTAGTAACACGTTACAACAAGCCCCGGGATTTTGTTCAAACTAACCCTTTGGTATGATTTCCAACATTTATCAAGATAACTATTTAAACAATTTAGCAATCATAAAACCTGTTACACATTATCAGAGATAGATAAATTTGAATGGAAATAAGATATAGAAAATTTGAAATTAGTCAATATTAAATACGAAAACCGAAATTTTACGACAGTACAATTTTATATTACCTGGCAGAAATGAAGCACGTGCACACTTCCCCTCACTGCGCCGACCGGGAGGACATTGGCTATGGCAACATGATGCGGCGCGGTTTATAGGTTAAATCGAGTCAAAGAAATACGTTAATAGCATTTAAGATCCTAGTGAAAAGGGACTGTTACTACTTACCCCTGTTACAACAAGCCCCTCGCTCCCCTACTTGGGGTACTACAAACAAGTGGTAAGGTGCGATGGAAAAATATTTGGAGCTGTCTCTGTTTATGTATCGTAAAGCATCCAAAAACTAAATTTATACTGATACCTTCAACTCTATAGGCGTCAGCAATCGTTCATGATAGAAGTTTGTAATTTATGAGGTCGTTTAAGAAAATGATCCAACTTTTTCAAACTCCATTTTGCTTTTCTCTATTTCTATCCGTAACGTATGTCTATAAATAAAGTTTTTAAAAAAAAAAAGTCACCGTATCAAATAATCTTTTCGAGTATCTTTATTTATTGACGCGCCTACATTTATTATGCTTACAATGGACGTTGCCGATGTGATTTCTGATTCGATAACTCCGATGAAATATGCTTAGTCAGCTTCGGAAACTATGTGCATTATATATAGAAAACGTTTTTATTCCTTTACCCATGACTGGGCAAAATCGCTATAAAGTAGGTCTATTACCCTTTCAAAATTTATTCAAACTTTACCGATGTATCCAACAACGAACGTAACGTGTATTTTTTTTCAAAGGAATTGATATTTATGAAACATTTTCCTGGAGCATTTTGTTCCTAAACCTTATAAAAATAAGAAATTGGATCAGAACTTCAGGGCAAGGTTAAACTCTGAGGTGATTGTGAACCACCGAAGAAAGAGTATGTAAAGTGCAATCGCAGTTTATTGTATGGTTTACGTAAGATATTTCCAACGTATGGATACCAATGTTCTTAATATTTAAACTTTAAACGTGGGAGCAATTTAACCATTTTTGCTCTTAAAATTGTCTTCTTCTAGATAGATTAAATTATTTATGACTACACGTAGTAGACATATAAAATGTTAAAAACAAGAAATCAATCGGTAACCCTATTCTATGTCCCTGGATACATCCCTGAATGTATAATAGGAGTCCTTTGCTTTGTTACTTTCAATCCCAGTTATAAAAGTCAGACGGGGATGAAAAGTTTCTCTATAAAGACGACAAAAGTTTCAGAGTTATGCTATGGATGTCGATGTTTTGTCATGTATATGTGGAATTTTTCTATCAGAAAATAATAATGCATTATGGATCAGGTTTCCTGGCATCTGCAGATGATGGGGAAATTTTTGTGTCCAGTCTGAAAACGACCTGGATAATCGTGTCGCTTTTTATGTTGTTTCTGTTAAAAAAAACAGTAATTTAAAAACGGTTGAGATTTTTTTATTATTTGAACAATAAGGATCTGATCGATATGCTCCATTCAGTCGACACAGTTTTTCGTTTGGTCCCTTTTAACATGACCAATTTCATTGTTCAACTTTTTATTGTATTTCTTTTCGTTGAAATTTCACTGCTTTAGCAGGTCGAGACTTTTAGCATAGATCAATAATAAAAAACGAAAAATAAAATAGCCAACCTTAATAAAAAAAAATAGGTGAACTTATATGGCTTTTATTGCTATTCAGACTTTCTTTTGCGTCCTTAAAGGAGTGCTGAATCACTAACAAAACCCATAATGATACAATAACTCCAAATTATATTCTGGAAAAGCTGGGATTTCAAAAATTCGCTTTTATACAAACATATCTTATTCGGACAGTGATGGACTAGCTTTCTTATATACTTGAAAAGCCGTTTCTGTTGTACGCACCAAAAAAAAACGCTACAAAAAATATGACACATGGTTACCACTTTGAACTACTCATGAGATATGTTAAAGCATGTTTCAGCATTATTATCTCCATTAAGTTGTTAAAATTTGAGTTTGCTTTCTTCTGCATAGCGAAATAATAAGCTTGGAAATAAGAGATAATGTCATTAATGTATACCACAAAAAGAGTTGGTCCCAGTGTGGAACCTTGTGGTACACAACAACTTGCTTTCTCCCACATAAGTATCCATGAAAGCTACCCCGTTTAAATTAAATATTAGTTCAAATACTATGAAGTTTTAAGCAAACTAATTTTTGAAAGTTTCGATATTGAACAAAATTGTATCGTTTTTTTAAAAGTTCTGATTAAAATTGATATAGATGTGTATTTATCTTTGATCACATCTTCGAATATCATCAAATTTTTCTGAATACACTTTTCATTAAATAGTTTGAGAGTATTTTATTTGTTTTTTCTTCTTCATAGCTTTAAAGGAGTAGCTAACTTAGTAAATTATATTCAGGAACATATTACTAGTTCACAAAACTTCGGTTGTTTGTTGTTGAAAATCGAATAGACGATTCCAGACTCCGTTTCAATAGTAAATGGGCCAGAGCGACATCAATGATAAAACATCTGTTCTTATTTTCAGAAAGTTGAGTTCAACTTTCACAAAACATACAACTCTTGTTAGTTTGACGTTTTTTTTTGTGACATTTAATGATAACACAGTTCAGGAAACATGAATACAATAAAAAAAAAACTTTAATCGAGGAACTAGTTCAATATTATGATATAATGCCCTTTTTCTGACAGTTCTCGTCAAGTTTGTACTTTATTGTTTATGGTCAATAATCTATGTCTATATACACGTTAAAACATCAGCATTTTGGAAGTTCTCAAGTATTTTAGGTTAGTTATATGTCAAAATAGCAAATAAAATAAACGACCGGATATACGTCACAAACGATGACGCACACGTAGAAGGTAATTGGATGTACTATACCTACATTTTATATTATTGTGGCGTTAAAAAGAGAATGTTACGTCGACATTACACCAAGCTCAATTACGGTCTTGAACGTGGACATTGCACATAAAACAAAAATAAATTGTCAGAGATGCAATATTCAAATACCAGCTGCGCTCTCATGCTTAGTTTGAGTTGCATTCGCAATTTTCACACGTTTCTGGCTGCAGATTAGAGAAACGGTGGTGGGTATCATCTGCCAAATTAACGTTCATGACGCAGGACAATGGTGCAATAATTAGGGGGAATATTCTAAGGGACGCGTAGCATTTACAACGTAGTAAATGACTAACACAATGTGGGCAATTAAATGGTTCAGTTAGCTTGAATAGCATCATCTGTAGGATTACATGAACCTGAAACGTGGTTAATAGTCATCGACGTCGATCTGGATACAAAATCGGAATCTGGATAACATTTAAGAATCCCTCTTATGAACCCTCATCGAGAAATCAGTACGGGACTTTGTTGTGAAGAGGAATCATCAGAAAAATGAGGATCTCAAGTTGTTGTTTTTGTTGTGGATAACTTCAAACATATTGCGCTAAAGGACAAATCAAAAAACTGTCATTTGTAAAAACGAAATCTCCAAATAATTGAGCCTCTCAACTTATTTCTCAACTATAAATTGAACTGAACTGGAGCGCTTTTCAACATCGCTAATTTTCACTGTCAAAGTGGAAGAAAATATACATGAAGCTTTTATTTTATTTCGGGGTCTTTCAATCAACTCCACGAAAACGATTTGTTTTATTTCACAGGACAATTTGAATAGCAGTCGCTTAAGTATATTATCCTAACACAAAATTGAATGGAATTTGTTGAACTAAGATCTTTTCGAATAAAACTTTTTCTATCTTTTTTTTGGAATATTCAAATAGCAAATTAACTACTTTCAAGCACATTTCGAATTCAAAACTCGATAATATCACAAGAGCTTTGAAAATAATCGATTAACTATTAACTCGAGATACGATCTGAAAAAAAATTATTGATTTAAGTTCTATGGTTCTTGAAATAGGTAGAGAAGAAGGCTTTAGACTAAAGAATATATTGTCAAAATATTTCCCTCTGCAATTGGCCCTGTTGTTATATTGTATTTACGTTTACCATGTGACATTCTAATTTATTCAACAGCTAATAATATTAACAAAAATTTCTGTGTTATGTAATGGAACATTTTTGTTACCTATTTATTTTTGATATGCAAAAAAATGAAAACAAAATGTTGAATGTCATTATCACGCTTGCTGACATTCCATTATCCGATGCGCTCATTCAATTTCCATATTTCATAACGTAACATGTTACTGAAAAAATAAAACTGAATTATATTTCACGGTATACTACATAATTTGATCATTGAAGCTGCTGTTTACTGCAAATGAAATATTCATAAAAAATATAATCTTCTTTTTTGACTGTTGATTTTCACGTTTTCCAGTGACTCTATTTAAAAAAAAAATGATTTTATTCAAAAACGAAATGTGCTATTCAATTCCTTGTCAAAAAAACCTTTTAGGGCGAATTTTGAGCATTTTTTATGCGAAAACATTTTTTTGTCGAACAATTTTGAAGCAAAGGGTGGGTATGGAGATATTTAATATAAACTTTTGTCACTAACTTCCTCATTGCTTGAAAAGATTGACTCTAAATCCTTAGGAATCTGTAAAATTTCCCTCTGAATCGATTGGCGAAGACTAGAATGTTCTATCTATCATATTAGTCGAGCTATGAGTATTTTTCGTTTTTAAAAATGGATTTTCGAAAATTACATGACTCCATTTGGAGGTGAAAAAATGATTTGATACAAAAACAAACTGTGCCAGTTAATTTCTCGTAAAAAAACCGTTTAGGACGAATTTTGAGCATTTTTTATGCCGAAAACATTTTTTTTTTCGAACATTATGAAGCAAGGAGTAGGTATGGAGATATTTAATATAAACTGGCTCCGTTAACTTTCTCATTGCTGGAAAAGATTTACTCAAAATCCTTTGGAATCTGTAAAATTTCCCCCTGAATCGATTGGCGAAGACTAGAACGTTCTATCTATCATATTAGTCGAGTTATGAGCAAATTTAGTTTTGGAAACGCGATTTTTGAAAATTGCATGACTCCATTTGGAGGTGAAAAAATGATTTGATACAAAAACAAACTGTGCCAATCAATTTCTCGACCCAAAAGAACCTCTCCAGACAAATTTTGAGCATTTTTTGTCGAAAATTTTGCTTTCTGCTAACTTACTTATTGCCTGGAATCATCTATCTTTTTTGTAAAAAACTTTTCGGGACACACTGTTTGTAACAGTAAGTGAAAGAACGTTTCGAACGAAATAATATCATTAGGGCAGTAATCCCAAGTGAACGTATGTGCTGGAAAATCCTAAATTTATCTTTTTGTTATGAGCAATTTTTTTTTTATGAATTTTCCTGTACTATTTTCAGATTGTTATGCACCTATGTTGTAGAAGGATATGCGGATATAGTAGGATTTGATATGAGCGCCTTAAAGATCATTGTGAATTCTAAAAGGGATTTAGCAGAAGTGGAGGACAATGAGAGAGCAAATATCTTGAAATGCAAAAATTCAATATCAAAATGTAAGTGCTCTTTCAAACACTCTTGATAGAAAAGAAAAGAAAAGAAATTGACTTAGGAATATTGAAAAGAAAAATAAAATACTACTGTTAAGTTACTTTTAAGTAAAATGGAAAATAACTTCTGGATTTTCACTCGGACAAATAATCTCATTACAAAGTTGAAAATGTTTCCATAAATTACTGCCCATTTTCCATTACTACAACTATTGCTAGGAAGTTAAACTTTTTTATTAATATTTCATCTTTGATATTAACATCGTCTGCAAATGTTTCGTTACCCAGAGTTTATTCTATTTCCTCTGATAATGATCTCATCCATGTGAATGTCGGTCAACGTTGGGCTTAAAAGATTCAAAGTATATTTCTGAAGATTCACCCTCACATATATATTTCCTGTCGACCACTATCTTTTCGCAATAAAATGTAAAATCTTTGCCCTTTCAGCTACAACTTCCATATTTTCTTTCGTCCCTTCACTAATGCCATAAGCTATATAATAAAATGGGATCAGCATTGTGTTCCTAGATATTGAGCGACCGACAACACAGAACTGCGGAAAGAATAGAGAAAAGACACTCATCGTATTTCAGGTGACACGAAAGGTTTACGAAAGGATAGACGTTCTGTCAAAAGTAAATCTTTATTATCAGTTCTAGGGGAAAATATATAATAGTGGGTTAGTGCTATCAATCAGGTTAAATTCTTTTTAATGGAACCGTTTGTTAAAATTTTATACTGGAAAACTAAAGTTTCTATGGTTAAAACCCACAAGTAATTATTTGTGTGCTTAAGAAAATTAGATTTTCAAACTCTTATTTCTGGTACGTAAACTTTGCTACACATTTAGACCACCAAACATTAACCGCTATTCATCATTTTGCATTGTTCTTGAGTTTTGAGTTCAGCTACATAATTTATTCTGGTTTATAATTTAAGAATATACATTTTACTTTCGCAAGAAGTGCTGAAAAAGACTGGAAATTAACTTTGAACATTAGTCACTGGAATTAGTTGAAAATTTTGCATATTCATGTAAATCTTGCCATTACTGTTGATTCTTGTTATGGAATTCTCTTTTGAACGAGGAGCTGAACAATTTTCACGAGCTGGAGTAAGTCGATTCGTTGAAAGCCATTAACGGAAAAGAAATCACACAATGTATTGAAAAAGCACTTGACGAAAAGATTCCTTTCAACCAACTTTTCCCAATCGGCGCAAAATGTTAACCCTTAGGGTTTCGCGTGCTCTTGAAAAAGGGTTCTCGTGAAAAATGGGAGAATTTGGGAAAAAAATCAATTTATATTTTATTAATAATAATATATATAAGGTGTAGCTACAAAAAGTGGTAAAGAAACATATAGCGCTGCATTTTTAAATGGCTGAAGTTATAGTGGTGTTAAGTAAGGAGATCTTGCTGGCCACTCAGCTGTACATCTTCCACCAATCTCCCCAAACCAAATTAAATACCAAAAAACTGCTCTGCAACCAAATTTTCTTTGTAACTGTTTCACAAAATTGTATTCGTCTATCAAAATCAATCTTAGTTAATTCTTGGAGATTTTGAACCTTATTTAACAGGCTTAAGGGTTTTTTGAGCATCTCGTATCTAGAACATCAAAATTATTCTCAAGTTACTTCTAATCTTCGTGCCAAATTGTACTTATAACCATAATTTGGACATATAATGATGTGGTAGACGTTTTTGATGCCTACTATTGTTTTTTATTCAATTTCAATCTTAAACGTCAAAAAAATTTGTTTAATGAACAAATTGTTTGTATCATTAAGCAAGAAATCCTGATGATCAGTCTCTAACAAAAAATAGGACTTGCACATTTTATAAATATCAAGCGGTAAAAAAAGGCTCGTTTAATTGTTTCCTCCCACACGTTTTTGAGTAGCAGGTGTCAGAATGGAACGAAGAGAACCCAGCTGGAAAATATATATGACAGGATTAATACGTTTTCAAAAAGAAAAGAAAACGTATACTCATTTTTAAACGATGACAGTTGGACTGCTCGCGAACTAAAGCATCTCCATTACATATTTACTTGAAAACTTTTTAAGTTTATCCATAAATTACGACATTCATGTCACGGATTTGACGTAGTCATTTTTAAGCATAAGTAATATTTCATTTCTAAAATGATTTTTAAAAGGAAAAAGTCCCTTTCGACTCTAGTCGGGCAAGTAGTGACATCAATTTATAACTCGTACACTCGTACACAGCACAGCACTGCCTAATCTTCTTGGAAAATTTCATTTTCGCTACACACTATGCCTCTTCAATAATCCAGAGCCGGCACAATTCCTTTAAGATTCTATTATTACCTACAAAAAAATTTTCAATTGATAGAGTTGTTGGTTATTTTTCATATTTTTATTTACAGACTGGTTCACTGTTTAAAATGGGGGAAACAGCTGACCCCTACCTTCACAATTGTTGTCATTATCTTGCAAAATATATTCAAACAAAATGCTGCTAAATTTTGTTTCTTGAAACTAAATCTAAAAGAAATTTCTATTTTGTAATTCACATACCTTAATACTGTCCTGTTCTCCAATAATCTAACGTCCTTACGTCATAAATAACCATGGTATATTTCTCGCGCTGGGGGAACAGAGAGAGCGTCTCGGAAGTATTTTTTGTAGAATCGCGTGAAAAATACTTTTTGTGCGACATTGAGGAATTTCGACAAAGCTCTTTCAAAAACCAGTAAACACTTGAGAAATTTATGATATTAAAACGAACGCGACGTTGTTAATTGATTTGTCATTTTTTGGGAAATCAAAAATATAAATTTTGTTTTTTCTTCGGTACTTGGATGAATAATATGATAATTAATAATCGACAAGTCATAGCATAACCTAACAAACAAACTTTTGTAAAATGCGTGGGTAGAGATTCACATTGCTAATAATTCAAATATATCCTTTTTCACAGTATACACTTCCCACTCGTTTTTGAAAACGTAATTGAACTGATTCATCCATCCATATTTTTCAAACGTATATAAAAACAGGCACTCTTTGGAAAAACAAACTTTTTACAGCCACGGAAACAGTCAATATTGCAAACTGAATGTCTGAAATTTAAATACTACTAGGGTGGTTTGATGGAAGATTGACTTTTCAATGAAAAATCCACGTTACTGTAAAACGAATATTTTATTTTCCAGCATAATTCTACACCAAAAACCTAACCATACAAAATCTTTTGTTTTTTTATGCTATCATTTATCAGAAATTTTTATCTAAAATATTCATAAACTTATAAAACTGAAGAATTTAAAATGCTGACCACGAAACTACATTGTAGAAAGGGAACTTTTAGTCCGCTCAAGAATTCTATTAATTCTAATAGGCATAATATTCTGTCCAATTTTAAAGTAGGTATACTAAACCGGTTCTAGCTCAGTATCTCGAAAACTCTTTAAACTGTTAGGTTAGGTTAGGTTGGGTTAGGTTAACTCTTAGTCCACTTAAGAATTCTATTAATTCTAATCGGCATGTTCTGTCCAATTTTAAAGTAGATATACAAAACCGGTTCTAGCTCAGTATCTCGAAAACTCTTTAAACTGTTAGGTTAGGTTAGGTTGGGTTAGGTTAACTCTTAGTCCACTTAAGAATTCTATTAATTCTAATCGGCATGTTCTGTCCAATTTTAAAGTAGATATACAAGACCGGTTCTAGCTCAGTATCTCGAAAACTCTTTAAACTGTTATCTGAGAGATTTCGAGATATTTTAAGACTTTAAAAGACGAAGTTATTTGAAAACGAATGAGTGACACTCCACGCGCACAGATTTTATAAATATTCTGAGAAATTACGTAATAAATTTCTAGAAAAATGATTATAATTCTGTAACAGCATTTTGTAAAACCCGTTTGTTTCATCTGCTCATTCACCACAACCAGCACCATGTGGCTTCGGCATTAAATTTCTACGTGATACGCACAGAAAGCACCGCGACGGAAAGACAACGGAACTTTAACAATGTTACGCTCAATATTCAGTAGATATATAAAACGACTGAAAATTCTTGAAAGGAAAATGGTTTTCTCCTTTATCGATATGAGGTGAAAGTCTATTCGTGTCAGATGACGACCCAACTACTTAATACTTTTATATTTAATGACAACAGAGTGAAATAGTTTCTCACTGACCAATAGTTCCTTAGAGGGGTATGTTCTATTGCCTCCGCAATGTACCTTTATTTTTATCCACTTTTTTATACTCACATTAATCTCTAAAGCTGAAAACAAAATATATTTGAACTACGACATCTTGAACCAGTATAATCTCGGCTTAGATTGCGCTTCCAAAGTGAAGTGACAGTGCTATCACTTATTTTCAAATAAGCTATCGTGAACACTATACTTAATTCAACGACAATCTCAACTTACAGCCTCACACTCCTTTTCCACATAATCTTTAGTGGATGTTTACAAAGCTGTCATACTCTCGTTGACAATAGACTTGGTAATGTATATATATAGACGTGAAGCTATATATTTTCCACCAATCCCATTTGCAGTGACGTACCCAAAGTGTTTTTAAAAAGGATCACCAAACATATAAAATAGTAGACTGAAATATTTGCAGTATAAAACCCAATAAATGGATTTTATTTTCATAACAAAATTAGGGAATGGTTTATAATAATTGATTGTAAAATTTTGACAATTATTTATAACTTTTATTGAAGATTTGTTCATATTAAGAAATTTTGATTAAAAATGGAGATTTTTTGTAATGGACTTGGTGGGTTTGGTTGCTGGGCATCCAGCACTGTCTAGGTTCTTGTTTTGCTATTTCCCCGTGTTTTTTTGGAAAACGTCGTGGTGATAAATTACTGTATAAATTTATTTGTAAATCGTCATGCTTCCCAGTAGTAAATCTTCTGCTAAAATATAATAGTGTTTGTTATTATCCGAATATCTCTGCAGATGGCATCCATGATAAATTGTTTCACGGCTTCGGAATAGATTTTCCGAAAATTCCGTATCATATACAACGTCGGAGGATTTTTTTTATTGAATTCAATTTATTTTATATAAAGTGTAAGATGATATTAAACAACACCGAAAATAGTTGGTATGACAATTTTGTTCTCATAACATCACACAAAAGATGATATATTATACCACGAAAGCCTATCAATTTTCATACTGTGTTTTTGCTATCAAAACCACCACATTTTGTTAGGAAAGAACTAGATTATTGAATAACAGCACTTCTTCACTTTTTAGGCATGATGAAACTTTATCTTTGCAGATAATATTTCAAGTGTTGATATCTCAAAATTTCCTTAGAACCATTTTTGAAGGAAAACAACGTTCTCTTGTCTGTAGCAAGATCCCTTTGTTATTAAATAAACGTGGCAACTGCGCTTTTTTGGCGACACGCACCCTTTAAGCCGGCCGTTTGAGTAATTATTTATATAAGTATTATTCTATTTTTGTTCCAAGAGTTCCAAGAATGATTGGCCACTTATATGTTGAGTATTCAGCTAAAAAGTCATTTTAAATTTCAAGATATACGCTCCAGGGGTGTATTCATTATTCTAATGAAGCAAAATGGATGTTCGCAATGATAAAAAACATGCAAAATCTTATGTTTTGAACAGTATACCTTAACTGTCATTCTTGTCAGAAAAAAACACTTTTTGTTGGCCACACTGACTATTTATTATTGAAACTTTATACCTATTGTGAAATAATATTTCTTTTACGTAAAACGGAAATGTTAGTCCAGATTTCTCTCATTTCTCAAAACCTTGTATACGACAAGGGAATTCCTGCTTTAGAGGTGGGATGTACTGAATGAAAATGTGTGGTTTGGGAAAAGAGAAATGCTGTCAGGACCCTAGTCTTTGTGGTTGTTTTACTAAAAATGAGGGTTTACAGAAAAACGTGAAAAAAAGGTGGAGGGAAAATCTAATTAAAATAATGTATTACCAACATTTTTGCGAAAGAGATACCTCAAGAGGACAGAATAGCGAAAGTTGTAATGATCAAAAAATTTCAAATGGGAAGCACAAAAAGCTCAAAAATTAAATAGATGCCAAGGTTGAGTGGGTAGAGCAGAGGAAGTGAATTACTTTAGCTCTGAACCGAATAAAAAATCGATCCTAATAATACAAGATGGGGGTTTAATCTGTCAGTTATCTCTAGCCACCAGCAATGTCTCAACAATAGAAAGGGGACTAAAAGGTTGATTCACGTTACATAAACTAAACTGAAACTAATTTCCTAAGTATTAAAATAGCAACCAATACTTGATTAAAAAGAATTTAGTTAAGTTTAAATGGCACCAATAATACCTACCTACACTTTCCAAATAAACTTTCAGCTGGATTTTGTCGGGATCAAGTCTTTTTGTGTTCCATTATCCTTTTCAGAAAGAGGTTAGGATAAGTCCTTTCATTGTTGTCCGGTAAAGTTAAGTGCAAAGTATTATGAAAGATTTCCAATTCGTTTTCAATGGGAATTCGTATATTCGAGAATTGCTTTATTAAATTTCAATACAGTTTTTGTGACTGGCAACTTTTCCATCGCTTTTTTACATATCCATTAGCAATCAGACCAATTGTCACTATGGAAAAAAGACGTGAATACTGATCAAGAGAAAGATTGGGTTCGATAATATGTCGACGGAACAAAATAATGAATCACTGAATACATTTTTCCTACGATAGGTGAGTACCTAATTTTCTTCCTTATATATTTCAAATAAGTACGCATTTGCGTGCGGAAATAATTTATTATATTACGAGTGCAGAAAGTGACAAGAGAAATGTGGCTTTTCACAAGCAATATTACAGGCCGTAAGATAAACGAAGAAGAGCATAATCGAGCAGCTGTCAGCTTACAATCGATTATGTGTGCTCGATTTTGATTGGAAACATATGATATTCAACCAGAGGCCACATCAAAAACAAAAAGAGTGGAAAAAATAGACAACAAACCAGACGAGAAATAGAAATGGAAGCTTGTCAGGCAGTAGAAAGAGAAATTGATAAAGTTTGTTTAAAATTTGGTGGTATAAATGATCACGCTAAAAGGGTGCTTTCGGATTTAGTGAACCAAATTCAAAACTTGAAAGAAGAATTTGATAATAGTAAGTAGACTTTACCGATTTGGAAAGTAGACCAGAACAAAGAGAATTTATTTACATTATAACTACATTCAATTAAGTTTCATTTTTATTAGTTAAAAATGCTTAGTTATGAAGGACATGAAACTTTAAAGAGCACTGCAGGTATCTTAATATATTTCTTGTGATACTTCCTTATATGGTAGTTACACTTTGTATTTAGAATACATACATTTTTTTCTTAAAATACATTCAACTTCATTAATTTGTCCTAGAACTGATTGAAGCTCTAGGTTGTTCAATATCTAATATGTAAGTATTTGGCACATTTCCATTGAATGGTTTTTTTACACAACAAAATGTGCTCATTTTATATCAAATAATTTATTGAAATTATTGTGTATTTTTTCAGGTGGTAATGATCATGTTCTGACCAAGATTCAAGTTGATATCTTGAAACAGAACATGACAAAAATAAAAGAGACAATATCAAAATTAGCGACAGACCATAGAGACTTGCACAGCACAGTTTCAAAAGTAGGAAAAGCAGTAGATCGAAATTTTACAGCAGATTTTGCAGCTACTAGTCGTGATGAGCTGTTCAACAATCCCGACAAAGTTAATCTCATAAATAAAGTTATATGTCAACATTTTTATAGGTACATAATTTCAATTTTTGTTCACTATAAAGAATAAACTATGAATATTTAATTTATTTAAGGCAAGGTATGCATGATGTAGCTGATGAACTTGCACAAGAAAGCTCGATAACTCCAGAGTCTCATGAAAAAGAACCATTCACTGAAATCAATCACATTCTAGAAAGACTGAAAATAAAAGATCTAGAACCAGCCTTAGCTTGGGCAACTGTACATCACGATAACTTAGAGTCTCAGAATTCTTCTTTGGAATTTATGTTGCATCGATTAAAGTTCATTGAAATTCTACGTCAAGGTCCTTCTTATCAGACTGATGCTATTTGTTACGCCAGGCTACATTTCAGGAAATTCATGTACAGACATGAAAAAGAAATACAAATGCTGATGGGTATGTTACTCTACATCCCCAACGGCATAAACAGTTCACCGTATAGTTGCCTTCTTGATCAAGAACTGTGGATAGAAATTTGCGAGTTATTTTTACGCGAGGCCTGTCAATTGCTGGGCGTTTGCGTAAACAGTCCATTGACCACTTGCGTTAATGCAGGATGTACTGCCATACCAGCTTTGCTCAATATAAAACAAGTTATGATGCAACGACAAGTCTCGGGGATCTGGAACGGAAAAGATGAGCTACCTGTAAGTATTGTTGACAATGACAGCGTCGATTTTGACGTGACAACGACTAACGTCACACTGTCAACGTCAAACGTCACTCTGTCACGTCAAACGTCACTCTGTCACGTCAAACGTCTCGCTGTCACGTCAGACTGTCATTATGTTTGTTTTTTTCATTGTAGATCGAAATTGATTTGGGTAATGAGAATAAGTATCATTCTATGTTCGCTTGTCCGATCTTAAGGCAGCAATCGACAAAATTCAATCCACCAATGAGATTAATATGTGGTCACGTTATATCTCGTGATGCTCTTAATAAATTGTGTAATGGAAATAAGTGAGTATGATCGTTTGAGAGAACTGAGGGTTAAAACGTGTTTTTTGTAGGATGAAATGTCCATACTGCCCCATAGAACAAACGCCGTCAGAAGCAAGACTAATATTTTTCTAGTAAACTTCGTCGAACGTATTTGCAAATAAGATTTATCGTATGTACTACAAATAATTTTTTATGAACACTTGGTGTTGTGAAAGTTTGTTATACTTTATGATTTTTTATTATTATTAAATATATATAGGTGACCTAACCGATAAGTGATTGTTTTTTGGTAATTTTTTTTGTGGTGAATAGAATTTGGTATTTTAAATATGTTTTAACTGTAAATACACAGCGTGTCAATAAGTTATTTTGAAATCGTACAGATTTTTTTAGGAATTTACCAATAAATGTTGTCTAAACCTTGTTTTGTTTTTGAAATCCCTTCCTACATTAAATCTTTACCTAATTTAAATATATATGCAATCATTATATGTGTTGTTTTATTTGATTGACTATTATAAGGTTTGTTCCAACCGCAGTCAGAAACGATCAGAGAATAACTGGTCATAGCAAACAACGGGTTATTTCCGCGTAACTCCTATCACTGATTGCAATGGTCGACTATTCTCTGATCGTTTCTGACGGTTTCTGACTGCGGTTGGAACAAACCTATAATTTCCTTTGATCACTTCGTATTACAACTATAAGCAATAAGGAGTAGACTGAGTATGCATTGATGTATGTTTAGTTGCATAACTATTAGAGAAAACTTTTTGACAGGTGACAGAATCGATTGATACTTTGAGTGACCTTTCTATACTGTCGCAGTGCTCTATGATCTACGTTTTTTGTACAACAAGGAGGTATGCAACTGAGGTATTTATGCATTTCTGGTTGCATACCTATTAGAGAGATAACTTTTTGGGAGTATATTGGACAGGAATTTGTTCGACACTCGTATCGTTTGTCAGCGAATTTTGAATATACAATTCTGTGTGGAATTTAAATGAGGGACATCGTCATCTGGTCTCATAGTAAGAAAAAGATGTTTAATTTTTTTTTTTATTCTTATTTTTCAATTTTTTCGACCCTCGTATCGTTTGTCGGCAAATTTTGAATATGCAATACGGAAGACTATCATATTATCAACCTCTGTGTGGAATTTGAATAAGGGACATCGTCATCTGGTCTCACTGTGAGAGAAAGAGTGTTTAAATTTTTTTTTAAATTCTTATTTTTGCAATTTTTCCGACCCTCGTAACGTTTGTCAGCGAATTGTGAATATGGAATACGAAAGACTTTCATATTATCAACCTCTGTGTGAAATTTAAATGATGGACATCGTCATCTGGACTCACAGTAAGGAAAAAAGTGTTTAATTTTTTTTCGAAAAATTCTCATTTTTGCAATTTTTTCGACCCTCGTAACGTTTGTCAGCGAATTTGGAATATGGAATACGAAAGACTATCATATTATCAACCTCTGTGTGAAATTTAAATGATGGACATCGTCATCTGGTCTCACAGTAAGGAAAAAAGTGTTTGATTTTTTTGAGAAAAATTCTTATTTTTGCAATTTTTTCGACCCTCGTAACGTTTGTCAGCGAATTTGGAGTATGGAATACTAAAGACTATCATATTATCAACCTCTGTGTAAAATTTAAATAATGGACATCGTCATTTGGTCTCACAGTAAGGAAAAAAGTGTTTGATTTTTTTGAGAAAATTCTTATTTTTGCAATTTTTTCGACCCTCGTAACGTTTGTCAGCGAATTTGGAATATGGAATACGAAAGACTATCATATTATCAACCTCTGTGTGAAATTTAAATGATGGACATCGTCATCTGGACTCACAGTAAGGAAAAAAGTGTTTAATTTTTTTTCGAAAAATTCTCATTTTTGCAATTTTTTCGACCCTCGTAACGTTTGTCAGCGAATTTGGAATATGGAATACGAAAGACTATCATATTATCAACCTCTGTGTGAAATTTAAATGATGGACATCGTCATCTGGTCTCAGTAAGGAAAAAAGTGTTTGATTTTTTTGAGAAAAATTCTTATTTTTGCAATTTTTTCGACCCTCGTAACGTTTGTCAGCGAATTTGGAGTATGGAATACTAAAGACTATCATATTATCAACCTCTGTGTGAAATTTAAATGATGGACATCGTCATCTGGACTCACAGTAAGGAAAAAAGTGTTTAATTTTTTTTCGAAAAATTCCCATTTTTGCAATTTTTTCGACCCTCGTAACGTTTGTCAGCGAATTTGGAATATGGAATACGAAAGACTATCATATTATCAACCTCTGTGTGAAATTTAAATGATGGACATCGTCATCTGGTCTCACAGTAAGGAAAAAAGTGTTTGATTTTTTTGAGAAAAATTCTTATTTTTGCAATTTTTTCGACCCTCGTAACGTTTGTCAGCGAATTTGGAGTATGGAATACTAAAGACTATCATATTATCAACCTCTGTGTAAAATTTAAATAATGGACATCGTCATTTGGTCTCACAGTAAGGAAAAAAGTGTTTGATTTTTTTGAGAAAATTCTTATTTTTGCAATTTTTTCGACCCTCGTAACGTTTGTCAGCGAATTTGGAATATGGAATACGAAAGACTATCATATTATCAACCTCTGTGTGAAATTTAAATGATGGACATCGTCATCTGGACTCACAGTAAGGAAAAAAGTGTTTAATTTTTTTTCGAAAAATTCTCATTTTTGCAATTTTTTCGACCCTCGTAACGTTTGTCAGCGAATTTGGAATATGGAATACGAAAGACTATCATATTATCAACCTCTGTGTGAAATTTAAATGATGGACATCGTCATCTGGTCTCAGTAAGGAAAAAAGTGTTTGATTTTTTTGAGAAAAATTCTTATTTTTGCAATTTTTTCGACCCTCGTAACGTTTGTCAGCGAATTTGGAGTATGGAATACTAAAGACTATCATATTATCAACCTCTGTGTAAAATTTAAATGATGGACATCGTCATCTGGACTCACAGTAAGGAAAAAAGTGTTTAATTTTTTTTCGAAAAATTCTCATTTTTGCAATTTTTTCGACCCTCGTAACGTTTGTCAGCGAATTTGGAATATGGAATACGGAAGACTATCATATTATCAACCTCTGTGTAAAATTTAAATGATGGACATCGTCATCTGGACTCACAGTAAGGAAAAAGGTGTTTGATTTTTTCGAGAAAATTCTTATTTTTGCAATTTTTTCGACCCTCGTAACGTTTGTCAGCGAATTTGGAATATGGAATACGGAAGACTATCATATTATCAACCTCTGTGTAAAATTTAAATGATGGACATCGTCATCTGGTCTCACAGTAAGGAAAAAAGTGTCCGATTTTTTTGAGAAAATTCTTATTTTTGCAATTTTTTCGACCCTCGTAACGTTTGTCAGCGAATTTGGAATATGGAATACGAAAGACTATCATATTATCAACCTCTGTGTGAAATTTAAATGATGGACATCGTCATCTGGTCTCACAGTAAGGAAAAAAGTGTTTGATTTTTTTGAGAAAATTCTTATTTTTGCAATTTTTTCGACCCTCGTAACGTTTGTCAGCGAATTTGGAATATGGAATACGGAAGACTATCATATTATCAACCTCTGTGTAAAATTTAAATGATGGACATCGTCATCTGGTCTCACAGTAAGGAAAAAAGTGTTTGATTTTTTTGAGAAAAATTCTTATTTTTGCAATTTTTTCGACCCTCGTAACGTTTGTCAGCGAATTTGGAGTATGGAATACTAAAGACTATCATATTATCAATCTCTGTGTAAAATTTAAATGATGGACATCGTCATCTGGTCTCACAGTAAGGAAAAAAGTGTTTGATTTTTTCGAGAAAATTCTTATTTTTGCAATTTTTTCGACCCTCGTAACGTTTGTCAGCGAATTTGGAATATGGAATACGAAAGACTATCATATTATCAACCTCTGTGTGAAATTTAAATGATGGACATCGTCATCTGGACTCACAGTAAGGAAAAAAGTGTTTAATTTTTTTTCGAAAAATTCTCATTTTTGCAATTTTTTCGACCCTCGTAACGTTTGTCAGCGAATTTGGAGTATTGAATACGAAAGACTATCATATTATCAATCTCTGTGTGAAATTTAAATGATGGACATCGTCATCTGTACTCACATTAAGGAAAAAAGTGTTTAAGTTTTTTTCGAAAAATTCTCATTTTTGCAATTTTTTCGACCCTCGTAACGTTTGTCAGCGAATTTGGAATATGGAATACGAAAGACTATCATATTATCAACCTCTGTGTGAAATTTAAATGATGGACATCGTCATCTGGACTCACAGTAAGGAAAAAAGTGTTTAATTTTTTTTCGAAAAATTCCCATTTTTGCAATTTTTTCGACCCTCGTAACGTTTGTCAGCGAATTTGGAATATGGAATACGAAAGACTATCATATTATCAACCTCTGTGTAAAATTTAAATGATGGACATCGTCATCTGGTCTCACAGTAGGGAAAAAAGTGTTTGATTTTTTCGAGAAAATTCTTATTTTTGCAATTTTTTCGATCCTCGTAACGTTTGTCAGCAAATTTGGAATATGGAATACGAAAGACTATCATATTATCAACCTCTGTGTGAAATTTAAATGATGGACATCGTCATCTGGTCTCACAGTAAGGAAAAAAGTGTTTGATTTTTTTGAGAAAATTCTTATTTTTGCAATTTTTTCGACCCTCGTAACGTTTGTCAGCGAATTTGGAGTATGGAATACTAAAGACTATCATATTATCAACCTCTGTGTGAAATTAAAATGATGGACATAGTCATTTGGACTCACAGTAAGTAAAAAAGTGTTTAATTTTTTTTCGAAAAATTCTCATTTTTGCAATTTTTTCGACCCTCGTAACGTTTGTCAGCGAATTTGGAATATGGAATACGAAAGACTATCATATTATCAACCTCTGTGTGAAATTTAAATGATGAACATCGTCATCTGGACTCACAGTAAGGAAAAAAGTGTTTAGTTTTTTTTCGAAAAATTCTCATTTTTGCAATTTTTTCGACCCTCGTAACGTTTGTCAGCGAATTTGGAGTATGGAATACTAAAGACTATCATATTATCAACCTCTGTGTGAAATTTAAATGATGGACATCGTCATCTGGTCTCACAGTAAGGAAAAAAGTGTTTGATTTTTTCGAGAAAATTCTTATTTTTGCAATTTTTTCGACCCTCGTAACGTTTGTCAGCGAATTTGGAATATGGAATACGAAAGACTATCATATTATCAACCTCTGTGTGAAATTTAAATGATGGACATAGTCATCTGGTATCACAGTAAGGAAAAAAGTGTTTAGTTTTTTTTCGAAAAATTCTCATTTTTGCAATTTTTTCGACCCTCGTAACGTTTGTCAGCGAATTTGGAGTATGGAATACTAAAGACTATCATATTATCAACCTCTGTGTAAAATTTAAATGATGGACATCGTCATCTGGTCTCACAGTAAGGAAAAAAGTGTTTGATTTTTTCGAGAAAATTCTTATTTTTGCAATTTTTTCGACCCTCGTAACGTTTGTCAGCGAATTTGGAATATGGAATACGAAAGACTATTATATTATCAACCTCTGTGTGAAATTTAAATGATGGACATCGTCATCTGGACTCACAGTAAGGAAAAAAGTGTTTAATTTTTTTTCGAAAAATTCTCATTTTTGCAATTTTTTCGACCCTCGTAACGTTTGTCAGCGAATTTGGAATATGGAATACGAAAGACTATAATATTATCAACCTCTGTGTGAAATTTAAATGATGGACATCGTCATCTGGACTCACAGTAAGGAAAAAAGTGTTTAATTTTTTTCCGAAAAATTCTCATTTTTGCAATTTTTCCGACCCTCGTAACGTTTGTCAGCGAATTTGGAATATGGAATACGAAAGACCATCATATTATCAACCTCTGTGTGAAATTTTAATGATGGACATCGTCATCTGGTCTCACAGTAAGGAAAAAAGTGTTTAATTTTTTTTCGAAAAATTCTCATTTTTGCAATTTTTTCGACCCTCGTAACGTTTGTCAGCGAATTTTGAATATGGAATACGAAAGACTATCATATTATCAACCTCTGTGTGAAATTTAAATGATGGACATCGTCATCTGGTCTCACAGTAAGGAAAAAAGTGTTTAATTTTTTTTCGAAAAATTCTCATTTTTGCAATTTTTTCGACCCTCGTAACGTTTGTCAGCGAATTTTGAATATGGAATACGAAAGACTATCATATTATCAACCTCTCTGTGAAATTTAAATGATGGACATCGTCATCTGGACTCACAGTAAGGAAAAAAGTGTTTAATTTTTTTTCGAAAAATTCTTATTTTTGCAATTTTTTCGACCCTCGTAACGTTTGTCAGCGAATTTTGAATATGGAATACGAAAGACTATCATACTATTAACCTCTTTGTAAAATTTAAATGATGGACATCGTCATCTGGTCTCACAGTAAGGAAAAAAGTGTTTGATTTTTTCGAGAAAATTCTTATTTTTGCAATTTTTTCGACCCTCGTAACGTTTGTCAGCGAATTTGGAATATGGAATACGAAAGACTATCATATTATCAACCTCTGTGTGAAATTTAAATGATGGACATCGTCATCTGGACTCACAGTAAGGAAAAAAGTGTTTAATTTTTTTTCGAAAAATTCTCATTTTTGCAATTTTTTCGACCCTCGTAACGTTTGTCAGCGAATTTGGAGTATTGAATACGAAAGACTATCATATTATCAATCTCTGTGTGAAATTTAAATGATGGACATCGTCATCTGTACTCACATTAAGGAAAAAAGTGTTTAAGTTTTTTTCGAAAAATTCTCATTTTTGCAATTTTTTCGACCCTCGTAACGTTTGTCAGCGAATTTGGAATATGGAATACGAAAGACTATCATATTATCAACCTCTGTGTGAAATTTAAATGATGGACATCGTCATCTGGACTCACAGTAAGGAAAAAAGTGTTTAATTTTTTTTCGAAAAATTCCCATTTTTGCAATTTTTTCGACCCTCGTAACGTTTGTCAGCGAATTTGGAATATGGAATACGAAAGACTATCATATTATCAACCTCTGTGTAAAATTTAAATGATGGACATCGTCATCTGGTCTCACAGTAGGGAAAAAAGTGTTTGATTTTTTCGAGAAAATTCTTATTTTTGCAATTTTTTCGACCCTCGTAACGTTTGTCAGCAAATTTGGAATATGGAATACGAAAGACTATCATATTATCAACCTCTGTGTGAAATTTAAATGATGGACATCGTCATCTGGTCTCACAGTAAGGAAAAAAGTGTTTGATTTTTTTGAGAAAATTCTTATTTTTGCAATTTTTTCGACCCTCGTAACGTTTGTCAGCGAATTTGGAGTATGGAATACTAAAGACTATCATATTATCAACCTCTGTGTGAAATTAAAATGATGGACATAGTCATTTGGACTCACAGTAAGTAAAAAAGTGTTTAATCTTTTTTCGAAAAATTCTCATTTTTGCAATTTTTTCGACCCTCGTAACGTTTGTCAGCGAATTTGAAATATGGAATACGAAAGACTATCATATTATCAACCTCTGTGTGAAATTTAAATGATGGACATCGTCATCTGGACTCACAGTAAGGAAGAAAGTGTTTAATTTTTTTTCGAAAAATTCTCATTTTTGCAATTTTTTCGACCCTCGTAACGTTTGTCAGCGAATTTGGAATATGGAATACGAAAGACTATCATATTATCAACCTCTGTGTGAAATTTAAATGATGAACATCGTCATCTGGACTCACAGTAAGGAAAAAAGTGTTTAGTTTTTTTTCGAAAAATTCTCATTTTTGCAATTTTTTCGACCCTCGTAACGTTTGTCAGCGAATTTGGAGTATGGAATACTAAAGACTATCATATTATCAACCTCTGTGTAAAATTTAAATGATGGACATCGTCATCTGGTCTCACAGTAAGGAAAAAAGTGTTTGATTTTTTCGAGAAAATTCTTATTTTTGCAATTTTTTCGACCCTCGTAACGTTTGTCAGCGAATTTGGAATATGGAATACGAAAGACTATCATATTATCAACCTCTGTGTGAAATTTAAATGATGGACATCGTCATCTGGTATCACAGTAAGGAAAAAAGTGTTTAGTTTTTTTTCGAAAAATTCTCATTTTTGCAATTTTTTCGACCCTCGTAACGTTTGTCAGCGAATTTGGAGTATGGAATACTAAAGACTATCATATTATCAACCTCTGTGTAAAATTTAAATGATGGACATCGTCATCTGGTCTCACAGTAAGGAAAAAAGTGTTTGATTTTTTCGAGAAAATTCTTATTTTTGCAATTTTTTCGACCCTCGTAACGTTTGTCAGCGAATTTGGAATATGGAATACGAAAGACTATTATATTATCAACCTCTGTGTGAAATTTAAATGATGGACATCGTCATCTGGACTCACAGTAAGGAAAAAAGTGTTTAATTTTTTTTCGAAAAATTCTCATTTTTGCAATTTTTTCGACCCTCGTAACGTTTGTCAGCGAATTTGGAATATGGAATACGAAAGACTATAATATTATCAACCTCTGTGTGAAATTTAAATGATGGACATCGTCATCTGGACTCACAGTAAGGAAAAAAGTGTTTAATTTTTTTCCGAAAAATTCTCATTTTTGCAATTTTTCCGACCCTCGTAACGTTTGTCAGCGAATTTGGAATATGGAATACGAAAGACCATCATATTATCAACCTCTGTGTGAAATTTTAATGATGGACATCGTCATCTGGTCTCACAGTAAGGAAAAAAGTGTTTAATTTTTTTTCGAAAAATTCTCATTTTTGCAATTTTTTCGACCCTCGTAACGTTTGTCAGCGAATTTTGAATATGGAATACGAAAGACTATCATATTATCAACCTCTGTGTGAAATTTAAATGATGGACATCGTCATCTGGTCTCACAGTAAGGAAAAAAGTGTTTAATTTTTTTTCGAAAAATTCTCATTTTTGCAATTTTTTCGACCCTCGTAACGTTTGTCAGCGAATTTTGAATATGGAATACGAAAGACTATCATATTATCAACCTCTCTGTGAAATTTAAATGATGGACATCGTCATCTGGACTCACAGTAAGGAAAAAAGTGTTTAATTTTTTTTCGAAAAATTCTTATTTTTGCAATTTTTTCGACCCTCGTAACGTTTGTCAGCGAATTTTGAATATGGAATACGAAAGACTATCATACTATTAACCTCTTTGTAAAATTTAAATGATGGACATCGTCATCTGGTCTCACAGTAAGGAAAAAAGTGTTTAATTTTTTTTCGAAAAATTCTTATTTTTGCAATTTTTTCGACCCTCGTAACGTTTGTCAGCGAATTTTGAATATGGAATACGAAAGACTATCATATTATCAACCTCTGTGTGAAATTTAAATGATGGACATCGTCATCTGGTCTCACAGTAAGGAAAAAAGTGTTTAATTTTTTTTCGAAAAATTCTCATTTTTGCAATTTTTTCGACCCTCGTAACGTTTGTCAGCGAATTTTGAATATGGAATACGAAAGACTATCATATTATCAACCTCTGTGTGAAATTTAAATGATGGACATCGTCATCTGGTCTCACAGTAAGGAAAAAAGTGTTTAATTTTTTTTCGAAAAATTCTCATTTTTGCAATTTTTTCGACCCTCGTAACGTTTGTCAGCGAATTTGGAATATGGAATACGAAAGACTATCATATTATCAACCTCTCTGTGAAATTTAAATGATGGACATCGTCATCTGGACTCACAGTAAGGAAAAAAGTGTTTAATTTTTTTTCGAAAAATTCTTATTTTTGCAATTTTTTCGACCCTCGTAACGTTTGTCAGCGAATTTTGAATATGGAATACGAAAGACTATCATACTATTAACCTCTGTGTAAAATTTAAATGATGGACATCGTCATCTGGTCTCACAGTAAGGAAAAAAGTGTTTAGTTTTTTTTCGAAAAATTCTCATTTTTGCAATTTTTTCGACCCTCGTAACGTTTGTCAGCGAATTTGGAATATGGAATACGAAAGACTATCATATTATCAACCTCTCTGTGAAATTTAAATGATGGACATCGTCATCTGGTCTCACAGTAAGGAAAAAAGTGTTTAGTTTTTTTTCGAAAAATTCTCATTTTTGCAATTTTTTCGACCCTCGTAACGTTTGTCAGCGAATTTGGAATATGGAATACGAAAGACTATCATATTATCAACCTCTCTGTGAAATTTAAATGATGGACATCGTCATCTGGACTCACAGTAAGGAAAAAAGTGTTTAATTTTTTTTCGAAAAATTCTTATTTTTGCAATTTTTTCGACCCTCGTAACGTTTGTCAGCGAATTTTGAATATGGAATACGAAAGACTATCATACTATTAACCTCTGTGTAAAATTTAAATGATGGACATCGTCATCTGGTCTCACAGTAAGGAAAAAAGTGTTTAGTTTTTTTTCGAAAAATTCTCATTTTTGCAATTTTTTCGACCCTCGTAACGTTTGTCAGCGAATTTGGAATATGGAATACGAAAGACTATTATATTATCAACCTCTGTGTGAAATTTAAATGATGGACATCGTCATCTGGTCTCACAGTAAGGAAAAAAGTGTTTAATTTTTTTTCGAAAAATTCTCATTTTTGCAATTTTTTCGACCCTCGTAACGTTTGTCAGCGAATTTGGAATATGGAATACGAAAGACTATCATATTATCAACCTCTCTGTGAAATTTAAATGATGGACATCGTCATCTGGTCTCACAGTAAGGAAAAAAGTGTTTAATTTTCTTTCGAAAAATTCTCATTTTTGCAATTTTTTCGACCCTCGTAACGTTTGTCAGCGAATTTTGAATATGGAATACGAAAGACTATTATATTATCAACCTCTGTGTGAAATTTAAATGATGGACATCGTCATCTGGTCTCACAGTAAGGAAAAAAGTGTTTAATTTTTTTTCGAAAAATTCTCATTTTTGCAATTTTTTCGACCCTCGTAACGTTTGTCAGCGAATTTGGAATATGGAATACGAAAGACTATCATATTATCAACCTCTGTGTAAAATTTAAATGACGGATATAGTCAATTGATCTCACAGTAAGAAAAAGAGTGCTGTATTTAATAATATTACGTGCATACAATATGTATTTATTTACCTCGATAACTTGCACACTGATAACAAAATAATACAGCCAGGAAAAAACAATCTACGTTACTTGTTGTTTGGATGAATGGACTTGAAGATCAGCTTCAAACTCTTCATAATCATCTTTATTTAGCGATCCGGCTACCTTCGATGCTGACGCTGGCTTACCATCCTTCAAAGAACCTTGTGATTTACGACTGCTCTCTGATGGTTGATTCAATAAACTAGTTTTATTCGTGGACGTCGGATCCGGCGATACCACCATAGCTGGAGCTGCGCTATCCGCGTGAGAAGCTGGAGGCTTCTCAGCAGCAAGTTTATTAAGATGTTCGTCATCTCTAGCTTTGTATAGTTTACCGTCTGTTCCTCTGACTTGCGAATCGGCTACGGGAGCTATTTCAGGACCCCATTGTTCCATAAAATGACCCAATCTAATTATGTAACATTAGTGAGTAGTTTGTTAATCCTACTTTAAATTCAATACTTACCGTGTAACTCTTTGTTGTGGTGTAGTCATAGTGTGACTTCCTCCGCAATATCTATTACAAATATGATCCGGACTTTTGGCAGATCGACTACTTTGCAAAGCATTCTCGAACATATTAATGTTTTTATTAGTAGGTATGCATTTTTGCTGCTTCCTCAACTGATCCAACTCGTAAGCTAAGTAGGGACCCATGCTTTTTGTTGGTGGTAAAGCGTAAGGTTTCGGGTACATAGAAGAATCCACATCTCTTCTCATTACCACGTCTTTGTCACAAGATATACAGTTGACATTCCTCAGGAATCTTGTTTTAGTACCAGCTGCTTCTTGCTCTTTTTTCATAGCGGAAAGTGTTTTGAATTTTTCTTGAAGCGATTTTAGTTTATTGTTAATGAATTCTCTTAGAGGAGTGAGTTCGTTTTTATCCATTTTACTACCAACTTCCCCTTGGATGTTGAGTAATGTTTGTGTCCAGAGTGATTCTTGTTGAGTTAATTTGGTTAACGCATCTTCCAAGTTCTTACTCATGTCTCCACAAGCTTGGTCGAATTGTTCGTAAGATACTTTTCTATTTATTTGACAGGCGTCTGCTTTGTCAGCTAAAGCATCTTCCAGATCTTCCCTATCAGCTTTAACAGTCTTCAGTAGCTCTATTTGTTCGATTATAACATCTATCGCGTGTTCTTTGGATGCTCTTTCATCTGTTAGTTTCTTTACGTTCTCCATTATGCTTTCAAAATCTGTTTCCATTGTAGTAAGTTTTTTTTGCATTGATTGAACAGTATTCGATGCATCTCCTGGGTCTCCACTGGTCGGCATTATATGCATTCTTTCTAAAACTTCCCCAAGCTCCTTTTCCAATTCCTCTATTCTTCCTTCCAAAGTTGTGACCAGTCTGCTGAAACCGTAGTCCAACGAATTGAGCTGGTCCACGAATTCTGCTTGCTTGCTTTCAATTCCCTTAATCCTCATCTCGATGGGTTGGTTCTCAGAGGTCGAAAACCGTCGATCTTCCGTATCTGGAAAACAAAGTTTTGTATCCAGTTAGAAATACTTCATTTATTTGATCTAATAACTTACCTGCTACAACAGTTTCCTCTTTATTGATTATTTCCTTGATAGCATCTACTTCTGCCCTTAAATTTTTAATGGCAGCTGCTATATCATCAGTTTCTTCTTCTATTTCTTTAGAATCCTTAGACATATCTTTAGAAGAAGTGTGAACTATTTTCTTGCCAGATGTTTTTGAAGATTTTGACGCCCTGGACCCTAAGTAAATAAATGCTTCAAAGTACTATGGTTAGGTACAAAGGAACTGGAACGTACCTCGTTTGCCTAAATGTTCCTCAATTGTCTTAACTCGTTTCTCCAAATCACCAATATTTCCACCTTCAGTATATTCTGGAATAACACGATATACATATCTTCTAGCACTATAACATCTAAATTAAAATATATTACCCGGTATTGTAAAGCCTTTAGCAGCTGTTTCCAGCATAGAAGCCAATTTTTCAATACTTAAATCCACTGCATCCATTCTTTTCTGTAAATTTAATATCTGAAACATATCAAGTACCGGCGAAGAACCCTCTTTATTAATAGCATCATACAGTTTCAAATTTCCCGGTAGCTCTTCCAATTCCTTAACTTGATCTTGTAGTTTTTGAATAGATCTCTCCATTTTGTCCATATATTCGGTCGTCATCGTTACAGTGAACTCTGGGTTTTCCGAAGAACGTGTGGAACTGACAACAATCACTTGTCCCTCCTTTATATCAGAAACATCTTTGCTGCCTTCACTTACGGAATATTCTGAAACAATATTTCGAATAACGACTGCCCATTTCTTCACTTCTGTTTACCAAAAGTAACTACACACAAGAAATGAAGATAGAGTGTTAGGAAGAAGGGATAAGTGCTGCATTTTTCTACGTTTGACTAGCTGTACATCTGTTTGTATGTATGTATGTATTTTTGGGGTAACATTCACTGAGACCTGGAAGATCTATTGTGCCCCTTTACTTCTACTCAGTTTCTAAGGAAAGTGGTGCCCATTCAGGCGACAATGTCCCGTTAAAACTCTTAGCGCTGTACATCTGTTTGCTCCTCATAGATTTTTGTATCAAAATATTTTCTTATTAAATAACTTACCTGCGAGTAATTGAGTTGCTGGTTGTATTTTACTGAGGAAAGTTTGGATTCTCTCACTATCTGTACCTCTGTATTCCACTTTGGTATCACTTAAGTTAAGCTGCTTCAAAATAACATGAAGAAGTGTGCGCAATAACGTAAAATTCACTACTCCCACTTCTGGTGTGTTCAAAGCTGCGTCGCACAGTTGAGTTAAAGTTACAAGGGTTGAACTTTGAGCCATTATTTTGATTTTAATCACAAAAAGTAAAAAATAACGTGAGATCTTTGTAAAAATTTGTAAAGTGTATATATGTGGTTGTCAAAGTAGAGAAAGTGACAATAGAAGTGTCAAAAACACTTTCATATGTTGAGAAAACCTTGAGACAGTAAAATTATGATAGTTCGCAGTTTGCATTTGTATTAGGGTAACTTGGGTTGGATCGAGTTATTTTTAGCCCCAGAATATGTGGTATGATTTATGACCTGCCTTTTTGTTACATCCTGTAGAATTGTACTATAGATCAGAATTGCTTTTAAAAAGATAAATTTTTTATTCTCTTTATATAGATCAAAGCAAATATTTATTAAAGAGTTAACAACTTAGATAACGTATTGCATATCAGACTCAAAAAATCTAAGTGGAAATACGCAAACATGTTGATTTAATATTGCAAAAGCTATTATAAAATTTAAGATATTAACACCTTAACTGCCACATGAATCATGCGTGATTCACAGGTGACATAATATGGCAGTTGAGGTGTTAATATCTTAAATTTTATAATAGATTTATTCATTGAAGCCACGTACATCATGGGTGGTTCATATGAAGTCTATTATATTTTAATCTGTAGCTTACCGGCGCTTCACAGTGGTCATATAAATATAGGGTAGATGAAAAAGCGTGGCCTGTTGAATGAAATGACGCAATTATCAAAGCTTTTTAAATTTTATTAATTCAAAACAAAATTTATGGTAGAAACAAGAAACAAAATAGAAAAAAATCAAAAGATAACAACATAAGAAACATGAATACATTTTATGAAATACAAATGATAATGAGAACAATAAACTATTCTATTACACAAATATGCGCTTTAGTAAAACAAGTTACACAGAAGAATTTGTCGCATTGAATTGAATGTAACTAAAGTTGTATAAATGAATTTAGAAATTAATATGTTCAATAAAGCAATAAATATCAAATTATTAAGATAAGCCATATCAATTTAGATCAATCAATTATAACGAAGAGGACTCCATAAAATATAATCTTCAAATTCTACACAATTACACTTATATTTGAAAATCCAACGTGCTGTTATCTATATTAACAAACAAACACGAGAGCCTGGCAACACGTTTGCAAGTTCCACTTAAAAACCTTACATTATAATGATACAGTGTGTCCACGGATGGGAAAAGTATAATTCTTGGTAAAGCGTTTCCAAAACCCTGCTACAGGTTAGAATAAATCTTATGGAAGATGATGAATTTTTACACTGACGTGTACTTTTTTTTCTGTCTTCTCTGAAACGCTTATTCCTCTAATTTCCCAAGGCTAAATTAAGAAATAATTTTGAGTCCAAGCTTCTGCATTTTCACGGTCGAGCGTTCTACGTATATTTATCAAAACCAGTTTGTTACATAATTCCAGACTATAAAAATTTAGCGAGTTACCCAATGTAATAATCAATATGTTTTGTTCAGATTTATAAACAATTTATATCAATTGATACTTTGATACAGAATTTTTTTAAATTTAATCAGTTGAAACACTTTTTTATAGCCTAATATTTTGGTATTTTTACTCATATTATTATTATAAATGAAATACTTAATCACAGTTTTTGTGAGGAAAGATATTTTTTCTATCTGTTATCTTCCAAAAATAAAATATTTGAATCGACCGCTGTTATCTGGTCGGCTGGATTAATTCGATTATTTTGTTGTTATATAAATGTGCGCAACACTAGATTTATTCAGTTACAGTTAGAAATTTGTTGGTACGGGTACAGGTTGTTAAGTAGTCTTCAAGGTCTTTATCATGGTTAAGATACCAACTATTAAGTTCAATAATGGACAATTATTTCCTGTTTATGGTCTAGGAACGTGGAAAGTAAGTGAAACTTTTTTTTTTAAACAAATGTTAACTTTAATTTATCTACGAAAATTGTGTAGTGTGTAGGGAGAAAAGTTAAACTTAAATAAGTGCTTTTCGAATTAAAAAGGAATGACTTTTAGAATAAATAAATGGAAATCCGATTCAAGGTCATGACTTTACATTTTTAAAGTGTAATAACATTAGATTTCGTTTACTCACATCGTCGTTTACGTTTAAATAACTTGATAAGAATTAAAACTCAAGTTCAAGTTTCTAATAACATAATTTTTCTGTATTTTGATATTTATTACAAGATTTTTCATAGTCAGAACCAGGTCAAGTAACTCAAGCAGTAAAAGATGCGATCAAAATCGGCTACCGCCATATAGATTGTGCTCACGTTTACGGAAACGAAGCTGAAATTGGCGAAGCCCTAAAATCTGTATTATCCGATGGAACTGTCAAACGCGAAGAGCTCTACATCACCAGTAAACTGTGGAACACTATGCATAGACCAGATTTGGTAGAACCCGCTATTCAAACTACTTTGAAAAACCTTGGACTTGAATATCTCGATTTATATTTAATCCATTGGCCATTTGCTTTCAAAGTAAGTTCTTTATTTGTTTCTGGGATAACAGCTAACATATTTTTGCTCTACAGGAAGATGGTGACGTATTTCCAATGAAAGCAGACGGTACTATTGCTAATAGTGACGTTGATTATGTGGATACATGGAAAGAAATGGAGAAATTGGCGAAAAAAGGACTTGCTAAATCGATTGGTATTTCAAACTTCAACAAAAGTCAAACTGAACGTCTTTTGCAAAACTGTACAATCAAACCCGTGACCAACCAAGTAAGCGAATTTGTTCAAGTTTAAATTCATTTTGAATTGAATTTTTTTTTTCAAGATTGAAGTCCATCCCCACTTAAACCAACAGAAGCTTATTGATTATTTGAAAACAAAAGATATCACAGTAACTGCATACAGTCCTTTAGGATCGGGAGATTCAAACTTAATGTCGGATCCTAAGCTTAAGAAAATTGCAGAAAAATACAAAAAATCAATTGCTCAAATTGTTTTAAGATGGGCAGTTCAAAGAGGACTAATCGTGATCCCAAAATCAGTCACCAAGTCCAGAATCCAGGAAAACTTTGAGATTTTCGACTTCAATTTGACCAATGAAGATATTGCTTTTATTAACACCCTTGATTGCAATAGAAGAACATGTCCTTTCCTAGAGTGAGTTTATCATATTTTTTTTTTATAAAAATTTTGTTTCAGCAGATTCGCGAACCTTTCATTGACACACTTGTCAGTTTTGTGACTCCATTTTCAATCCTTGTTTTCTTTAAAAATTATTTTTGAAAAATTTTCCAGGGCTGATTCACACAAGGACCATCCATTTATCAAAGATGAATATTAGGTGAAGGAGCTGCTAAATACCTACATGTAAATGTATATTTTTAATACGTATTGTATTTGAAACCAAATATCTATTTAATTTTAAATAAAATATTTAGTAAAATAGCTCTGAATTTATTATTTATTTTTGTCTTCTTTGAAATTACCTACTACCTTCAGTTATCTTCATATATTTTGGAATATTATACATTTTGGCTAATTTAATTAATATTTTCAATATTTTTTAACTGTTCAAGTTCAAATTAAATAATCCCATCTCTATTATCAAATGTTAAAATTTTTTTGACTGATTATGATTTGTAGCTGTCAGTTGTTGAAAAAAATCTTATAATCAACAGTTTTTATCATATTTCTGCAGAACGTTTTAAACTTATGGTAAAGTATTAATTCTTACAGAATCTCACAAATTTGTTTGCTAAATATTAATAGATAATTTTTCGTTGTTTATCAACAATTAGTAATTATTGTGAAAATAATATCCATAAATATCTCCTCAAGGATCAAAGTTTTATTACTTCGTAGAGACAAACATTATAAACATTTTAAAACAAACAATAAGTACACTGGAATTCATGACTAAATTTTTTATCATACCCGGTATATCCGGCGCTTCTACAAAACTGAATTCAAACATTATAATCAATTTTTTATTGATCGAATATCAAATTAGTTCTAGATATATAAATAAAGTGGATCATACAAACCTAAAAACAGCACACCCAGTATTTTATTAAAACTTTTGGCTGGTTGACTACAATCAAGTTCTATTCTTATTAACAGGACAAGGTTAAAATGTACAGTTGTCGCTTGCTTTATTCAGTTCTACTTTGTAGTGTCTGGGAAAGTTGGTGAAACAAATTTATAAACCTCTAGTAATAATGGCTAAGGTTCCTTTTGTCAAGTTCAATAACGGCCAAATATTTCCAGCATATGGTCTGGGAACATGGAAAGTAAGTGCGTTTTTAAATATTAAAATGAAGTTATTTTATTTTCATCTGGAACTGTAACAAAAAGTATTCACAAATCACATATTAAGTGGTTATTCTATATTTGTTTTTCCTACTAAAATTTTCTTCCTGCAAATTAATATTTATGATTATTAACAGTATGTACTTTGAAATATTTTTTGTCTTCTAATCGGGCTTTATTAAATTTACTTTTATTTTTATTGTGGCCTACTACTTTTTGTGTATTTATGTTTTTTTTTAAACCAAAGAAAGTGTTATTGTTGTATTTATCGCAACCACAGTCGCAACCGAAAGTATTTTAAAATGAAAATGACATTGTTTATTGTTGATTGTTTATAAGCGAGTCAATAGAACGATTATATAATTTCAGTAAACATTCCAGTTGTTATGAATCATGTAATTTTAACGTGAACACTTGGGTATTTTATAATATTTAACCTGCATGTTTTCAATAACAACATTTACTGAGAAAAAGCAACATACATTATTGTTATTGCTTTACCATGAACAATGTACCGAGTGTTTTATTAAAATATACTTATTTGGAACCTTACTTTGTGGAAATTTAACCTCAACTTTGCAAAAATAATCTTCCCTATCGATAAACTATTTTTTATTTCATTTTAGTCCTTGCCAGGTCAAGTAACTGAGGCAGTAAAAGATGCAATCGATATCGGTTATCGTCATATTGACTGCGCTCACATTTACGGAAACGAAGCAGAGGTAGGTGAAGGTTTGAAAGCCAAAATAAGCGATGGAACTGTGAAACGCGAGGATATTTACATCACCAGCAAATTATGGAACACAATGCATAGACCAGATTTAGTAGAACCCGCCATCAGAACCACTTTGAAGCATCTTGGTCTTGAGTATTTGGATCTTTACTTAATCCACTGGCCGTTTGCGTTGAAGGTATGTTTTTTATTTGAAGTAAAATAAATTGCAGGCTACTGATAATTTTGTAGGAAGATGGTGATTTATTTCCCAAAAATGCAGATGGTACTACTGCTTATAGTGACGTCGATTATATAGAAACTTGGAAAGCTATGGAAGAACTAGTGAAGAAAGGACTTACCAAGTCCATAGGCATTTCTAACTTTAATAAACGCCAAACAGAACGAGTTTTGGAAAACTGTAGTATTAAGCCTGTTACGAACCAAGTAAGTTAATGAATATTTGACCCCTCGATTAATAGTTTACTATTATTTTGTTACAGATCGAAATCCATCCTTACTTGAATCAACAAAAACTAATCGATTATTTAACATCTAAAGATATTGTGGCAACTGCTTATAGTCCTTTAGGATCGCCGGATAGGCCGTGGGCTAAACCAGACGATCCACAATTGCTGCAAGATTCTAAAATCCAAAAAATCGCCGAGGCATACAATAAAACCCCTGCACAAATTCTTTTAAGATACGCTATTCAAAGAAATTTGATTGTTATCCCTAAATCTGTAACTAAATCCAGAATTGAAGAGAATTTTAAAATCTGGGACTTCTCTTTGGAGAGTAAGGACATGGAAGTACTGAATAGTTTTGATTGTAACGGGAGATTTTGTCCCTTTACTGAGTAAGTGTTTGGAAAATATTGTATAATATGTGGAAATAATTGGAAATTATTTCATTTTTCAGTTGTGTTACACACAAGGATCATCCATTCGTTAAAGATGAATATTGAAAGGAGTTAAGCAGATTATTATTGTGATTTTATACTGATGTTCTCAATCTAAATAAATTTTTTTTATTTAGATTGCTTTTGCATATTGCCGCCCTTCAATTTTTCTTTTCTCGGAATTGGGATGGACCGATTAGGGTGGGCAATGGACCACCCTGCCCCCCCCTGTAGGCACGTCTATGATTTATGCTTTAAAAAAAAAGAAAAGCGAGCCTATTAAGAAAAAAACTTTAATCGAAAAACTCACAACCAACATTACAAAGTAATATTTAATTTATTAACAAACTACTAAGTTTTAAATAAGTCTTACCCACCAAATTCAAATATATAACCACTTCCGAAACTGTGAGCTTTACCAGGTTCATCGAAATAATCTTTCTCTCGCAACGCATTCGAACTTGGAGCAGATGTTGCCGTCAATGGAGCTGGATATGATGATCTAGCGTGCAATGGCGATTGGATATTCTGCAAATCAATAAATATTCCAGTGACTCACTGTTTAAATATGAAAAAAGTATTGTTTACCTGTTGTTGTGGTGTTTCGTATATTTCTGGCCTGTACTGACCATCGTCTTCTTGTTGATTAACGGAATATTGTGGTTGATATGCAGATTGTGGATATGCTGGCTGTTGGTACGCTGCTTGTTGGGAGGGAGCTGGTAGAGGCGCGACTGGTTGTGGTGCTTTGGGTAAATGATCAGCTTCTAATATACGAAAGCCTTCTTTACCAGCTGTGTACTTAACTGATATTTTCTTACCATTCGGATCGATGTAACTGAAAATAGTAAAATTTTAAAGTTTCCCTTTATATGTTTTTAAAATGTTACTTACCTGTATCCTCCGTTTCTGGATCCGTCAGGAGATATGGTTTCTCCTTGAGCTAATCCATTATCAGATGTAAAAACGTATTTGAAGTTACCATCATGATTTAAGGCTTGTTTGTGGGACAATATTTGCGGAGGGGGTGTCCTTGGGAGATTGTAAGCATCTTCTTGGGCATATTCTGGACGTTGTTGTTGTTGTTGCTGTTGGTATTGTCGTTGACATTGACAAGTGAGTATGAGATACAGTGTTAAACCTATCACCTGTGTAGAAACAATTATTTTATTTGTGTAAATTCATAATATTTACGACTGTGTTTTATTTTTTAGCTATACTGTACGATATAGAAGATGTTAAAGTCCCAATAAAACAATATTAAATCAAATATTAGTATGCCAAACAAAGCCTGTAGATTTAGATGATCGTTTTCTTCTTTTTTTGTATTTTATTCTTATAAGGAAATTTAGAAATTACAAAATGTTCATTTTTTTAGTACTAATAATAAAAAACCAACAAGAATGTTACAACTTTGTATGTCAAATAGAGTGACGAGCTATTTTCAATGAAAATATGTCATTTTAAATTAGAGGGGTGGCTGCCAAAGGACGGTTAAGTAATATAAAGTCTCTGATAAGTCATTAGGGAGAAATGTTTTAAGCGAGATATGACCTGTGAACTATAACTTGGGGCACGGTGTATACAAGTTTAAATAAATTAATAAATTTCAATAAAAATCAAAATGATTGACGTCTTGATGGGCTCCTGAGGTATTTTTAAGGTTTAAGGTTTTAAATATTGCAAAAAATTCAAAAAATTAGTAACTACTTACCAGTAGATAATTCATTTTATTGTATAATCCTATAAAACACTACCAGTCGCACAAACTAATATCAATAGAGTGAGTTTATTAGAAATGCTACACAAGACTTTATAGATAAGTGGGTGAGTTAACTGACCACTGCCCGTGTAACACTATGTTTTGTAAATAATAAGAGTGAAAGTGTCTCAGATTGATACCAATTTTTCATACGGACACCGTATTATGTAAAACTGGACTTGCTTTCTTGTTCTAAATAATTCTGCGTCTTCTGAAAATGTCATAACTTTATATATACTGTGGTTAAATACTTTTGAAGGTTTTTTTTTGCCTCAATGTTTGTCATAACCAGTTGTTCTGGTTGAAGAAAACGTTCAATTGCATAAAGCCGAAATATCTTAACGTAAAACTTGTTAGTTGAGTATGTTAAGAATTGAGATATTACATAAACTTAGTAGATTTTTATTTGAAACGAGGGTGCTGTTATGTATTTTGAACAACGCGAGGAGAAAAAATCTTTTCATGGGAAGTAAGTATATATTAACTAATCTATTTCCAGCCCCCCGGCAGTTCATATATTAATAAAATATGGGAAAGTGATAAATGCAAATGATAATTGCGATTTTAAGTTTAAGTAATTTTCATTTAAACGAACTAGCTGATAAATTTAGTTCAAGATAAAATTATGTAATATGAAGTAGGTCATTAAGGTAAGATATTTGATAATGTAATAAAGGAGATAGTTTTGCGAATTTTCAAAATTATTGTTGCAAAGTGGTAAATA
The DNA here is from genome assembly GCA_963978555.1 of Galerucella nymphaeae. Classification (NCBI taxonomy): domain Eukaryota; kingdom Metazoa; phylum Arthropoda; class Insecta; order Coleoptera; family Chrysomelidae; genus Galerucella; species Galerucella nymphaeae. The sequence continues at coordinate 23,473,705 of OZ021706.1, read as the reverse complement.
ATAATAATTTGACTTCTTTTTTCAATTGGAGAATTGAAATAAAAGCACCAAGAAGCATCATATGTCTGCTGGAAGGGTAAAAAATACCAATATATCAAATATTGTTATGGTAAATTGAATATTGTTTGGTAAAAATAGGTAGATATTGTAAAATTTGTAGAAATTCACACTTCATATAACTTATGCAATAATTTAGAAATCTTTCACAGGATATTATTGAAATAACATATTATTTAGGCCATATCGACAAAATATATTTACAACAATTTTTCAACATTTTTACACCCAAGAAAAAAATTCTTGAAAGTTCGATCGAGCGTAACTGCAATTATAATAATAAAATGATGGCTGATTTCTTTTTTTTTCAACGTTATAAAAATTTAATATATATAGTATAATTTTGAATGATACAGTTTTTAATAAATAGGTAGAAATGAGGAATATATTTTATATTGTATGTTAGTTTTGAGGCGATAGAAAGTGTGAAACAAAAAAAACAAGAAAACTCGTTACTTTACATACCAAACCATACCAATTTTTATTTAATTTTATTGTAACCGAAATAAAGTAAGGACTTTAAATTATAAGCCAGTCGAAAATGGTAACAAGGCCAGCATGTTCAATAATGGAATCATAAGATATATTTACCATTTGTACATCTGTCGTATCTGACTTGGGAGAGTTATTGATTACAAAATAACCAAATAAATATAAGACTATGTAATTATACTTTATAAAGTACATTCCACAATATTTCGTCGACAGTTAATGCAAGTGAGAAGGATTTTATGAATAAAGAAATTTTGTAGGGTTTAAGTAGTTACTTTATTTATTATTGCACCACATATTGTTTATAAACATCAAACATTAATAACATTTTAATACAATTAATAACTATAATAAAGTATCTAAACATGCAACAGCAAGCTATGCCTATCTAAACCTGGTACCATTTTTAATACAGGTCCAACGGTTTAGAAGAAAGTTTTGGCGTACTCGCCTTTTGTTCGGACCCTCACCAGCTTCTGAACAAAAATTCTTTTTTTGTTATGTAGGTTGGGCAGAGATTATTGTCTATTAGCAATAATCTTTATCTGAAGTTTACAACGTCAGATTCAATAGACTCAGATTTTCAAAATCGTTTCTTACATTTTTAAACACAAATAGCTGAGTTATAGGGTTGCAAGCAATAAATATGATTTTTAGGTCCCCTTACTGCATACCGGATATTAGCCCAATATAGATTTTTGATTGGCTCAGCAATTCTCCTTGAATGATTGTTTCTTTATTGATATTGTGTTTATTTCTAAATATTCTAATTTAAGATAGTTTCAAGAATTATTTTTAATATTTACCTAAAAATCCATAATCCTAAGTTGAAAATTTACTTTGGGCTACCAAATTTCTTTAATTCAATCGAATTTGAAGGATATTGACTCTCCAGAAGTCTATTGGGGTCAAAACAATCCTATTTCAGAGCTCAGGCCATAAGGAATCTGGAAATTTGCACTAGCTACCTTGTAGATGCTTAAAGTGCTTTTGGAATGTCTAATATTATACAAATGCTACAATAAGGCTTTAAGTTCTTCTGAAGTATTTCAAAAACAGTATTAAATACCTACACTGACCAATAAGAGCTCAGTAAACATATTTTGGTTCTTGAACCAACCAAAAATATGGAAGATTGAATCTTTTTTACCAATAAGGTCTTAAGCCCTAATGAATTCTGTCAAAAAAAGTGATAAAGATAGCCCAAAATACTTCTACTAAACTTTGTAGAACATTTATCTTGTAAAAAATCTTACTTTGAATAATTCTGGAAACTTCCCGTGGATACAGTACACATTACTAACGCTTAAACATTTTAAATATATAATTTTTGGCAATCATCATCCGGGCTAACGATAGGAGAACTATTCAATACATTTTTTTGTGGTTTTATTTAATCGAAAAATTAAGGGTATCTTATTGCCCCGTTTCCTAAAATATACAGGGAAAGGATTACGTGCAGCCATTCACATAATCCAAAACAGGGACCCTTTGTTAACCAGCTTCGCAAAAGAGTTTCTAAATAATTCTTCTCCGCTACGCCACTGGTATTAATTTTGAAAAAGTGTGCGTTGCTCCTATCTTGTTATAAAATAATATCATATAGTATATATTGTAAATTAAATTTGAGGCTTAATTGAATCCTAACGTTTCTAAATTTTCCATTTAATATATTTTTGTACATTCAAATTCTAATGATATATAATTTTTGACAGTTATATAAGTATATTTTTTTACAATTTATGTTTTTTTTTTTATTTATCTTGAAGCTATTCGTCGTCCTCTTCATTCTGGTATGTCACATATCTTACTGAAGATTTCTCTTCCATTAATAATGACTATAAAACAAATTTAGATTAAGAAAAATTTTTTTTTTTAGTTATTAAACTTCTTACGCGTTTTTCTTCCTTTGTAGGTGGACTTTTTAAACAATAGAGTAGTGGAGCATACAAAAAATTTAGAATAGCTATTCCAAATAGCATCCACTCGAATCCTATGTTCTTGACCAATGTTCCACTCATTGCAGGACCTAAAATAAATATAGAGATCAAGACAATATTTTTGTCAGTTGTAAGTTCCGTATTATTAGTTGGATAAGAGTTGCGTAATTCGCAATTTAAAATTCCTAATACTGGTACATTCAAAACTAAAATTATATCACGTGCCAGTTTAAATTGTTGTGTAGCAGGAAACAAAACATATAAGGGAAATGTATTGAGGGAATGCGTAATATATTGTAACGTTTATTTTAATTTATATTTACAATTACTTAATTTATATTAACAGATTTATATGTACTACTGTCCTTAATTAATAATTTATATCAAACACTAAGCACACTAACTATAATTTATATGAAAGTCACTTAATAAACACTTTATCGATGCGCGATTGCTTTCCAGTATAAACACTAATTGTCCATCTGTATGTGTGCAACGATACCGTCTATTTATATCGCGCGTAGAGTAGAGTTCTAGAAATCTCTCGTCTGCTGGATAGACTAGAACTCTCTGGACGAGTGGGAGGGCGAGGAGTAGGTAGTATCTGGATAGTTCTCGACTAGTGGCGGGGGAACGCAGGGTAGGTAGTCTCGATAATTCTCGACTAGTGAGTGGAGGAGTCATAGTCGTCTCATGCGGGAATTTCACTGGGGCACTCGCGTAACAATATAGTCATGTATCTAAGCTAGTGATATTTTTCGACAGTTTTCACCGGGTAACACTGAAAGCTATTTGCAATACCATTATTCTATGCTTGTATACTTGTACTTACCAACAGCAAATCCCAAACAAAACGCAACATCTCCTATGGCATATACACTGCCGTAAACAGCGGAATGCCGGATATCCACCAAATACCCCAATTCAGGCATCATGGAGCTGTCGACCATACCAATAGCGAAACCAAGACCAGCGTTAGGAACTATCAGATGATTGATATTCTTTGCTAAAGGTATCTGGAAATAATCGATAAGTTGAATAAAGAAATTTGTAGGATTAAAAAACTCACCAGCATCAAACACACACCAATAACAATCAAACCCAACAAAGCAGCCAACCATCTACCCATTCTATGTCCCAGTGGTCCAAACAAGTTGGTGCCTATCAAATAGGATATACTGGCTGGTAAGAACGTTACTCCCTGCTTCCATCTTCCCGCACCCATGGTGTCCATCATCCAGATCGGGAGCGATGGTTCTAGCATGGCAATACCCATGTTTGCAAAAGTAATTGCGCCTAAAAGTACAAAATCACTAATCGCTAGTTAATCTGACATTATTATAATACTATACCTGCTGCTATAATTATATAAGGATCTGATACCAAAGATTTCAACGAAGGTGGATCTGACTCTTGCCTTATAACAGAAGGCTGGAGCATGAGAAGCTGGAGCACTAAAAAAAGATATGTTATAGGTTATATATTTTTTCTAAAATATACTACTTACATCCATCTGCTAGTGCTAGTGCAGATAGTATTAAAAATGGAGCAGATTTTCCAACAAATTCATACATAACACCTCCAAATGGTGGTCCTATGAGTACACCCAATGCAAGTCCTCCCAAAGCGATGCCCATAGCATTACCTCGTTCTTTGTCATCAGGATATCTTTCTGCAAGCATCCCCATACCAGATACGCTTGAACAAGAAGAGCCGATACCCTGTAGGGCTCTAGCTATAAATAGAACACTGTAACTTCTACCGAATGCAAATACTGAAAGATAAAAAAAAATATTTGTTATAATATTTAATCAGCTACTACAAGAAAATGTAAAATAGACCATTTGTTGTGTGTAATGAGCACTTTTTGTGTAACTTCATGCAAAACAACAAAAAATTCCCTATTTAGGTTGCTCTAAATTGGCTAAAAATGGCACCAAATGGAGTACAATGAAGTTTTCTTTTTATTAAACAGAATCTATCTGGAATTGCGTGATTAGAAAATTCCAATATAAAGTTTTTGCTCAAAATATTCTTATTTTATGTAATTTGTGAATTCTTGTTACGTAGTTGGATTATATCATACATATTCATAACTCCAAAAAAAAAAAGATCGGCAAAATCCAATCACGAATCACTTTCGACACCTTACTTTGTTCAACACGGGTGTTGAAAATTAAAGTATGCATTTTAATTATGTTACAAGAACCGATTATAAAATAATGTAGCAATTGCTTAAAAACAAACTGATCAATATTTGCTATACGTTTACTTTTATTTTCACCAGAAGGTCAACAAAATGTTTATGTCTGTCTCTCTGTCATTTTAATTCTAGAAATAATCTTATTTTTGTTCACTACTAGTCCAGGGTAGAAGCCTTTAAAAATAATGAAAAGTGAAAAAAAATTATAATAGAATGAAACCCATTAGAAAAGGAGGGAAATATGATAAAAATGAAAGGAAAAATAATTTACGGGCGATCTGAGGTTGGGAAGGGGATGGGGGTGAGTTTTTAAGGGTAAAAAACGGTTTTTCTCGATTTCCAGCAAAACTAAAAGTCCTATCGAAAAAAGTCAAATGGAAAAGTTGTAGATAATAAAAAGATCTAAAACTTTTGTATTCACACTTTTTTCACATAACCTCAAAATTTATGTGAAAAATTCAAAAAACCAAGTTTTTGGTTTTTTATTTTTATATTTTTTTTTTAACGAAATTTTGTGAAAACTTACCTTATGTCCCAAATACGCTGTAATTTATTTAATTAAAAATATTTATTTTTTCACCTTATTTTGAATTAATATCGAAAAATAGTAATTAAAGTGAAAATTTTAATAAATTGCTCAAAATTATACATAATGATTCAAAAAACGGATTCGAGTTTTTTTAATTTTTGCGTTTTCTGAGAAGATTTACCATAGTAACATATTATTATATTTTTTTTTTTCACCATCGGAAAGTAGAGATTTCAACGAACAGAAACCACACCAACTTTTTGAAAAAAGCTGATATTTTGACGGGTGAATTTTCGATTGAAAATTAGGGTGTTTTTTTCGATATTAATTCAAAATAAGGTGAAAAAATAAATATTTTTAATTAAATAAATTACAGCGTATTTGGGACATAAAAAGGTAAGTTTTCACAAAATTTCGTTAAAAAAAAAAATATAAAAATAAAAAACCAAAAACTTGGTTTTTTGAATTTTTCACATAAATTTTGAGGTTATGTGAAAAAAGTGTGAATACAAAAGTTTTAGATCTTTTTATTATCTACAACTTTTCCATTTGACTTTTTTCGATAGGACTTTTAGTTTTGCTGGAAATCGAGAAAAACCGTTTTTTACCCTTAAAAACTCACCCCCATCCCCTTCCCAACCTCAGATCGCCCGTAAATTATTTTTCCTTTCATTTTTATCATATTCCCCTCCTTTTCTAATGGGCTTCATCCTATTATGATTTTTTTTGGTTTTAAAAATTATCGACCCTGGACTATACAGCTCATTGCAAGTTTAAAAATTGACCCTGTATATAATACAAAAACGTAAAATATATATAAAAAGAATCAAAAGAATTGAGTAAGCACTGATTCGTCTCATTAAAGTCTATACAATTAAGTTATCACTGTGGAGCGTAACATCTGATGGCGCTTTGTGATAGAACGGCGTGTAAGTGGTCCAAATTAGATTACTTTAGGAAGCAGTGCTAATAAGAAGAGACTTCACAACTAATGGAAAGGAGATGTACACTCCTAATTACCTTTACCTATCCGATGTCAATCAAGACCGTTCCAATATCAATTTATCTCATTGGTTAATACACTACCAATAATTGTTATTGTAGTGTGTTAATTATGTTCATCAAAATTACCAAATGTGTAGGGAAAGGATATTTATAGATCCTTAAAAAAGATGTCCCTATCTCCCCTACGAATCTGCTCTACGCAAACACCAGCAAGTTACAAGATTGTGATCGCGTGTTTTCTAGAACCGGTGGAACCCAGAGTTTTCTGGAATGGTTGGCTTTTAGGCATACGAAGTGCATGAGAAAACCTTGAAAATACCTTGAAAATTTGTATAGATATTGTAAAAGGACATGGTGAATGATCTAAAAAAAAATATGTATAAAAATACGTCATTTGTGAGTCAAGGAAGTTAAGGAAAAGATATAAATTGAATATGGATGGGTATGATTGATTGAAAATAGATTTTGACAGGAGAGGAATAGAGAAAAATGAAGTTTAAAATAATCCATACTTACTTATTGTAGACAAAAACATTATAACAAACCCCGCGAACATGGGAATACTGTAGCCAATTCTATAAAAATAAAATTAGTATATTAATAATGACATATTTCCTTTCTGTATATGATTGCAGCTAAAATTTCGCAGTAACGCCTATGTATACAGGGTGTTACGTAAATAAATACCGTAATTTAGATAAATTTCGACTAACCTGTGAGTTAGAGGACCAACGAAAGGGTTGGCCAATAGCTGCACGAATGCCTTCGAGGCAAACATTATTCCCACTTGCACGGTTTCTTGCACCAAGTCCTTGTGCCTCAACCGCTTCTCCTCATCTTCCGGACTAAGTGTTGAATAATTATCTAAAAAAATTCATTAAATATTTTTCTGCGTGATTATTGTTATCTATAAGTACTTACAATTTTCAATACTTGTTACAGTTGTTGTAGAATAATTAACACTTTGATTATATAATTCGCAAGGACAAGGAGGATAAGTTATTGTTGTTGTTGGAACGGTTGCTCTAACTGGTCCAAGTGGTGCTTCAGGGTGATTGATGTCGTACAGGAACTCGGGAATAATGGGAACTGAAAAAAATTTAATATTAAGTAAAAAAACCAATACTGGGCTAGTCCTGGTCTTGTTTTTGGAGTCTGTACAGCGTTCTTGGTTATGCAAGATCGATCTTTGGTCTTAACCAAGCTTCTTTTAGGTGTGGGAAGGCCTAGGCACACTCTATGAACTAATAATATAGTCACCTCACTGTGTATTTCAGGCAGGACGAAGGAAAAAGGAAAAAAATTGCTTTCAAGGTTCTTCGCATCGCTTTAAGACTATTTTCCAGCTCTAGCAGCAGGATAGATAGAGCAGAGCAGTCTAAAAGAAGGAATAAAATAATATATCTGTCAATTTCTCAATTAAAGAACACTGGGGATGGAATAATTAAAGTTATAAAACGTAACGTTTACAATCTATTTCAACATAACTAGTATATATTTGCTTAAATCGGACGTTTTGTTCCAAAATCAATGCCTCCCTTTTGCACCCCAAACACTTTGCTAACAAATGCACTCATACATTTTTCAAACACGTCAGAGCAGTCACTATCTTTAGTGGGAGCCCATATATTTTACTCTGCAATCTGTTGATTTCTAGTCCATGTTTAATTCAATGGAACAGGCCATTTAATTCTGTAGATAAAATTGGAATTTATTTTGTTTGGTGTTCTATTCCGTGTGGAAATAATCTGTCATCTAAAAGTCCAGAACTGTCTGTTTAATGTTTGTTTAATTTTTTTCGACGATACACCGCTGGTAGAGAATCCGGAGCTGGTGAAAATAGGAACGAAGTTATCGCTTGGGTAAGTTTTAAAAGCTCTACCAAGCGCTTTTCATGTTTAATGCAATTCTCTGCCTATATGTCGATGATGATGATGATGATGCCGACTCCAAGCAATCAACTAGAAGAATCTTTAGATCGCCCTGGCCACCCTCATATACAGATTCACATGTTTAACAACTCGGACATTATTTTAACCTACAATTAATGAAGAATTTGTGGCTAGCACAGTTTCCGCGAGAAAATTTAAACTGATAAGTTTAAGAAAAACTTACGGTGGCAGGTGGTGTCCAATTGAGTGGCCACCTAGGTCACCATACTCAACCCCTCCTTATTATTCCTTACGCTTTGCCCAAGTTTTTGATTTTGTAGCTCGACATTTTGTTGCGCCCTGTATAATTTTTACTTATTTCGCTGTTAAGCCTTTTTTACGGTCTTACTGTCCCTCTCCGTTAATTTTTTCGAAATGACCAGCTTTACAACTGATATGTTAGATTATCCGTAAATATAATCTATATGTGGTCGTAAAGCAAAGTCTTTTTATTCAGCCTCAACGATTTTGGGTCAAAAAGAACTGATGGAGCGGATTTATTAGTACGCACGAACAGCGCCAAAATATCTATCAATGAACTTATCTTTTTTCTGATAATATGTTATCAATATCATAACTAAATATATGTATGCTTAGGAAGAGTGCCTATTTCCTCAAAACACTTATAACGTAGAAGCTTTCATGTAATTAATTCAGTATTTTCACCAAACAAAAATACCCAAGTAGTAAAACTGAAAGTGTTTAAATTTAGCTTCCTATCGCTGATAAGAATGGCGAAAGAATAGTAGTAAGAAGAACAAAATAAATAGAGTTCGGTCAGATCCATTCACTCAAGATGACATTTGCAATGGATACCAGGCTATCTTTTTTATCATTCGTTCCGTTCAGAGCTCGTTAGACTTTCATAAGTTCAGTAAACGTTAGAAGATTCATTGTCTTCCACTGTTTTAACATAATTTTTACGATCTTCTTGATAGCTCGCCCTGTATACATATTAAACGTTAAATACATAAGCTCGACAAGCACCTCGAGGCAAGAAAGAAAAGCTTCTGCCATGGCATGGTTATACATTCTCAACTTCTCAACGATTTGCTGTGTATTTAGAGCTGAAATTGATTCCAAAGTGGATTATGTAGTCTGACGAAGCAGCTACAGCATCGTCATCTTGCTTAGACTTAACTACTACTCAATTAACTTCAGATTTTCAATTAGTTGACCGTAAATTAATCGTCGATCGATATTATACTGGCAACTCGGGAAAAAATCATCCGAGGGGTTTTGGAGACAAAAGATAATTTCAAAAATGTAATCGAATCCTAAGAGGATTATACGGAAAATTTTTATTCTCGTAGAAATATTTCAGTACAAGTATAATTTTCTTGAATACCAGTTTTGTTCATTTTCGATCCCATGCAATTTCGTTGTTGATAAAAGTAGAAGCTTGAAAGGTAAGAGGGCGTTAGTGTTCCGGGCACCTCAATGAAGAGGCCAGTAGCCCTTATCAGACTCAACAGACTTTCCAATAGGTCTTCCTTGGCCTTGGAGAAATCCTTCCTTGGATAGTCTAGCTCTAGAAGTCTATAATTCCAGTGAGAGAATGCTTCACATTGGAAGGTAATGAAAGAGGCTATGTTTTTTTTCAACCCATTGTACATCCTCCTAGGTCGTCGTTCATCCTGTCCTTCCAGGAAGATAGACAGGTCACTAGGAAATATCTCCTTTATATCTGCAGGTGTAGGCCAAGACTCATCGAGCACACAATTAAAATTGACGATAACTCCGGACACTTGCATAAGACTTGCCTGACAGTTTCATCTTCCTGTTCACACATCCTGCATAGAGGTGTGTCCACTAGCCCCATAGTATGGAGGTGCTTCCTTAGTTGACAGTGGCAAGTCAGAAATCCTGCTGTTAAACGTAGGTTTTTCTTGGTCATCGCCCAATATTTCTTCGACGCCAGCTTCTCAAGGTCGCTGTGATCCTAGCAAGACTCCTTTGAGTCCATCCCATCTCTTAAGGGATTGAGTATAGGTGTAACGTTTGGGTAGTTCCACAATTATTGTTGAAGTCGTAGGTAGGAAGAGAGGTTAGGAAATATCAACTATATATTTATATTACTAATATTTTCCAAGATAACAACACTTTATTCTCTCTATTTTCTTCTATATACCTTCTGGAAAAATTCTGGACTTGTTCTTCGTAGATTGTGCAAAATTTATCAATATTGACAATGTTGTCATAGTCAACTAAAAATGAAACTATGACAACAGTGTCAATTTTAACAAACTCTACTAAATTTTCGACAGTTGTGTGATATACCTACAAACTAAAAATTAATATAGTTTGACTAATAATAATAATTAAATAATCAAAAGAATTAAAATATGAATTTCGACCTTTTTAAATACTTACCTGTGATAACGCTACACGTGAGCACAAGAGATTTTTCACAATATGTCATGATTTCTTTTAATGGGACCTAGTGCTTAATAAAAGGTTAAAAACTTGGCTAGAAACTGAAAATATATCCTGGGGGAATGTGAGAAACTAGTTTGGGTAAATAACTGCCATCATCAGGCAATAAAATGAAACTTTCAGATATGGATGAACTCCTAGAGTTGAATGTGTGGTTTTTGATAGCCAGTATAAATTTTTGAGGATAATAAACAACATATAGTGACATTTTTAAAATAGGCAGTAAAATCACTAATTAACCTTGAAAAATATCGCGATTTTTATCACCCTCAAATGACATAATTCTATTTTAATGGCGACGAATTCCTAAAGTAAACCATAACCTCATTTACTGCCTTCGGTAATAAAATAAAGAGTAGTGAATTTTGCTTTTGAGTAATGCCCTCGGTCATTATATTTTATCTAAAACGTTTGATAGAGATTTCGTTTTAGGGCGGAATAAAATTCCTATAATTTTATGGCACTTTATATTTCTGAGTGAATGGTGCTATTATGTTTTCAAGCCACTCCGGTCGCCATTTTCTCTTTTGCTTGAATGCATTTGCAATTGAAGAACCACTTTTTCTCAAACAATCATTGGCACAATGGAAAAACGCCAACACATAATTTCTAAATGTTCCGAACTTCTTAGAGAGTGAGTGAAAATTGTGACCACGCCAACACCCGCACTTTGTACTTTCCTCTTCATTTTCAAACAAAATTATTGACAATTCTCGAGTACTTATCACCAGGAAAAGTATTTATTTTATCTACAAACCAAGTAGACTGACTGCGCCATGTTTTATTTGTAAAATTTTGTTATTTTTGTTTAAGCAAACATTTTTTTTCAATCGACAGATTCATGTATGTCGCAAACGATCGAACAAATTCTAAATATCCGATCGAAGGGAACTCTAACTAGGTATAAATAGCAATTTCCAGTGAGGAAATCTCTGTCGCTGACATGTCGAGAGTAGATCAGAGGCATCAGTGATGTGTGAAGTGCCGGATTTTAATTCTGATAATGGTTTATGCGTTATCAAAGCCGACCAGAATATATTCTATTAAGCGATACTTTCACACGAATATCTTCTAAGAAAACTATTGAATGGGTTGGAAAATACTGCTTTGTAACACAAGTAATCGTATATATCCTCTGTTCAGAAGCCAGTCCCTTCCTACTTTAAGTTTTTAAGATCCTTAAAAAAGCCTTAGCTTGCTGATATATCATTCATGGCACTTGGTTTGTCCCAGATAGTTCTCTTTGGCAGAAGATATCCAGTTTATCCTTCTTGCCTGGCAAGCTGGTTCACTACTACGTTACCAAAGATTCTAGCGTGACCCGGAATCCATACCAATGAAACATTGACACTGCTAGAGTAGCCAAAAACTCGAAAGACTTTTGCATGATGTCTAAATCTTTCAAAAAGCTTATACATTGGATATTATCCGCTACAACTTACCAAAGATTAATAGGTACACTTGTTTACTTCTAATAATAAATCCTGACAAATTCAAGAATAATAATTGATGACTTAATTATGAAACAAACTGTATAGATAAAGATAAATGTATATGGTTCGTTAGGAATGTCTTCAACGAAACTTTTAGCCCCAACTAAACAAGCTTTCATTTATCCTGAAAAGCAAGCAACTGTTTTAAGCTTGTTATTTCCCAAGAAAGATTCGATACGATTGTTACCAGATGACAGTTTCCATTCAATTGTTTCTCGACTAGGGTCATTATCATTAAGAAAGCCTAATTAGTCATATCTCTGTTACGGTTACAATACTGTCGAGTTTCTTATCTTTTCCTGTATACTTCGGTTGGCTTATTCTAATTCGAACAAGGCCATTTGACTTTGCTTTATACTTCTGCAAGAATGAATACAGACGACAATGTGCAACTGCTCTACTTATCTGATTATGAATTTGATGGATCGCGTTTAAATTTGAAATAGACTTACTTCGTAGATAACCAAAATAATTCTCTTTGTGCATTTTGTTCACCAATAGGGGATAGAGATTGATGATAGTGTTACCCATTACTCAAAATTTCATCGGACAATAATAAACTTTAAAAATTGCCTTACCAACGGTGGTGAGCAACATGTTGTCCAAGAGGAGGGCGATAGCAACAATGACCAGAACGAGGCGGCGCGACTCCCGGCACCTTTGAACCCATGCTCCAAACTTTGTTCCCGATACCCATTCGTTCACCACTGTCATCTTCAGTTAGGGAAAGTACAGCAAATTTCTGAAAACAAAGTACAAATAAAATATTATACCGAAGGCTTTAATACTTTAATTTTATTTTTTTGAGTCAGATTTTTGTCAAAAATATTCTTCTGATAATAACAACGTTGTAAATGCTTGACTTTTTGAGTTATGATGATTTTTTGGTGTCTGTGTTATTTCCAAAATCACCGATACCTCACTTCGAGTTGAAATTTCAATACTTTCAAAAAATTTAGTCAAAATTTTTGTCTAAAGTTCTTTAATTTGGGTAAAATTCCCTTCCCTTTCAATCACCATACCCTGTTTCAAGTTGAAATTTAAATTTTTTTTCGAAAAACTGTGTCAGACACTAAGTAAAAATATTCGGAAAGGACTTATTTTGGAGTAAGAACTTCTCAGGTGTTCTTTTTCAGTATAAAGACAAGTACAAAACGCTATTTTCTCTAAACTGTATAGAAAAGCTGTGCATAGTTTCTCTTATAAATTATTTCTAAGTATCCCCAACTGATTCAAATGATGATCTAGAAGAATATCAATAATGAAATAAGGGAGAGAATGAGAAGTCTCATCATGTCTTGCTTGCTTACTAAGAGTCGGTGTCTGTCAAAGATTGATATTTAATATAACGAAGTACGTAGTGTTTGTCCTCAGAAAAATAAATGTTGAAACTTAGTTTTAATTAAAAGTTGGGGAATAAATAGATTGATAGAGTTACATAGGGTGGATCAGTTTGAGTCGGTTAATGATTAAATTTTAATAAACTCAAAGAAAAGTAGGGTTATGGTGACGGTAACATTCAGATCTTTTTTAAAGTAACTTTATTTTAAATTCTCAATTTTAATACGAAAAAGAACGAATGCGAACCCATATTAAGATCTTGTACAAACACGGGATACGCGTTTAATGTATTTATGGAATTTCATCCCTTAAAATCAATGATTTTTAACAATATATAAATACGCCTGAGCTTGGTGGTGGTGGTTTGGAATTCAAACTCCCCTAAGGGATATTTTTCAATGTATATATCAATCACATTTGATTAGCTTTATGAATAATTTCACAAATCTATTGAAAAAGATATTTTGGTTTAATTTCGAATATAATCATTATACAATTCAATTATTTCAGCCCTTACAATAAGGAATAACGTTTAATTAAGTAAGTAAAACCAAATATAATTAAAAATTCCTCAATACTATGTTTATTTGTATTTACAAGTATGTCAAGCAACGTCTGCCCGACGTGTAAGCAGGGAAGTAGATCGCCTAAGTTGGCAAGCATGCCTGAGAGCTTGACTGATCTTATGAGCGCCAAATTTGAATATTTTAAACGAGATCTAACAATATTTACATGGTTACCAATGTTAAAAAGAGAAAAGTATTAACGAAGTGACAATTTTCTCAGCTTGTAAAAAGCCATAGCAAAATATATCGAAAGAAAAGGCATTTATTTTCGTTTTTTTACAAAATTAATTTATGTTTGTGAGGAGCGCAGTGCCTTTTCGAATTGACGTGTTGCTTTGATCTAAGATATTCTTATAATGGCGTAAAATGGATTTCATGCACAGACGTTTGAACTTTTAATTTCCTGCTCTTCTTACTGCCATTGTCACTGCCACTACTTCTAGGGGCAATGGGAACCAATTTTAGCTTGATTTACACAATAGAGTACATCCAAAAAGACCGAGAGATCTGTGTTACCAGCTATAATAAAGCAAGGAGATGGAAGAAAAATATTACTTTAAGATAAAAATCATTGGTGTTACAAATGGCGATTTATCGTCAAATGTTTATACAGGGTGGACCATTAATGTGTGGGTGAGCGATATTACTTAGAATTAATAATTCAAACAAATATTTCTAATAAAAATTGTTGTACTAGCACCGATACACATTTATAAATTATTTTGAGATATACTGGGTGTTCAGCATAAGCGTGACAGCTTGTAGTTGTTTCTTATCGAATTCAGTGTAAAAATTTGCATTTAGATTGATAAATTGTGACATTTTCAAGCTTGAGCGAAAATTATGAAGATTTGCCGAATATTTCTGCCTAATAAACGTTATCAGTGATAGTTAACTAACCCTATTTGTTAAATATACGCAGGTGAAGGGTGGTTGAAATGTCTGAGCAGATTGGAAGTTTCGTTAGCATTAATTCAGGCAAAATATTCATTTCTTTTTTAAATGGAGCACCCCGTATACTATTTTACCATATTATCCCTACAAATACGCCTTTTTTCTCTAAAATTTTCACATTTCTCTTCTCTTCACTACAATATTTTCACTTCACTGGGCAGTGACTGATAATGATATCATTATTATGCTTCTTTATATTGATTTTATACTTTTATAAAAAAAACGACCAGAATAAAAAATATTTTGCAATCCACACAATTGAAACTGATTTGTGACCTTAAATCTAAAATTATTATCCCCAATAGCTGCAACATGAAAATCGTAAAGCGTACAAGCCCCCCAGTCCCCAGACTCTATGTTCTCGGAAGGCAGGATTACATTCATTTTATTTTGATTCGCGTTATTGGATTTGGCTCCATGAATACGAAACAGATGTCTTCCTAATGTTCCTATACAAGGAAATTTCATAGATGTCGCTATAAGCGTATATTCTCAACCCGTCGACAAACTCGATATAAATCAATTACTTTTCTATTTAGATATCTCACAAAGACTAATTGATATTAGCTTTCAACTTACTGTAAGTTGATTTCACATCTAAATATCTACTTCATAACTTCCCTTTTATATAAAAGTTTTTGAATAAGGCTTCTGAATGGCGTTAAAGAAGTGGTGAAGCAATCAAATTTTGAATATTTCTTGGTAATTATCCAGTTTATTGTATTCTTATATATGCTCAGTTCATTTAGTTTGGCTAAGGGTCAAATGTTTCTAGAGGAGTGACGCCCTGGTGAATTATTTAAGGTTATATTTGCTTATTTTCATTTAGATTAAATTTTATGCTGATGAATTCAGAAATTTATTATCATTTCAATATAATCAAATAACCTAAACCTAAAATTCTGACATTTGACATCAACGGAATGAAAATATTTTACGTATTCGATAGAAATTTTTTCGACTCAAGAAAAAAAGTTGGAAAAAGTTGATATATCTGGCATATTCTCTGCCTTACGGACTTTACGAGAAGAGCTACGAAATATAATTTCCATTTCTCAATTATAAGCGGATTTCTTTTTCTTGCGGGGGAGTAGGTAATACCCTGTGACAATATTATTACCAATTCGATTGTTCTTGTTACATTCTAATAAATTGAATCATTAGGAGAAAATGTCGTCGAGATTTGAAAGAAAGACTGATCAGGAAGTAGGATAAGTACCAACTAGAAAAAAAGTATAACCAGTAAACAGTGGCGTAGCTTGGGTTATCTCTATTATTAAAAATATTATTGATATAATTTTTAATCGACAAAGAAACCAAACGAATTATTTAAGATGCAGGTGTTTTTGTTCCTTCTGCTAATTTTTGTCTTTTTAAGAAGTCTCTTCAGAGATTTCACTTTTTATTAATTGCTTGCAATTCAAGATTCTCCGTTTCCAACTTTCCAATTCCCTCTCCAGGGAAATATAGTAGGGGTGTTATAATTAATAATGAAAAATTAATTAATGACTATAATTAGAAACTTCAATCTTAGTCGTAATCTCAGTCTTTGAGTTTTTTTTTAATTTTTTTGTAAAATTTTTGGTCAATGTTATTTGTTATAAAAAGAAACAACAATATTAATAGATGATTGGATGGAAATGTTATAAAAATAACTATTCCTGACGATATTTTGTTTTGATTAAGACCAAACCAAAATCAACATCAACCTGTAATTTTCGACACTCGTGTCTATTTTACCATTTTATTTTGTGATGTTTTTGTTTGTATAGCTGAAGTTGCTATGAATTGAGGTATAATAATTCTTAAGAATCGATTTTCAAACGGAAAAATATACATATTCAAGGAAAAAATTTTATAAAAACGATTAAGTGCAATCTCTAAGACAAGGAAGCTCGACCTTGAAAAGATTAAGCGTGACATGAACCTGTCAAAGGTGAAAATAGTGGATGAAGAAGGATGCATATTAGGTGGTATAGAAGAAGAAAACTCTATCCACAGAACAGAGAGCACAACACCTAGAAGATAATTGGGTAGAAAATAGAGTTGAAGCCTACAGAAAATAGGACTAAAGGAGCCTTTCCTCAGAAGCGACTGGACATTCTGTATATTGAATTTTCAAACTGGGACTTATTTTCCACACAATTAATACAAATCCCTTTATTTTTGTTCCCAGCTTAACCTTTTCTTCCTATTCAACTCATATTTAAAATCATCAAACTTAATCCATATATTTCATGGCGAAAAAACCCAAAGGCAATGAGATAATAGTAGAGCTTAAAATGTGAAGAAAGTCACTGCAATAACAATTTATTCTCAGCTTTAACACGCATGAATGGTGAAATATCCATACCGGGAAAACTTTATACTTCTGGAATCTCGAGCGTTCTTTTGAGATGATTGAAATTACAGTTTTACGTGTCATACGTGCAGAGAATATGGTCGCTCACTTCTGTCAAATAAATCAGTGATTTACACCATTAATTTGTGGGGTTTTTTATTGTTGCAATCTACAATATTATAAAAAGAACACCTTAAAAAACTCCCTACAAAAATAAGAGAGACAACTGTGGATATACAAATTCAAAACAGCCTTTGAGACAGAAAATTAAAAACGAAAACAATAAAAGGTGTATGGAAACAAAGCGACAATAAAAAATATCTTCAGTTATTTGAGCAGAGATGGATAATTATGTGTAAGTACATACCCACTCACAAATGTGCGAACCAATTCAGATGTTTAAAAAATAAAACGTGGAGCCTCTGGGGAAATTTTTTGAAAAGCAAACGTCGACTAATATTGAGTGCCAACTAAAAGTATGTTTAAATGTAGAAAAATGTAAATTTAGGATCTGAAGATGGTAACTTGGTGATCAAAACGTGAGTAAGACTCTGTAAAAGACATAGGATCAATGGGAAAACTTCCAGTTCAATGGAAAATAATTAATTTTTCGTTATATATACAGTTTTCACTTATGTGTGGTGGATTTAACTGTATTAACGGATATAACTTTATATCACCCTACTTTTGAGAAGGATTTTTATTTCCTATAAAGCTTGGAAAAATCGTTTCGGAAACACCATAAAAAATCCTCTTTGCATTATGCGTTTAATAGGAAGAGTCGTTGATGCCGAAAATGCTGACTTTGTCAAGCATGGTTTTATATTTTTAAATTGTTTCTCAGAAGACATTGTAGCAAAGTTTATTGGTGGGTAATTTCTTTGTCTTCCAGTTAACTTAGCACATATCTTATTTTGTGGAATAAATACCAAAAGCAATTGATAACAAATAGCAATATAAAGTTGGACTTGGACTAAAATTTCAATTTATTGGATCATAATTTGCCTGATATGTATTTTTAATAATATTTCGTCTAAATATTTGAATCAGTGTGAAAATTTCTTTGTGGATATTTTATTATAAATAAAATGCTCAAGGTAATGAGCTCCTTGAAATAGTATTATTTGTTATAGTAAACAAGATGTAATTACAAACTTCTGATATCAATTAGTAATTGGAAAATGATATGATACAGAAATATTAAATTCAAATAAAAAAATTTTTATTTGTCAGTAAAAAGTAGGTATGGTAACCGATTGAATATTTTTAAAGGGTGCAAAATCTTGAAAAATTAGTTCAATTGTTATTTAGAAATAAATACCTTAATAATTTTTATAATTTTTGATATTCAAATAAATTAAAATATAGGAAATTTTTATAATTAATTATTATGATTTAATTATATTTTTTTCAAATTTTATATTGAAGGGGGTTTGCTATTTTTGTGATATATCCAATAAAATAATCAAAAAAACTTTTTTATACCAAAAAAAAATCATTTAATATTATTTCAAGGAATTTTTCGAGCCCCCCACTGTTTTATTGTTACTTGATAAAATTATGATTTAAGTATAGATTTTATTAAAATTCATATAAATTAAATATTAATTTCAACAGAAATAATTCCAGTAGAATTATCCAAACTGAAAACCAGAATAAAAATAATTTTTTTACATTTATTTAAAATTTCCATTTCCAAGTTTTTCCCGCCAAACCGCTTAAAACTTTCAAAAAGCCTTAAGCAACTCATAAACTCTCCAGTAAGAACATTACAACAACAGTCCATGCACCAAAAATTATTTAACTTACTTGTAATAAACGCAGAAGACCCTTCGTTGGAGTGTTGGGGCACTACTGCAGGCCCATTGCTGGCGGCCCAGGCGTCGGCCGCCTCGTCGTGACCGTTGCCTCTGACTCCAACGATACTCACGTTTTCTCTTCGTAGAAGGCCGCGATTGCGCAAGGCTTCGCTTACCACGCGCGGACTGGCTTCACCAGGACTTCGTCAGCGATATCATCCCCGCCGTCCCACACAAACACCTGCCATTGGTTGACGCACGCATGCCATTTTTCACATCCACAGACACTTGTTGAGAAAATCCCTCGCTTCGGACGAATTTATTCATTAGAGCGAGAAAACTTTTGACCCACTGCCTTTAAATACCAAGTCCTTAATCTACTCCGATTCCGGTTTCCAGAGATCCCTTTTGTTTCAAGGCATCAACATATTCAACACATTTACAGATATACCAATGTGGTTAGGATTAATGATCTCTTAAATAATTCATACAACTTACTGCAAGTACATCTTCGGTATGTTACGTTATTTTTCCAAGTTCTTATCCCTGGCTGCACAATAACCTTTTGGTATTTCCTTAAGTGTTTCATTTCAAGTTCGAATTACATCATTAGAAGCTAGATCCATTAGTTTGAGCGTAGATTCTATAGACATAGCTAATTTTATGGAAAGCATTACTGCAAAACATTAATCTATCTTGCTACAAGACAATGTGTTTGGATAAGCATCGTTCCTTCATAATTGTGAAGCTTCTTGAGTTTTGCCGTCTCCAAGAAATCTTCCAGGTCTTCCAAACTTGGACGCACTAGGTCATATTTTTGGCATGCCCCAAAAATACCAAATATAAACATTATTTTAGCTATGTATGTATTTTTTGGGGTAACATTCAGACCTGAAACATCCATTGTGCTCCCTAACTTCTACTTAGTTTCTGAGGAGAGTCTCTGAAACCACCTATTTCTTCCAATATTACATTGGAGCTGATTCCGCAAAAAGGTTCAGGCCCATAGAAAGGTATTTCAGACCCCCTCTTTGCTGGTTCACTTCCTTCTATTCCAGTGTGTGCTGGAATCCATAGTAAGGTAACTCTATTGTTCTCGCCTAGTTCATTGAGTTTGTCTAGGGAATTCCCACATCAATTTGGAGCTGATTACACAAGAGCTTAGTGCCTTAATGGCTGCTTGACTATCTGTCATTATTTTAGCTAATAACCACTTCTCTTTTGTTACTTTTAAGATGAGTCTGCACTCAATACTTTAGATTTTTGTCGATAGATAAATTCCATAGTTTTTGACTTCCACTTATCTCACCTTACGACTTAAATAACGCACTGTATATAAAAAAAAATCGTTTGAAATGGCCACATAATTTCTAGATGTGAAGTGCGACAATCCCACCGTTGGCCGGATACGTGGTATAAAGAGAAAGAGCGCACACATGATGGAGTGCCTAGATCAGGGGATGATATCAATGTCAGCAACATGGAAAACCACTAAAAATGCTGCGTTCGCCTTTAAGATGACAATGAAAAACACAAAATTACTCTATTGTTTAAATTGATTGCGTTTTTATTGCCTCTATATTTTGATTACGTTGAGGTATGACATAGTTGAAATCCTGACATATATTTAATTTATTTTATTCATTTTTCAACAACAAGCATACACTTACTAATCCCTAGTAGGTAATGTTCACCTATCCCAAGCTTGTAAAAGCCATAGAAATACTTCAGATAAAGATAACAATCTCGGTGCCCATCAGCCAAGGCCACTTCTAGTACAGGTGGCCATACATTCTCACTAGGCTATGGCTTGTTGCCTCTATCTGCATTATCTCTAAGCAGTCTTCTGCAGATCGAGGGTATCTTTTAGAGCTTTGGGAATATAGTTTGTATACGCCGTTTTCCAGTAAATTTAGCGGTGTTTATTCTTATTATTATATTAATATCACCCCGTTACATATCAAAGTATTAGTTTGTTTTAAATCCTTTCAATATCAAGCTTATTCTTCGAATTAATTTATTCAAAATATGTAGTTTACAGATGACATATTTTTATTAAAACGTGGCTATTATAGTAAAAGGTATCTTTCTTGAAATTATGAGCTCTGTGATTTAAAAGAACGTGTTAGAAAAAGGAAAAGTCTAATAGAGACGGAAACTGCGACAGTATGTAAGGAAAACGTTGCAAGGATAACGATATGGCCGTGCTTCAAACAAAAATAAGCCAATGAAATTGAAACTTCCTTTACTCGACAGAAAAAAGAAAACAACTTTTTATTCGATATTCTAAAAAATGTTCCAACGTCTTATACCTTCAGATCGATTGTAGATAGTTTATATTTATTTAACTAATACAAAAATATGCCTGGATCAACGAAAAAACATCAGTATTTTGACAGTATTCATAATTATTAGTTTAATAACCTTTTCGAATTTGGCTGAATACGATACTGGTTTTATTCATTAAATTTGAGGTTAACTACATGTCAAAATCAACGACTTAACCGGATATACGTCACAAACGATGACGCACACCATGAAGTATAATATATGAACTATAGCTGATTGATATTTCGAATAATTACAACAGGAAAAAAATTTGTATATGTCGCGCAGTGTAGCTTACTAGAATTATTTAGTAATAAAATAATTGACGCCACAACGCCAAGCAATAAAATGAAAAAATGAGACGCGAATGGAAGAAGAAATAATTATAAGAAGAAAAAATATCGAGTACGTCGTTGATATAAAGTGAAATTAGGATATTACTGGAATACTTTCGCGTCGAAGAGGAGTGAGTGCGGTAAAGGGTCGGTTTTTCCATGGGTATATTCCAACGACTCAACCGTCAAGAGATGAGCCTTTATTGAATCGAGGCGCCTCTAGTCTGGGCATTCTTGAAATATTTCTTCAAGCAATAAGCATTCGTGGACTACAAATGACTGCGACGGAAGCGCCATTGGCAGGTATGTCTTCGATGTCGACGACAACGACCCAGGAAACTTCAATTAAACATCGTCATTTCTTACACACCTACCTGTACGTATATGAATGACACTTTTCAGCTCCTTCCAGTTAATTGATTATTCAACACTCGTATTTTCAGAATTTATTAATTCAATTTCAAAAACTACTCAAATAAATTCATGAAGTATCATGTCAAATTTAGGGTGCAGCGCAAATTTCGAGTCTTTGATCCTTCAAAGTCATAAATTTGACAGGCACTGATAGTTTTTTCAACTGTATTTACAGTGTGATCAGATAAAATGACTATCCCAATTTCCCCTATTATAACAAATACCTCAGTATACAGAATTCTTATCTTTTTGTATTCATAACCAACTTAAAAATAATAACAAGTAATTTTAAAACAATTTTACAATTTTATTCGACATTTTTTTGGTAAATTTCAAATCTACAAAATTAGCTATAACACTTATAGCCTCTATAATACTGTACGGACAATTTTTCGAATATTTTTCACATCCTTTCTCTTTACCTTCTTTCTCGGCTTTTTGGTAATCTTTTAGTTTACGTTCAAATATTGAACTAGAGGGCCTAAAACAAAAAATAAAGATGGACAACTACAAGAAATCACGATAAACGAAAAAAAAATACACTTACGTTAAAAGAAGATGAAAAATGTCACCCAAAAGACCCGTGTTTGCGCTAGTAAGTTCCGCTGTTTCGCATACTGCTCGTAAAAGGCAATCTTTACCAGAGTAACCAAAGCTGGATGAAAAAAATTGATTATTGGTAAAGAAATTATCGTGTCAAGATATTATAACAGGATATTTTGCATATAAGGCTTGCATTGTTGTGAATTCCATCATTTTTGGTAAGATTTTTCTAAGACACTCTGTATACCACAGCTTCCGATCAAAACATTAGGTGTGAAAATTTGCTTTGCTTAATTTATTCTTGGTGGATGTCTTAATTGCATGCTAAATAGATGCTGATAATATTTTTTGTCAATAACTAGTTCATGACCACCAATGTTATCCTATTTCACATTACCACATTAAAAAAGAGGTTAAAAACCTTAAAACACATATCTATAGACACAGTTATGTAGGCATAGCTACACAGTGTCGTTCCTGCAACTATTTCCTACCCAAAAAAATAGAGAGATTTCGAATTTATTCTGAAAAATAATAATGATCCTTTTAGGAAACTCACTTCAGCTTCAGCTCGTTGTTTTGAGGTGACAAATGGTTATGAAGCTGTCATATTACCAAATCTTTGATGCCCAAATATAATAATAATGTGCTATAAAACTGTATTTTTTTTAAATCTTAGCGAAACTTGGTGATATCTTTTCACTTATCTGTAACATTGTAGAAGACACTTGACCATTTGCTACTAGGCAACACAGCACACCCTTTTCTAGTATGTCACAGATTTCTTTAGTTCTGTGCTCCATGTATAGATGTATACTATCGCAGCGCGCGGCGGATGGGCTCAATACTAATATCTAAGAATTAGTAAAGAAGTTAGCCTGCTAGAGGGTGTGCTGTGCTAGGCAACTTTAGTTGATATCTTTAATAAACCATTCCCGAAAACTTTGTCAGTTATATTGTGCCCAATGTCCCCAGGTCAGTGTGTTTTGACATCCTATAAGTCAGTTTGGTTGTCAGACAGACTTTGTAGAGCAATATTAATGACATAAAGCACATGGCGCAGTCGGGAAACTGTCTCTAAATTGAATTAGACTAATTGCAGGTGGTCAGAAAAATCAATTATATAGTAAGAAATCGAAAAAAAGTGCTCCTCAAATTCCACACTCAACAATACTACAAAAGGCAGGCGTTTTATAAAAGTCTGTCATTCGTTGTTAAGCAGTAAACAATGAAATGACATAAGAACCCAGAACAATATAGCCGGTCTATTATTAATATACTAACTCTTCAAATTTTCTTCTTATAATATCGTATAATATCGTTCTTTCTTCTGAACTTGTTGGATAAATTGGAGGATATTCGAATGATGTTTCATTGGTAGGTATTACGTAATTAGCTTCTAAAATGACAGATAGAATAACGTCACCAGGAGTGCCAGCTTCAACAGGTATAGCTATTGTAACAATAGTCTAAAAAATTAATTATATAATCTTAAAAGATTGTAGAGAAGAAATACTTACTCCCATAAAAGGGTCAGATCCTCCAGGAAAATGAAAATATGGATTATAAACGGTAACGGCAGTGGAAATACCACATTCCATGATCACTAATATACTTATTAAAGTTAAACTGAAAACAGAGGGTAACTAATAATATCAGAACTCAAGCTTAAGCAGTGTTTTGAAGAGACAAAACTAAATAAAACGCTATCATAACCTAAAAACCAAAAAAATACTAACTTTAGCCACATAATTACAACATCGACATCTATATAACACTTCACGATTGCTACTGGCTTTCTCACAGTTTCTAATACTTTAAATAAACTCAAACAAGTACCTATACCTAACTCTTATTTGCTTTTTTCGTAAAATGGTGACATGTTTCGCGATCTAATTACCAAACAGTGCTAATTAGTTTAAGAGATATTTTTTTTAAATAATTGAAATTAGAAACCTAAAAAAACGCACTGAGGACAGTTATGTTTCAAATAAAAGTTATATTACAGTGAGAATTGCTGTTACTGAAGCTAAAATAAATAAAATATAAAGTATTAAGACTTTTGATCTTATTTTTTTGTTTCGAATTTCGCCCTAATTTGTTCCGAAGTTCCACCGTCGCGGTAAGGATCTGGTTGATCCTGACAAAAGAGTTAATTAAGCATCATTCCAGAAGTTGGGTCGTCTTCGAAATAGAAAAAAAAAGGATGCCAAAGAGTGAGATAGGAGGAGCTTCCGTTAAAATTTTTCATCGATTCGTTCATCGCGCGAAATGATTTGTAGTTCAAACGAAATTGGTAGTTCAAATTGGTGCAATTTAGACGTGTCAGATGAGAGCAGACACAACCACCTGACATTCGAGTGGCTCTTCATTGCGGCGACGGCGGTATACAACAACAGAGAATTTATCCACAGCAATTTGCCACAAGGACCTTCAATACAAATTGGAAAATAAACAGTGGTGGACTTATATAACTACATATATATTCGATTTATATTTTTCACGAATACATGAACGTTTATAGTGATTTCTAAAAATACGGAGCCTGCAAGAAATATATTAACTAGCAGATACATATTCTTATTTTATTCTATACAGCTTAAAGGTGTTCTGGTCACTAATATCTTCTGGGATCTACAGCTATAACCCTAAGTACGTGAATAATTCAATAGATGGCTAGCATAAACCATAGTTTATAGATTTTTGTATTGAGTAAATAGAGTTGCCTAACTACAAATTAAACTGTCAACCATCTCCCCTCCATGCTGTCAACTAGCAACAACCGGCAGTCCCATCACATTTGACAGATTATTTGAAAGGAATAAATTTTAAACAACAATCTTACTTAAAGAAAATAGAACAGAACTGGATTATTCGGAAACGGAAAACAAATCTATTAATATGGACATCGATCCTTTGCCAGGAATTTCAGGAGGTATGAACACGTACAATATTCTACTGTATTAAAATGTAACGGCCATTACATTCATGTTTGCTATTTATTTGTTCGTAAACAATTTTCCATTGTCCAAACAAGAACTTTTATTTCACATAATTCATTTTTCAACATTTATTCAAATTTGTAAATCATACACCTGCATACTTCGTTGTATTGTGAATAAAAGTAAACTACATCAATTTCAGATTACTCTCACACCTGTATACTGTATTATGAATATTTCAACTTACCTATATCATAATTTTCATAACCTATTATATTTCTAAAGAAATTATAATTTTAAATCATATGTATAACCTCAAAACTTTTCACTCTTAACTTCTAGGTTTACCTACTTCTTTAGTAATGCAAACTTTACCAAAAATAGATGAAGATAACGTTCTCTGCTCAAAATCCCCTAAAGAGAAACTCCTAGAAACACTAGACTTGTTAGAAAGCCATGTTGAAAAATTAAGAAAAAATGCAAGTCAACTCGAAGAAGACAAAGATGCCTTACTATCTACTTTAGATTCAGTTATGAATGCCGATTTATTGTATAATCTTGATGAAAGTAAGTATTTTTATTATAGCTGTTTCACATATTAACATCAGTTGTATTTCAGATGATAAAGATGATATAGCTAGATACGCTGATCGTGTAATGAGTAGATGTCTTACTGTAGAAGTGAAGGTGCTAACGCAAAGAGATAAAATGCAAGAAGAAGCATTATTTCAAGTGAATCACTTCATTGACGGTCTTGTAGTTGCACTTAAAACTGATCCTGAGTCTGCCAAGTCTAAATGCGAAAGTTATATGAATGCTTGTTCATCAAATATAGTGGTGAGTAGATCTCTATAATTAATAAATGTTTATTTTCATTAAAATTTATTTATAGGGTATTACAGATAAAACATTTGAGTCAACTTTACTGGGATGTACTGTTGACGACCAGAAAAAAGTTAAAAGACGATTGCAAGGTCTTCTCACTTATTTTGAAAAATTAAAAGTAACTTCTTTTCAAGAAATGAATTGATGAAATTTAGGTTTTATATTTTTAATATATATTTGGTCCACAGTATACACTCGTGAGCAAAAGTGTATTTTCTTTCCCACAACACCAACAATTAAAATCATGTCCAAGACTTTTGCTCGTCAGTGTATGTTTTAAGAATTTCCTGGGGATATAGAAAAAGAATTGTTTCTTCTTGTGTTTATGATTTTTTTGTGTTTTTTTTTTAAATTTTGATAGTGTAGTCATAAAAGTATCTTTGGGAGAAAGTTAAATACACATAATGTGTGGAACTAAAATGTTGGCTGAGAAAAACTGCATTCCATTTATAACGAAATGTTCAGGTTTAAAAATGATATTGCAAAATTAGATAATAACAATTAATGGTGGCTTAGCTTAACAATGTTTAATATTAATAATAACCTTGACTCAACAAAATTACTATTTCACATATTAGCTTATTGATTTGATAAATATCTTATCTCGACATGATAATAATTAAGTTGAGAAAGTTGTGGTAATATATCATCGAAAAATTATAGTTCATATCTTTGGTGATAGTAGAGGTGCTTGTAGAATTATGTGTTATAATTTCCAACACTTTTCTTATGCAAAATATATCAAAATCGCTTTAACAAGTGGTTGAAGGTCAACATTTTTGTCAGTCTTATGTTGTTAGGTCAAAAATATATAATATTTCATTCCAAAAAATGTGTTATTTTGTAAAACGGACAAAAACGTTTTTGTTCTCTGAAATATTAAAAACGTTACGCACTTTGTCTCTTAAATTAATCGTTAGAATTATTGTAACTTGTAACATTATACATTTCAACAAATAAAGAGGTAAATGTTGTTTTTTTTTAATAATTAATAGTCTGAAAAGTTCCCATAGCCCATTCCAGAACACAAGTCTTCCTTCTATTGAATATAGAATCATACAACACTGTCAATGTCATTTTCAGACAGTTGACAACTGACACTTTTTAAAATAAGTAGGGAAGTAAACATCAGCACAATTGCATAACAATATATTTTCTTATTACACATTTCAACAAATAAAGAATGAATATTGTTTTTTTTTCAACAATTAATAGTCTGAAAAGTTCCAATAGCCCATTCCAGAACACAAGCCTTCCTTCTGTTGAATATATAGAATGATACAACACTGTCAATGTCATTTTCAGACAGTTTACAACTGACACTACAACACTGTCTATGTCATTTTCAGACAGTTGACAATTGACACTCTTTAAAATAAGTAGGGAAATCAAACGACAGAACAATTGCATAACAATATATTTTCTTATTACACATTTCAACAAATGAAGAATGAATGTTGTTTTTTTTTCAACAATTAATAGTCTGAAAAGTTCCAATAGCCCTTTCCAGAACACAAGTCTTCCTTCTGTTGAATATATAGAATGATACAACACTGTCAATGTCATTTTCAGACAGTTGACAACTGACACTACAACACTGTCTATGTCATTTTCAGACAGTTGACAATTGACACTTTTTTAAATAAGTAGGGAACGCAAACAACAGAACAATTGCATAACAATATATTTCTTATTACACATTTCAACAAATGAAGAATGAATGTTGTTATTTTTCAACAATTAATAGTCTGAAAAGTTCCAATAGCCCTTTCCAGAACACAAGTCTTCCTTCTGTTGAATATATAGAATGATACAACACTGTCATTTTCAGACAGTTGACAACTGACACTACAACACTGTCAATATCATTTTCAGACAGTTGACAACTGACACTACATCACTGTCAATGTCATTTTCAGACAGCTGACAACTGACACTGTTTAAAATAAGTAGGGAAATCAAACGACAGAATAATTGCATAACAATATATTTTCTTGATAACAAATTCGGATAATATAAAATTGATTTTTCGTTTAGTCTTACGTCTCTTCAACTAATTTATAAAAATACGAATGTTGGTTGTCTAATAAAACGTCGGGTTTGTCAAACTCCACTATTTTTCCCTTATCCATAACTAATACCCTGTCTGAATCAAAAACGCTTTGAATTCTATGAGCTATAGTTATCACTGTACTACTTCGAAAGGCAGTACGGATTGTATTCTGAATAAACCTATCAGTCTCCGAGTCCACGTTCGCCGTAGCTTCATCAATACAGACGATCTAAAAAAAAAATGTCAATGGTTGAATCAAAATCATACCGCGACATCTTTTGACATACCTTGGCGTTGTGAAGCACTGCGCGGGCTAAGCAAATCAGCTGTTTTTGACCGACGGAAAAATTCGAACCACTACCGTCAATTTGACAATCTAATCCACCGAGTGATGACATAATATCGGTCAAATAAACTTTTCCTAATGCGATCCATAATTCGTCGTCTTTAAATTCTCCCAAGGGATCGAGATTTTCCCGTAAAGTTCCGCTGAAAAGAAAAGGTTCTTGCGGTATGCAGAACATTCTTGATCTGAAAACAAAATCTACAACTTGACAGTAAAATGTATCTTTAAATTACTAACCTTAAAGCTGCAAGAGATATATTTTTAATATCGACAGTATCTATAGTTATTAACCCTGTATATTGATCGACTAATCTGAATAAAACCGATATCAGCGAGCTTTTCCCAGCCCCAGTACGACCGACCACTCCAATTTTTTCGTACGGTCTAGTGGAGAATGAAATATTGTTAAGAGAAGGGTTCAAATGTCTTCTAAAATTGAAAGCATACGTAAAAATATTGTCCTAGATATATATATATAGTTTGGCAAGTTTATTTGAACCCAGAGGCGAGGAAACATGGCGCTTATCTGTCATAAACGTACAAATGGCGTACTGTAATTATTTAATAAAGTAAAACTGAAAAAACAAAGGTCAATGACAATACCAACTCCACTGGATAAGTCAATATCAGTCAATTGACGAGGTGAGAGCGAAGAGCACACGCATGCGCTTGCCAATAAGTCAGCTGTCGATTAAAACAACCAATCATGTAATTGAGAGGGCGTGGTTATTATGGTTTACGCACAACGTTGCCAGAGCTTAAAGAAATTCATAACAAATTTGGAAAAGTATTCATTTAGACAAAATCCAAGTAATAAAACACATTAAAGAAATAACGTTTAATAATATTGTTGATAATAAAGACTTATTTATGACTGGATTCCTTTCACGGGTTCAGATAAACTTGCCAAGCTTTAATCGACACATACCTGTACTGCAAATCGACGTTTTCGAAGCTAATAACACCTTGACTTGGCCAAGCAAAAGGTGGATCCATAATAAAATGTTTACTTTCCAATTCAATTAATTCAATATACTGATTTACACGTTCCACGGCTACCATTTCCCGCTCTGTTTCTGTAAAAGAATTCACTACACCGCTAAGAGCACTCGTTATTCCTAACGCATAAGATATCGCCAATCCGATGAATCCTAAGGAAAAATGTCATATGTCATTGTCATTATGTCATATGTCATTACAATCGACTGGAATCTTACCTGAATCTGCAATATCAAACTGATGTTGTATAACTGCTATTAAACTAACGCCTGTAATAATAACTACACCGATAAACTGCAGTCTTATTCCCAACCAGCGAGCTGCAGCTTGACTGGCAAACTGAGCTTTGAGGTTAGCTTCCAGATTTTCGTCGTTGTCGTGTTTAAATTTTTGAACGCCTCGCATTGCTCTAATTGTCGTTAAACCTTCAAAGAATTGTTTATGAACGTTGAGTTTATTAAATAAATAAAATAATTACCCTGTAAAGTTTCGTTAAAATGATTATAAATAGGTGAGAGAGTGACGCTCGATATTCTTTTGAGTTCTCTCGATGTAATTCTGTATTGATTCAATAACCACGTGTAGATCGGTATTAACGGAAATAGGAAAACGCATATCCACGGTAGACCGTACATTGTTATAAATATTGAACCTAAAAATTATAAAACAATGACGGTTCCAACCATAGAGTTATAAATATGGATGAATTTGACAGAGTTTGTGCGCAGTAAGTTGACGCATGACAGCGACTAACTGAACTAACAAACTCCGCCTCTAACCACACGAAAACTGTCAATATGTCATCATAGGTAAGTTGTCAATAACTTACCGATTAAACCGAACAGCTGTGCCAAAAAAATATTAAAAATAAACGGTAAGGAATCGTCTACGGTATAAGTGTCACTGGAAAACCTGTTTATTATTCTTCCTATTGGAGTGACATCAAAAAATTTACTCTTAGCCTAGAATGTAGTCCAATACATTATAAATCATTGTTTACCTACCGATTCTTAACTTACTTTAACAACAGTCCTTAGTAACATTTTATGAAACTTTGTTGCCGCCCTGATTCCTCCGTAGGCAAAAACAAACGCTCTTATTAAAGTAAATAACGTATTAATACAGACAAATTCAACGTAAACTTTCAAAAACGTCGATATATTATCATCATCTGTATTTATTAAATAAAATTTTGAGGTTACACCTCTTGCAGAATGAAAAAAAATTGTTAGGTTAGTCGTGGAATTGTTTGGTGTAGCAGTTACCGCGTTAGCCAACCACCTAGAAGAATAGAGGTCAGTTTAAGGTCAGTGTAGTTCTATGATCTTCTGGCAAGTCACTATTTTATTTCTGTTATTCAGTCACTAGTTCTGTCAAATGTCAGTGAAAAAAGTAATTAGAAGAATAGAGATACAGCTAATTAGAAATGCTACAAAAATATAATTGAAAATGGACGTACACAATTAAACGAATGTCAACAAAAATAAATATAACTGACATTTGACATAACTAGTGACTGAATAACAGGAATGAAATAGTAGTCAGAAGATCATAGAACTATTGGCCTCTGATATGTTGAGTATTCAGCTAAAAAGTCATTTTAAATTTCAAGATATACAATGTGAAACTTTATGCGGAACCTGAGAAAACAAAAATTACTGTTTCTACTCACCAATCGGTTAAATTTCTCGAAAACTGCATGGCAATCATGGCGATTAAAATGGAACAGCTTATCAGATGTCCAATACCTTTCCAATAGGACACAATAACACTGAAATTCAAACTGCCTTTTTCGCTGATTTCTTCAAATAATTCAGTATCTTGGTCTTCATGGTTACCTTCCTCTCGAAATATACTTTCAGAACTTTCGAATCTCGTCAATTGTTCAAAGCTAGCAGATACCGAATCTTCCAATTCCAAATCAACGGAGAGGGTGTCGTTGATATTTCGAAGGACTTCTATGGGTTTTCCTTTAAAAAACAAAATTAGGTTCGTTCCAATACAATAATTTTTTGAAACTTACCCATATTTTTTATTCTTCCATTTTCCAATACCACAATGGTATCGGCATGCAGTAAATATTTTACATTATGTGTACAAAGAATTCTCGTTTTCTCCTGTAATAACTCCAGCAAGCAATGCTGGAAAATATGTTTGCCAACTTTGACATCGACAGCGGAAAGTATGTCATCCAAAAGGTAGACAGGCTTTTCTTGATATATTGCTCTAGCTAAAGCTATTCTAGCTTTTTGTCCACCAGATAAAGTTCCTCCACTATCTCCCACTTCTACAAAAGTTCAGTCCAAGGTCAGTGTGGCCAACAAAGTGGTTTTTTATGACAAGAATGACAGTTAAGTTCTACTGTTAAAAACATTTTATTTGTCACTTTTGACAACTCACTTGTCATATTAAGAAAACAATTATTGTGAATGTTTAATCTATGTGGTGTTAAAATTCAACATGTCCTACTTGTGAAGATACAAATATCATTAAATAAGAAAGTTTACAGTAAACATAATTATAAAGTGACGAAATAGAAATAAAAATCTACGAAGCTGGTCGCAATATCGTAAGGGGGAGACCAAAAAAAAATGATAAGAAAAAGAAGAACATATATGTCATTGATATTGATTTAATTTTTGAGGTTTGGCCGGATGCTGTAAAGCAAGAGGCCAAGAATCAGAAAAAGAAGAATTTTGAGGTTAAGTGTGAAATAGTTACAAGACAAACATAAATAATGTCTGAAGAAACTGTACCTGTTCTATCATAAGCAGGTAACGTCATCAGATCTTCACCAAGTCCACAAGCGTATATAATTTTCATGTACTTTTTCTCTTCGTAAGGTTTTCCAAATAATATGTTATCTCGAATAGTTCCTCTTTGTAACCAAGGTTGTTGAGCAACTAGACCGAAACCTTGAAAATTAAAAAGAAGTAAATTGAATGAAATGAAGAGGAATAAACAATTAATTACCAGCTTCAAGATTTTTCACTGCAATACTACCACTTTCTTTTGCTAATTCACCTAAAATGGAAGAAAACAATGTGGATTTTCCACATCCAACAGAACCTATAACTCCAACAAATTCTCCCTGAAATTAATTAAATAAAAACAATTCGTACTGTATACTGGATGTAAAGGTAATCGTGAATTCTTTCTACTCACCTTTTTAACCTTTAAATTTACGTCTACAAGTTTAAACACAACATTTTCACTTTCCGAATCCTGTTGTTCCCTTGTAGTCGTTTTGTTCTTTTTCTCTTGTTCTATTTCAACATTTTCCCATTTAAAAGTACCATTTACAATTACAGCATCTGTATTTTCATCATTAAGAATAGATTTATCGTATATTTTATCAAGATCCATACAAGGCAGCTAAAAAGGTTTGTATTTAAAACAGTTTAAAAAAAATTGTGGTACTTACATCTAGTAACTTTTGAATTCTCTTAATGGATACCCAAGCTTCTGTCAAGCCATTAAGTACCCATGGAAAAGCATTCAAAGGACTAACTAACATATTTAATAAAGCTATACTAGTAAATACAGTCGCAGCTGTTAATTTATTTCCCATTAGAACGTAACTAACAAACGTCAATATCGAAATAATAACAGGAGTAGTTGCCCAGAAATATACGCAAAGTGCATCTAAATATTTTCTACTTTTTAAGTATTTTAATTCCAAGTCTCTTTTTTCTAAAATAAACAAAAATATAAAAAAAAATCCCAACTTCTTTTCCCACTTACTTACTTGTAATTCTTCTGATAAAATATTGTTCCCAAACATACAATTTAATTGCTTTAATACTTTTCAAAATTTCTGATGTTAATTTCACCCTTTCGTCTTTGTGTTCCATCATTTCCGTACTTAGTTGTCCTATTTTGTTCGCAATATACTTATTGATCGGAATAAGTATTATTGTGAATACAACACCAGCTAAAAACGCTAAACCGACTTGGTTGTAAAGTAAATACAAAGTTACGATAAGCTGAAAAATAAAATACAATAACAATTTTACAAGTGGCTGTTTTTCTACTTACTTGAAACGGTATGCTCCATAATGAATGAAAGCTTGGACAAGAATTAACTATTCGATCTGTATCAGTAGACATGTAATTCATAATTTCTCCAACAGACAATTTCGATAACAAAAGTGTGGATCGAACTGATAATATCTTCCTGTATATATTATTGATTATAGCACCTCTCATTTTAAGACCAACCACTGACATTAAGAAATTAAAATGGGAATCACAAAGAGCAGCTAAAAGAGAGAAATTAGTAGTTATTGGTACTTAAAATTACACACTTACCCAATGAAGTACTAACAATAAGTCCTACAGCATACAAATAACCCCACTTTATATCTATCGACTTTTCTTCTATAAAATTCACCAATTTATTCAACAACATCGGTCCGGCAAAACCACAACAATCGGCAGTTAATCTTAGAATACCAATGCTGTAAAACTGCCAAGCATAGCACTTATGAAGGGCTGATAATAAACTATAGCTTTTAGATTGAAAAGAAACTTCAGAGTCTGAAAATAATGTATATATATTTTCAAAAAAAGTATTTTATTTGACTCACCGTTTTCTAAATTCAAACATTCTTCCAATTTATTGGTATTATAATCACTATTGATTGTCACTGGTAGATCAAACAAATCCTCCGAGCTCTCAATCTTGTCATCAATGCCTTTTTTTATAAGGGAATGAACCCAACAAAAGAATAAACTGGAAAACCAGTTTACATTTTCCATAGCCACTCCAAGATAGCTAGGATCACCCTCTTCGACAAAGCGAATGTAAGCATTGCCACCTAGCAATGGTTGATGTTCAGATGTCTAAAATATTGCATATATTAGTCAAATTTTTGAACATTATAAATCTTTACAAACCTGTGAAAATTGCTCTGAAATATTCAGAATTATAGAGCTTCCTGAACCATCAGGTATTAAAGTTAGTGCGTAAAGAAATTGTAATATAAGGTACCAAATGCTAATAATAAATGACATTTTTGTAGTTTCATTTGGTCGCAATGAATATTGTAGATACTGACTTCTTGTTGAGACTACAGTTAGAGCAAATATAAGAGACCATATAATGCATATAGATGTTGGGCCTCTTGCACTTCTTCCTAATCTTTTTCTTAAACCTAATGTATAAAGAAAATGTGAACACCATGATATTGATTGCACAGCACTAAGTAAAAAAGATACGGTTTCTTTGTTTTCTTTTTTTGAATGAATACTGTTGTATATTTGAAGTATTGGTGTAAACATTAATGTTAGGATAATTATGCTTCTAGACAAAATCGTAAGTTTTTGACAGTTAGATCTTCTTACAAATCCTAAGAAAAATAAGAAATTAAATAAGCCACTTCGGAACATTAGTCAATTAATACCTATGTGTAATCCAAAGTAATATGAAGAAGCTACAGCTAAAAGGCTCAGTACTGGTATATGAAAACATAGTTGTTGGAAGCAAAGACCAAAATCGTGCCTCTCTTGAGACCAAATTTGAAATCCATCTTCACCACAAAGACTAGTCCAATTCCATTTAGTGGTTAATTGATAATTTGTCATATTTTCAGCCAGCACAGCATCTCACGAATATAAAATATCTTAATTTTGGAGAATTAACTAATAAGTATTTCAATCGTTTGTTCTTCTCATTTCAGACAAAATAGAGTGATACTACATACTGAAATAACTTTCAAATTATTCCAATCTAATATAAATTAGTCACTGTTTTCAGTTTTTAAAATACAAACTTTGATTTCCCTTACTTTTCTGTCATCCATCTGTCATCACATTGTGTCATCCATCACCTTTCATTTAGATATGCAATGGTTGTAGCTGTATGTCCTGCTATAAAAATGACATCAATAAAAGAAGAATAACAGTACGCAGTTTTGAATTTCAAATTTGAGTGACAGAAGTGCTTCGGAGTATAATTAACGTTGAAAACGGAAAATTAATTAACATTGCCCTTAAATAAAAAGCTGATAGCGAGTATATCAACCAAAAGGAATATCTTCCATCTGCAAAAGTTACATGTACATAACTTTACTGTCATCCAAGGTGAGTTTTAACTTTGAATGGTATTTCCATTTTATAATGGGTATAAACAAAATAAGATAAATTAGTTTTGTTAAATAAACATGTAGGACATATATATTTACTTATGTCTAAAAAAATAACAATAATTTATAACATTTTTACATATTTAATAATACTTTTGATGAGTATGTATTTTTAATGAGGAACCACTTCCACATAGTTAGCAGGATAAAGACCAACTCTACCATCTTTCCTGCCTTTACACCAACCCTGTTCATCTTCATCTTCCAATTTTTCGAAAACATCACCTGCAAAAACATTAAACTTCAACATTACCAATAATAAAGAGCAAAACATTAATTACCAGTTTTAAAAGTGAGTTCATCATTTTCAGCTCCATCATAGTCGTATAAGGCTTTAACAGGTACTCCAGGTTCTCCGTTATCCACTAGGGCGTCGTTTTCTTCCCATTCTTCTTCTTCAAACGGATTAGATTCATTTGCTTTATTCGCTGAACCATTTCTACAAAATATTTCGAATACGTTGATTGGAAACTTAGATTTTCACTTATGAATGACTTACGTTATTGTGTTAGAAGGACTATTATTTGCTACTACAGTTGATTTAACTTCAGTACTTTGATTTACCACATTAGTTGGTTTAGCTGGCACTTCTTTCTTGATAGATTTTTGAGTCGAGTAATCCTGAAAATCCAAATAATTACATATCTAAACTACCATTGTTTTAACGGTTGACAAGATATGCCTATTTTAAAACCCTTCCCTAAAGCAATCTATTGAAATTTAAACAAAGACTTCTGTCATAGCTGAATAAAATATAAAGAATGGGGGTATAGTTGGAAACCAAATAAAACAGCACTGATACAGTTTTTTTATTAAAATAGTTGTATAGGTACAAATTAAATGTTTTTTGTTGTTCTGTTTCCAAACCTGTAAAATAAAAATAGATATAAATATCATTATATTGTTTATAAAACGAATTTTCTAAGGAAAAACTATTCTGGAAAAAGCCTGTGTGTTGGGAGCCAAAAGCAAGAAGTAAAAATTATTTATTCACTTAATAATTATTGAATTTGTAATGTGACACATCGAAACTGAGCTTCCAATAGAATATTATGACTGACTGAAGATTATGAGTAGGTAAATCAATCAATAATACTTTTGCAATTTCAAGAAATCATTTCCAATTATTAAGTTTATGTTTGAGTACTTACCATTTTCATACATTCCATTAATTAAACATGTTCACCTGTCAGTACAGTGGATACATAATTAACACTCCAAAATCACAATTCAGTGTACATTTATTAGCAGATTTATTTATACAAATGCGATTAAACAATTCCAATGCACGTGTCAGACCCATCGGAGTGAATTTGTATGCTAATCAGGCCGTTTTGTGAGGTAAATAATGCATTAGAACGTGCTTCAATGTCACATGCTATTCAACGTCACTTTTTATTAAAGATGAGAATAATGGTGTATTTTGAAACATAAGACAGTTCTCTGGGGGTTCAATTTATTCAATTTAAATAGAGTAGAGAACTAATAAGAATAAAAGTTGTGAGATGTATGAGGGAAAGTTAGGTTAGGGTGATTCCTGCTGCATCCCCTCGCTGAGTACCAAGGTCATACGTAGAAGGGATTATTATAAGATCTACGCATGCTTGAAAGTAAACGAAAACTTACGAGGGAGATTTAAAAAGATTCGTTTTTAAGCGGGAAAATATCTTAAAATACGTACCCCAATATATAATGCCGTTAATGAATATCTTCTAAAGATACAAATAAAAAAATTGTTAATATACAAACTACAAAACAGACAAATAGGTGAATATTTAAAAAAAAATTATTCTAATAATAGGGGAGTTCAGTTTAAGGTCAGTGTGGCCAACAAAAAGTGGTTTTTTCTGACAAGAATGACAGTTAAGGTCTAGTGACTGAATAACAGAAATGAAAGGGGACATGCCAAGAGTTCAGACAGTTCTAGGAACTCTTGGCATGTCACCCTTTCATTTATGTTATTCAGTCACTAGTTCTGTCAGTCACTAGACCTCAACTGTCATTCTTGTCAGAAAAAAACACTTTTTGTTGGCAACACTGACCTTAAACTGATCTCTATTAATTGTAATGGTAAAAATATATCCTATGCATGTTGAAGAAGACAATATTCAATATAAGCGGTAGAAAACTGAACTAGATTGTTTTATAACCTCACTTTTGATTAAGTTGCATTATTAGAGACATTTAAGGATGGTAAACAAAGAATTTAATTGGTAATTTTTCGAAATATTCACCCAAATCAAATAATTAAAAAAGCATACATGCAAGTCCTCTCCGACTGGTCGTTGATGGATCAAAGTGATTCCTGATGGAGAGGCCTCTTTGGATTTCCCTTTGTGGATGTCGCGAAATTCTTCGGTGTAATCCTAGACGAAAATGCAATCACAAAATAATAAAAAAAAAATAAAAAAAACTACACATGCTGGTGAAAAACGAAAATGGATCTCGAAAGTTTTACCTCGAATTGCGGCCAATTCATGGCCATGTTAACCCCGTGGTTGTTGGACCACCATTTCAAGTCTTTTTCGTAATCGGCGTTGTTTATTGTGTGATAGAATTCTTCGTAAATTTGGGTTAATCTGTAATTAGTGTGGTGTAATTCGGGTTTTCTAATCTATTAAAAATAAATTACTTACGTAGGATCTTCGGATAAATTAAGATCTTTATGTATTTCGAAAAAGGTTGATTTTATAAAATTAAGCCTTTGCGCTTCCATTTCTTGACACTTGTCAAACACAACTGTCATATCTTCCATATATTTGGGGTTATATTGATTTATTTCCTGTAGCGCCAATTCGTATTTCTCTCGACACTTTTGTACTTCTTCTTTCGATTTTTGTACCCTGTCTTGCATTTTCTTAACCTACAAAAGAACATTCATAAATCATTTTCACGACATAGCGGTAATTGATAATTCACCTGATCCGCGGAAAATGACGTGTCTCCTGCAGCGTTTCTTTCTTGATTTGAGGCAGATTTTTCCGTTTTACACGCTGTATGGTAGTCGGTTTTAGCTTTTTCCACTTTTTGCAATAGTTTCGTCCAAGGCTTTTGCGCTTTTTTAAAAGTATCATCCATATCTTTTTTCTCTTTAATATTCATCATTGACTATAAATTAAAATCCTCATTTCAATTATACAGACTGTACCGTAAATAAAACAGAGTTTCTGAGATAAAGAAGAATTTTTTTGTAGGTTAGGTAATAGGTTTGTTCGTAGTTAGTTCACAAAAAGACTCTGCGCATGTGTCGTCTAGTTTCCAACTGTTTGTGACTGCTCAAACGAACACACCTATTGTATCTTCGTAACCATAGAACTCTATACTACGTAGTATGGACACAGAGTACACCATTGTACTCTGTGGTATAGAGTTCTATGTTTGTAACACATCAACAGTATTAACTCTGTAGAATTTTCATAAAACACAGTGGCGTACGCGATTTCCTTTTTAGGAACATTTTACCGTGAAAGTAATAATTTATGAAAGTTTTGGGGGTTAACAATGTTTACATACCTTATGATAATTATCTTTCTGCCATTGTTTAATCTTATTAGTAACATCATTAGCTAATTTATCCCTTATTTTCGAATGTAAATCGCATCTTCTATCTGCCTCAACCAAGGAACCCTTCCAAGCCGCTTCAGTGGTACCATATTCCGGTCCCTTCTCTATCGCGTCGCTCCATTTTTTAGACCACGCTTTCATCGCTTTGGCGTAGTTCCTTTCTATATCCGCTCTCTCACTAACCAATGATATCAGTTCTTGGCACAGTTTGTAGCCGTCTTCGATCCGTTTTGTGGTCTTTTTATAGTTGCCTGGTTCCCAGAATGAATCGCTTGTGGCTATTAGCATGTTATCATCACTGTGATGTGACATCTTTAATAATATTATTACAAAATCTGTAAAAAATATTAAAACATTGGCCCGTCAGCAAATATTTACAGATAAAACGAATTTGGAGGCAGTGGCGCCCCGATAGAAATTTCCGATACCAATAAAAGATGTAAAACACTAATAAAGTTGAATAAAAGTAAGTCTGCTAGTACTTTGAATATTAAGAATTCAAAATATCATTGTAGAAATCCCCCATGCAAGACATCCAGAATCATTTAATTATTTAATTATCTTCAATTTAATAAAGAAGATCAACTGCTAGAACTTATAAAGCCTGTTATTAAGTAACGGTATTATTATTGGTATTAACGTTGAAAGGGGAGTTAACTGACCTTGACAGTGGAATTTAATGCCCAATTTAAATAATTTTAACTACAAATTCTTGTAGCAGCTCTCGATTGAGTGGGAAGTGGGTACAGCTATTGATACTCGATGAAAAAATGTGTTTAAAAGAGTACAGGTGAAGTCGTAAACAATTTAGGAATAGAAAAGTTAGGTTAGGTTCAATTTATTTGACATATTTCAAGGCCAAATATTTGAAAGAAGTTCCTTTTGTTCGTAACTAACGTAACTTCATGTATCTAAGTTTGAAGTTTTAGAAAATGAATTTTCTTTTGTCTATAATCGAAAAGAAGATATTTTAAACCTCGACCTTAATCCTAATAACCTAATACTGAAGGGAAAACTTATAAAAACTCGATAAAAATCCGAGCTGCATACTGTTAAGGACAAAAATATTTTAAATTAATTAAATTCAGTGTATTGAGACATTCAGTATAGTAACTTATTATTCAACTATAGGCAATTTTTATAAACATATAATTAGCTGGGTACACTTTAAGAATAATTGAATAGTAATAATATTAAGAAACTGTTTACCAATTTAATGTAAATAACAAAAAAATAAGTATGATGCATTAAGTATTGTTTTTCAGTGATGAAATAAAATAAAAATAACAAAGTATAAAGTCACTCCTTTGTAAATTAAAATTTGTAAAGTAAAATAATTCATTTATTTTCTTCAGAGACCTTTTAGGTAACAATTATAAACAGTTCATTCAATACATGTGTCATGAAGTAGAACTTTCGTTTAATTCGTTGGTAATTTACGTAAAGATCCTGTCGAGAATTTTAAGTTATTTAAAAATGGTGTCAAGTTCAATTTAATGGATCCTTAATTGCCAACATGGTTGGTCGAATTGATATAAAATTAAGTAATATAGGATAAGTGATAAAACATATCAGTTTATACAATGAACTATTGACTATAGACATCTTGAATCACTGCAAAAACTGTGATTTACATGTCTATATAAAAAAAAACTCCCAAAAAACCCTCACATTCCAAACTGATGATTACAGAAAGTTATACAATAATTTATATGGATTTTTTACTTATCTTTGTTTTTATATAGTGGGTTTTTAAAATAATGTGTAAATGAATATTTACATTTGTATGTAAGTAAATGAATATTTCAAGGTCA
This sequence comes from Galerucella nymphaeae, assembly GCA_963978555.1. Taxonomy (NCBI): domain Eukaryota; kingdom Metazoa; phylum Arthropoda; class Insecta; order Coleoptera; family Chrysomelidae; genus Galerucella; species Galerucella nymphaeae. The sequence goes on along the minus strand of OZ021706.1, from coordinate 23,432,249 downwards.
AATTTTATGTTTCAAATCTCTACACCTTGAATTTTATCATTGTCAAAATTTGACTTTAGCTTTGAAACAAGGACTTAATTAATTCATAATGTTAGGGTTGTGCCCAACATCCCAGGAACTTGAACTGAATCTTTGTACCATCAAACCTATACACACTAATTTTTTGATACAAATTTTAGCAGTATAATAATGTTTCCATAATTCTATTATAATTCATTGTAGATGAAACATTATTGTGTATTCCAAAACCTTCTCCCTGGAATAATTCTTATCACACATTTATGTCATATAAATAGATATGGTATGATTGATATTTCTAAATTTATAATACATACAAATATGGATAATTGATGATATTTCTATATATAGAGTGACACATCCTTTTATACAATAGGTATTGATGTTGATGCCTTCATGAAGTTATTTTAGAAGCTGACAATTGTTATTTTCTGGAATATAATATGACAGTATCTATAATACTCATGTAGACATTGTTGAATGGTATTCAACAACAAATTTTTCGAATGAAATTGCAGAACATTTTAATAACTCTTGTGCCCTTAGAATTCGTAGTTTACTAGTGTATATATTTTGACAGATAAAGGATATTATTTATTCTAATTTCGGCTGGCAACTAAATTCCAGACTCTAAACTGTTTGTAAAAACAAGTATTTTTTCAACTTACTTAATTACTTCATTATGGTTTTATTACAGGTGCCATATCCAGTTAAAAAAGATCATCAAATGTACCTGAGTAGGTATGTATAAACGTAGCAATATAGGTAAGTGCCTGTATATGGACACCTACCTACTTCTCAGTCAAACTTGTATAAAAACTATTATACAAGCAAAACTAGGAATGCAATTTGTTGAATTGGCAATTTTAAATAAAACATTAATCTTACCTATAGTAATTAGAATCGAATAACACTATTGTTATAAAATCAACATCACTGACAACTATTAAAATTAAATTATCTTTTATTTACCTACTTTTTCACCTGATCACTGTATTAACAGTCAATTTCAACAGTATAACGTTGCGGTTTTTCTACACTAAATTAACGTAAACTAGTGTAACGGAGAGTTGTAGAATTTAAATAATAATTTTGTTTTGCAAATAAAAAAGTTCACAAGCCTGAAGATACAAAATTCCTGACACAACGACACTATCAACCCGATCCCTGAGATCCGTTTGATGAACTGCTCCAGATATTACCCTACATTATGCGTTGTAATTTGCAAGAGTAGTCCTGTACAGTTCGTGGTCACAATTTTAAAAGCTAGTACTAGCAGACCAGCTCATTAATTAGCTTGGGTTTCCGTAAAACGATGGAAGAAATAGCTGAGCTACATTTATAAACTATGAAATAAAACAGAGCAGTCCCTAACTTGTTCGTGTTCCTTATTTCTGACAGGTCAAAAAATACTTGTTTTCGTCCTACATTGTAGGCAACTAAGAATACACTAGCTTGTCGCTTTCTTGTCAATTGTCATTTATATGTCAAATCGAGTTTTATCACTCTCACCAATCAGATCACTTGGATATTATCTTTTTGAAGTTCAGTGATCAACAATCGAGGTTCAGTTTTATTTCTATGAGATTAGTATTTGACCACCCATTCGGTGGGATGTAGTTAGGTATTATACAAACTAAATAAATAACAATGCTCTCCAGTAAAACAAAACACTACTTACATTGTCTTCTATTTTTGAATGTGATAATATTCTTTGAAATATTTACTGGAGGCATAAGAAGCTTCAGCAAGGGAGTGTTTGTACCACCATCAGAATTGAATCCATGGATACAGTACGGAGTTGTGGGAGCTACGATTTTGTATATTTTGAGATTCTTAACTTTTCTTCCTCTACCTCAAGTACTCTTCAATTGTGTAGGCTTAACGCTATATAACGCTTTTCCGGAAAAAGTGGTGTTGAAGGGGTCGCCGCTTTTAGCACCTTTTATATGCATTCGCATTGTAACTAGAGGGGATTTCCCGCAATTGGTAAGTACCTTTACTATTTTAACTTAATGTATTAGTTTGTTGGATAAATTGTAGTTTTTTTAATCAAGGAATGAAAAATTCTACAGCAACTAACAAACACAGTATTTCCAATAATTTTATATAATTGTTTTTTTATATAAACATTATCGTTATCTTGATTAATTTCTGAATAAAAGATTAAATATTGTGAGTAATATGATTGCTGCATACATTTTGTATGTGTCTTTTTTCAATTGCTCACTAAACTCTGAATCTATAGTAATAAATATGGAATTACCTATTTCATGTAGTAAGGACTGATTTTGTCATTTTGTTTGTTAATAAGATGATTGATTTCATCAAAAAGCTAAGATAACTTTGATATTTTCTAAAATGAATTGGCTGTTGTATATTTTTGCTTGGATAGTGACATAGTCGAAATAAGAGAAAAGTAGAAGTACCTCCCTATGTAGATAGATAAAAAAATGATAACTAATAATCATACATTTATAGATGAAATGTAAGTGTTTTCTCATTAACAGAATATCTTTTATGACATTGGATATTGGAAAAAATTCTGATTGAAGGATTATATTCATTATGAAAGATGATTGCATAATATGTATTATTGCATATAAGAAACAAGTTTAAAATAATAATAAATAAATAAATTCTTGAAATCTATTTATAACTATTATGACACATTTAACTTAAATTGCTCACAATAATTACTTTGTTTAGATGTTGCTATTTACTTTACTTGTTTCACCAGGATAAGGATCTGTCTACTGTCATCATTGACTAAACATACTGATTCAGAAGTTTTTGTATCCGATTGATCCTGTAGCTTATCAGCCCAAATAGGTTTTGTATATTTGACACTCTTAATATCTAAATAAACCTATTTTAAACAGGATACAAAAATTAGTCATACATTTTTTGATTATTACTAAATATCCATATCTTTAAACAGTTTTTTATTAATCAAATGTAAATAACAATCATTATTTAATACTAATTTTGTCCCTGTTTGTTATATAAGTAATTAATTTTTGATACATTTATGATTTAATTTCTATTTATGTACTAAAATCATTCATTATTACTTATTTTCATGATAGCAATTTGTTTTTTGTTAAGAAAATTCCCATTTTTATTATCTAAGGATTAACACCAAACTTTGGGTGTAGATTTAATCAATTCATTACTAAAACAAATTTATCAACCATGCTTATCTTGATAATAGATAAAAATGGTCCAAAGCTTGTCATTGTTAAATAATTAATAATCAAAATTTACTAATTTAATAATTAAATATACTAGGGTGGACCGAAAACTACATCACATGATAATTTTAACTTTTGAGAATACAATTTTCGTCATCAATACTATCTATAAACGTTTTAATTGATTGTCAATTGGAATTAATCTGACACTGATACTTGAAAATACGTGAGGTCATCATTAAATTTTATTCTATTCAAGTGGTATAGATAAAAATTTGAAATGTTTGGTTATATCTGAATAAAATTTTCCAAAAATTCTATTTTTTGTTGGTAATTTGTTTGTTTCCTCAATTATAACCTTCTGGCTATTAAGTTCTGCTGGATATTTATTTTTTAGACTCCAAAATCCAGAATTTTGGTTTCCTCATTTAAGAATTAAGTCAAAATATAAATTATGTTTAAAATGTTTGAATTGTGTTGTAACAGATTTATGATGGGACTAATTTTTTCATTTTATTTGTTAATTAAAAAGATAAGGAAAATTTATACCCATCAGATGACATCACAATTCATGGAAGTATACATTTTAAATAAGAAATATTACATAAATATTTGAAAAAAATAGTTTCCCTCTTATTTTATACCAATTATTAACCTAATTCTTTAAAATGAATTATTAACATAAAAACGTTTGTTTTCAGGTAAAAAATAATGTTAATCGAAACATGAACAAATGTCTAGATACAGGCTTAGAAAATTTCTTAATCGAAGTTGTCACAGATAAAGCAATCGGCTTGGAACATCACAGAAGAATTAGAGAAGTCGTAGTACCCCATGATTATCGAACAAAAAGCGGTGCTTTGTTCAAAGCTAGAGCATTGCAATATTGTTTGGAAGATAGTGTTAACATATTCAGTGATAACGATTGGATCGTTCACTTGGACGAAGAAACTTTATTAACGGAAAATTCTGTCAGAGGTAAAAATATCCTTAATAATACGAACCTTTAATTTTTCAATTACAAGATATCATTTTATATATTAAAATATTATTTTACCTTAATGTGACTAGGTATTGTTATAATTATCTAATCAAAAAGCAAACATACGTACTTGAAAAATATACATGTTCTTCTTCAATCAGTGCTAATAGGAATCTTTATCGCTAATTAATATCTATAACTTTCATACTGAGTATATAAATTTCTTTGTATTGAACAACTTTTACCTTTATTACTGCATTATTATGAAAACTTTTTATATAAAATAAAACATCGTAGGTGTTAGAGGTTAGGTTTAAACTTTGGTAGGTTTTTAAATTTCCATCTACTGCTTATAGCTGGGGACATTTTTTCAACATCTGATACTGATATTGGTCATAAATTGCGAGTTGAATACTATACTTTGTCCACGACACTTAATTCCTTTATTAAATAAACAATTTCGTTTTACTAACCTCAAAATTTTGTGGTGAAATAATTTGACATATATAGAGATGGGCGATACTGTGTAAAGTATCAATACAACGTACCGTTATAAATATATTTTAAAATACTTAATATTAGAAAATATCGCTAAGAGAAGTATCAAAACTAAAAATTACAATATTTTATTGATACGATATATTTCAGAAACAAATTTCCTGAACAAAATACACAGATTTAATAGTTTATTTCATATTGTACTCCCATCTCTAGTCAGTGTATTATGAACTACTTTTGTAAGTAGGTAAAATATTATGTCCTTTAGGTATTTTAAATTTCGTTATGGAAGGAAAACACCATTTCGGCCAAGGACTGATCACCTACGCAAATGAAGAGGTTGTAAACTGGATAACGACGTTGGCGGACAGTTTTCGTGTAACTGACGATATGGGAAAATTAAAATTACAATTTTTGATGTTCCACAAACCGTTATTTAGTTGGAAAGGATCTTATGTTGTCACGCAGGTTTGTATAATTTATTTAAATAAATATATACATGATTTTCCCTTCCCCTTCTCGAAAAAGATAATTTTATTTCCAGTTGGCGGCGGAAAAAGACGTCTCGTTCGATAATGGTATAGATGGGTCGATAGCGGAAGATTGTTTTTTCGCAATGCGCGCTTTCAGCAGAGGTTACAGCTTCAACTACATAGAAGGAGAAATGTGGGAAAAATCCCCGTTCACTTTCTGGGATTTTATCCAACAAAGAAAACGTTGGATCCAAGGAATCGTCTTGGTGGTTCATTCCAAAGCAATACCGTTCAAAAATAAAATCCTTTTAGGTTTATCCTGCTATTCGTGGCTAACTTTACCGTTATCAGTATCCAATTTAGCGATCGCCGGCAAGTTTCCGATACCCTGTCCACCGATCATTGATTTTATTTGTGCGTTCATCGGTGCCGTTAACATTTACATGTTCATTTTCGGCGTAATAAAATCGTTCACCGTCTATAGGTTCGGTATGTTACGACTGACGTTGTGTATTATCGGCGCCGTAGTCGTTATACCTTTTAATTTAGTTATTGAAACCATAGCCGTGCTGTGGGGTATATTCGGTAAGAAACACAAGTTTTATGTTGTCAATAAAACGAATGGACCTTCGATTACGACGACCGTTTAACATCGTTTATTTTGGTAATTTTACGATAATCGTATGGTGTATGAATTTTTTTCCATCTTGTGATAGATCAGGTCGGCGGGATTGTATCGATTGAAAATCAAAATGTGATAAAACTTTATCATAAAACCCGCAAATTTTATTGTTCTTTGTACTGCTAAATCCGATGGCGTTTGTGTGGGCACAAAAGAAAATGTAAGGCGTATTTCACACAGAACGGATGTTGGGTAGTGGCACGCTAGGGGCGTGAGGATGACATAGTGGAACGGCAGTATCATGAGGCTGGCATAGTGGAACGCCGGTATCATGAGACTGGCAAGGTAGAAGGGCGGTTTTATGAGGCAGGCAAGGTAGAACGGCAGTTTCATGAGGCAGGCATAGTGGAACGCCAGTATCATGAGGCTGTCATAGTTGAACGCCGGTATCATGAGACTGGCAAAGTAGAACGGCAGTTTTATGAGGCAGACATAGTGGAACGCAATTTCATGAAACTGGCAAGGTAGAACGGCAATTTCATAAGGTTGGCATAGTGGAACGCCAGTATCATGAAACTGGCAAGGTAGAACGGCGGTTTCATGAGGTTGGCATATTGGAACGGCAGTATCATGAGACAGGCAAGGTAGAACGGCAGTTTTATGAGGCTGACATAGTGGAAAGGCGTGGAAAGGCAGTATCATGAGGCTGGCATAGTGGAACGGCAGTATCATGAAGCTGGCAAGTTAGAACGGCAATTTCATGAGGTTGGCATAGTGGAACGCCAGTATCATGAACTGGCATAGTGGAACGGCAGTATTATGAGACAGGCAAGGTAGAACGGCAGTTTCATGAGGCTGGCAAGGTAGAACGGCAGTTTCATGAGGCTGGCATAGTGGAACGGCAGTATCATGAGACAGGCAAGGTAGAACGGCAGTTTTATGAGGCTGACATAGTGGAAAGGCTGGCATAGTGGAACGGCAGTATCATGAGGCTGGCAAGTTAGAACGACAATCTCATGAGGTTGGCATAGTGGAACGCTAGTATCATGTAACTGGCATAGTGGAACGACAGTATCATGAGACAGGCAAGGTAGAACGGCAATTTCATGAGGATGGCATAGTGGAACGCCAGTATCATGAAACTGGCAAGGTAGAACGGCAGTTTCATGAGGCTGGCATAATGTAACGCCAGTATCATGAAACTGGCAAGGTAGAACGGCAATTTCATGAGGTTGGAGTAGTGGAACGCCAGTATCATGATGCTGGCATAGTAGAACGGCAGTATCATGAGACAGGCAAGGTAGAACGGCAGTTTCATGAGGCTGGCAAGGTAGAACGGCAATTTCATGAGGTTGGCATATTGGAACGCCAGTATCATAAAACTGGCATAGTGGAACCGCAGTATTATGAGACAGGCAAGGTAGAACGGCAGTTTCATGAGGCTGGCATAGTGGCCCAAGTGCTTTTCCACTTAAGTATGGCTTTGCTCCTCGTGTATTCTTGTGATAACGTCAAAATGGCGTGGGTATGGTGTAAGTCACTTATGTCTTTATTACTTTTACTTAATAGGCGTTCACGTCCAAGCCACTACCTCGCATCCGTTAGATGTGAATTTAACCTTGTGTTCGTTTTTATTTATTTTCTAAATTACCATAAATTTTACGTTTATTTTGTGATATTTAACTTTGGATAATAAACAATGTTATCCAGAATAAATATATTGAGTTTTTTTTTTTCAAGAATTCGCTACCTTTTCCTTGTAATTGGCTCCGCCTATCACGTATAACAACAAAGCAATACCAAAATTTGTGTGCGTTGTCCTTTAGTAGGCATAATGTACCGTTACGTAATATTATATTAAAGGTGTGATACGAATTCGTAATTTTCAACGAGCTGTTGTTATTTTTTTCAAGACCTGGTTATCAATATGAGAATTATAATTTTATCCAATGGAAAACAATTTTATACACGTGACTATACCTACACGACAATCTTAAAGATAGTCCTGAGGATTTATTTTCACCCAGCACTATGGCTTTTAATCGGGATTAAAAATACCGTAAATATAATCAGTTATAATAAAAATTAATTTATTAAAACAATTTTATTGCATCACTACCGTATAATTATTAACTATTACATCTTAAACGACTATTTTATCATGAGTAGTTCGGTTGTAAAGTTAAAACATGAACAGATAATAATTCTTATTATCAGTAATAAAAAAATTAGATTTTTTAACATTTTTTTCACGATTACTTTCCAGATTAGGTCTTAATAAATCTTAATATAACGTTTCCTTTAATCTGTCACAATTTAAAATATGTCCTCTGGTACTGTTCTTTAAAAGACGGTCATTTGTACAAATCTATATGCTCAATTCTTAGAAGTATTAATAATTAATAACCAAAGATGTTTAAAATAAACTATAGTGTTTTATATCAAAGCTCAATACACATTATAGAAGTATAGCTTTGAAGTACTTTTTCGTAAAATCCACTTGAAACTTTCGATCCTTTATCATTGCGACACGCTGTATATACATTGAATCATAAATGATGAATATTTCGTATTGTTTATTGAGTTTCGATGTCTGATTGTTATATTTGTTTGTTTGTTCGCTTATGTACTTGTATAGTACGTTGCAAAATATATTAAAAAGCTACATTCAAGAACTACATAAAACTTGGCAAGTTTATCTGAACCTGTGAAAGGAATGCAGTCGAAAACAATCGATATTGCCACGTTTAACTATGGAAAAGTAAATTATCAACAATATTATTAAACTTTAATTGTTTAATGTGCTTGATTACTTGGATTTTGTCTACATGAACACTTTTCCAAATTTGTTATGAATTCCTTTAAGCTCTGGCAACGTTGTGCGAAAACCATAATAACCACACCCTCCGAATTACATAATTGGTTGTTTTAATCGACAGCTGACGTCTTATTGGCAAGCGCATGCGTGTGTTCTTCCCTCTCACTTCGTCAATTGATATATTCATTTATCCAGTGGCGTTGGTATTGTCAAAGACCTTTGTTTTTTCAGTTTTACTTTATAAAATAGGTACAGTATGCCATTGGTACGTTTTTGACAGATAAACGCCATGTTTCCTTTCCTCTTACCGATGCCCCGTAGGCTCAGGTAAACTTGCCAAACATTAATATTATCTTGCAACGCACTATAGTTTAAATTCGGATTGTACATGGTGTCTCATTGTATATTATGCAGTATTCACTGAAAATCAGTCAGATTATAAAGAGACACCCTGTATTGCAGTAGAATTTTAGTTATTTATTTAAATGTTATTTATTCTGTATTTAAAATGCACATATATATGCTACATACATACAGAGTGAGGATTTTAGCCGCGCCTGTATAAATATGATCTCAGTTATAAAATTAAAAATGGTACCTACTCACTTTCTCGTGATAAGAACTCGAAAAAATAGAGGGCGTTAATCGCAATCCTGTCACTGCAATGAATCGTTAGTTAGAGATGGAAGGTCCAATGTCAAAAATCATCATTTGGACACTTCGTTTTTGAAAGTCTTGTGATTTTGAATCTGCCATCTTTGTATATATTTATCATTGTCTTACCACAGTAAAAACAGTGTTCTTATCATATATAGTTAACATATTCAATAGATAAAGTACTAGAATCTTTTTCTTCTCCTATTATTGACCATATCGCTACTGTTGCACTTTTCTAAAAGCTCCTTTCAATGCATATATTAAGTATAATGAAAAAGCTTGACTTTAAGCTTTTTTTAAATGGTCAGTATTGATAGAGTTTGTTCAGCCATCCTTTGCCGTTACTTAACCTCAAAATCATAATCAATGACATATTGTTGAATTGTTTACAAAATATGACAACTGAACTGTCAAAATAACAAACAAAACTCGCGTCAATAGTTCAGAAATGAGAATGAGAGATTAAGATGGACTATGTATGACGTAACGGCAAAAGATGGTTGAACAAATTCTATCTTTAACGTTGCTCTTTGCAAGTAATAAAAATATACCATGCATTAGAATTTTTTTTAATCCTTTGCTTTTACTATACGTCAACAAAAACATGCAAAATCTTATGTTTTGAACAGTATACTTCAACTGTCATTCTTGTCAGAAAAAAACCTTTTTTGTTGGCTACACTGACATTAGACAGAACTCCATTGAAAAAAAAATACTGGTTTGTTAATATGCACTTTTATTCAACAGAATTAATAAGCTTTGAAGTACTATCGGAAATTTCTAAATGACTCTTATTTTTAACTTTTAAAAAGTGATGAAGAATAAATCCGAAAAATACCCCAATTACAAAATTAAAAACTGCAATTAAAAATACACCAAAAGACACAATAGTAGCCTCGTCATTTTTCTTCTTTTCTTTAAAAGCCATACGTTCTTCTTCTTTTTGTATATCATTATACAGCTGAATTTTTGGAATGTTTTCTTCTGTCTCAACGTTGACAACCAAATTTCGTTCGTCTACTCCCTGCTGTTCTTCAGCCCCTTCTATTATTTCGGTGTCGTTGATGTTACACATACTTAAATATTCTTCGGATTTTTGGAATTCGAAAATATTAAAACTTACATTGCTTAAAGCACATTGATAAGGCTCAGAAGTGTCTATTAATTTTCTTCTCGACAAATAACTGAAAAGCTCCATGGTTTTGCAGTCACACTCCCATGTATTGTAAGACAGTTTCAAGAAAAATTCCGATAACGGTTCAAATACTTCAGGGTTGATGTATTGGATGTTATTTTCATGAAGTAGAAGCATTCTTAAATTCGGTAAATATTTTAATGCTTCTGCGCTAACTTCTGTAATTTGACAGTTGCTCAAGGCCAACAGCTCCAACGATTCAGATTTAATAACCGGCATTTCACCTATAAATGTATAGATAGATAGATGATTTTTTATTGTTTAAGAAGTTCTAATTTACCTTCGAATGGATTGCCGGATAAATCCAGCAAGACCATGTCGGGTAATTCCTGAATAAAATCGTCTGGAATATCTCGAAGTAAGTTATCGCCTAAATAAAGTTCTTGTAGATTCTCAAGGTCATCGAAAGCTTCATTGTCAATGTCGGTTATTTCAGAGTTGTTGAGATAAACTTCTTTTACGTACATACTTTTTTCGAATGAAAGTTCATCCGGACCTATCATGGCTAAAAGAAAACGTTCTTAATCTTTACAAATAACTTTTTTCTATAAAAAAAAACATAAATATCTAGCTCCCATTGCGTTTTATACAACAAACATTTACATAACCTTTAACTTCAGCATAGAAAAACTCTGCGCATGACCGGCATGTCAATTATTGCCTGTCATTATGCTCCGTAAATTACACTAGGCGGTAACGTTATTGTAAGAATCGACTCGCGCATAGGTTAAATGTCAAAATAACATAAGGTAATACTGAATGACGCTATTTGGGTACCGATATCTTATAATCTATACTTACCTATTTTATTCCCTGAAAGATCGATTACTATGGGGTTGTTTTCCAACGGATCGAAGTTGGGTATTTTTTCAATATTTTTGTTAATGCAAAACACCGTTTCTTCTGCACAATTACACATTGAAGGGCAGCCTGATGCTACAGCAAAATTGAAAACAACAATCATGTGTATTATGAACGTCAGTGTGCATTTTTTTAAAATCTGCATTTTCAAAACTGAAAGGAAATAAGATTTAAAAAGACTTCAAGTCTTATAATGAAAATATTTAATTGTTTAATATTAATTTGTAAGTAGGTACCCCCAATGGTACTTTATTGAAACATTTTTTCACTCATCAAAACTATAGGAAGGATTTGTAGCAATATTTGTGAATTGCCAGATATATTAAGTACTTGAATTAAAAATAAACTTGTAAGCTATTGATGCTTATTATTATCAGATAAAATATGACTTTTTAAAAAAACAATGGATTCCTAGAGTTGTTTTTGTACGTGAAAATCTTGGAAAGCAATTTGAGTACTTATTAATCAAAAACATCCTAAATTTGATAAGTAACTGATCTCTCCCCATAGAACAAAGAACATTAAAAATAATACTTACGTAAAGTGAGGATGTTTTCTAAACTAAATCGCCGTTTATTTATAGTGAAAATGACGCATCCTACCTTTCTATTATTTGATCTTCATTCAATATCAGACGTTATCGGTTTTACTCTTTGCCTAAGATACATAAATTATATCAATCAGATAACACAGGTCAGGTGAATATTATTTTGCAAAACAGAATATTAAAATACCTTGTGGAAAATTCAAGGGATCAAAGTGGTCATTGGACGAATGACTATAGTGACTTTTATATCGAAAATATACTGCCGTCAAAATGGAACGTTTGATTCAATAAGATAATGTCGACCGTATGCAGCTGACATAGTGACCAATAACCTTGATGGGGTCCACCATATAGCCCTGACTTAAATCCACTAGAGAGGATTATCTTTAACGTACATATAACATTATAACTTTCCCACTATTCACACTTATTTCTTATCACCTAACACCAATCCTGAATACAACAAACAATTTTATCAATAATATTAAATTTGAACAAGATTTTTTCGATTGTTAACTAAGGTGATGTAACAGACTCATATTACCACTTATCAATAACAAATAATGTGTTATTGCACCTATAGGGTGATGATCGAATTTAAATTTCAAGCAAAATACATTTTGTCCGAAGTATTATCTTGGTTTGGCTTGTACCAAGATAATGTATAGCTTTCATACAAGATAAAGCTAAAAATACACAAATCGGCTCCTAAATTATACTATTTTTACTAAGGAGTATCATGGCAGACATTTTTTTTGACAGATCTCTGCTCACATCGGTTATATCCGTGTTCTTCTTTATTCACTCTCTTCGAAGCTAGCTCCCTCTTTCTCAGAGCACTTGTACAATTTACACATAACCATCACCGAATGACTGATACATTTGAACTACTTTGACAGCAAATACAGTTTTTTTATGGCAAGTCATTCTCAAACGCTGAATTAAGTTTATTTTTGTCGAGTCGTCGACATAACATTCCATTTTTTGACGGACCAAAGTGAATTAAATCCATGAGACGTCAAAGACACAAAACTTTTTTTGTCAAATCTGCCGCCGAGGAGGTAACTCTTAAATTATACTATTTTTACTAAGGAGTATCATGGCAGACATTTTTTTTTGACAGATCTCTGATCACATCGGTTATATCCGTGTTCTTCTTTATTTACTCACTTTACTCACCTCTTTCTCACAGCCCTTGTACAATTAACACAACTATCACCGAACGACGGATACATTTGAACTACTTTGACAGCATATACCCATTTTTCGACGGACCAATCGTCAAATAGTTGGGGATTTATTGTCAAATTTCAGTGTTACCAACTGCTAATTACTGAGAGCCGATGTAGGGAAAGTGTAACAAAACAATTAAGCAATAAATATTATATTTTAATTTAGAAACATACTTTCAATAAAAATATATTTACAAACGAAAAAAAAAAGAGGATCCGGTACAGCTACAAAAATCGTCGACTACTAAATAATATTACCAGATCACTTAGTACAAACAAAATTTATGTAAAAACCTATTGTATATTATATACACGATAAAAATAAGAAAAAAAACTAGGCGAATTTTCGGTGATACCCATTGGAAGATTATTTACACAATTGACCCAGGGTGACCATTTATGGATACACAACACTAATTTTATCAGTATATGTACAAAAATAAGGTTTTTCGTCTACGCTAATCACAGACCTTGCAAAATAAAATAAAAATCTTGAATTAACAGCCAAGTTTCGCGTCAATAATCGCTGCTGCCAAAGATCCAAACGTCATATCGTATTGTTTGCGATTCGCAGCTCCACCAATCAAAACTATAATAAACGTCATTGATTTGACATCTGTCACGTCAATTTTTCTGACATAAGTCATCTTTAATGCTGATCAAATTTCTATAAAGTGAATAAACTGTTCGTTTCCTAGTTGCTCGAATCGAAAAAAAACTTCTACTGCTGACAAACTTGACGTTTTTTGACGCAGCTTGTCAGACGAATGTCTGACAGCATTTAACCAAGGCTAGATTCATTGAAATCAAGTGGGAAAGTAAAAAGAAGTCGAAGAAATAAAATTCACATATTTGATAATATATACGATTACTATGTGTAGCTTACATAAACATACATCGAACAGACTGTGCAAATTATTTAGCACTAAAACCTTCCAAGTTCGGTACCACTGGAAAATATGAAATATCCACCTACGATAAACTAAAAATAAATTTAAATTTGTCAGTCGTTTAATTCAATGACGTCGCCGGCGACACGCCTCGACGCGTTGGATGACGTACTGGGTCCGTTTGCAAACTGACGGGTGTTATCTGGGAAAAAGTTTGATTGGCCGTACAAGCTGAAAAAAATATGTTATATCTAAATGCATAATATATCAAATGTCACTGTCAAAAGTAGACTTTCAGTTGACATATCTAAATGCGTAGTATATCAAATGTCACTGTCAAAAGTAGACTTTCAGTTGACATATCTAAATGCGTAGTATATCAAATGTCACTGTCAAAAGTAGACTTTCAGTTGATATATCTAAATGCGTAGTATATCAAATGTCACTGTCAAAAGTAGACTTTCAGTTGATATATCTAAATGCGTAGTATATCAAATGTCACTGTCAAAAGTAGACTTTCAGTTGTCATATCTAAATGCATAATTTATCAAATGTCACTGTCAAAAGTAGACTTTCAGTTGACATATCTCAATGCATAATATATCAAATGTCACTGTCAAAAGTAGACTTTCAGTTGACATATGTCATTTGTCAAGTAGGGACGTTGACATATGTCATTTATCAAGTAAAAACGAAAGATGAAGTTGCCAGCTCACCTTTGTAGCGTTTGCGGATTAATATTCAAATTTCCTAATACTGATTGTTGCTGTTTTTGGTAAAGGTATTGTTGTTGATAAAGTTTCATCACTTGTTGTTGATAAAGAGATTCTTTTAGTCTGGCTTGGTTCATTATTTGTATTTCTTGGACGACACGTTGATACATCTGCAATTTAAACGTTTTAAATAATTAACAATTGAGTTAATAATTGTCTCCAATACTTACCGACATATCTTGTTCTTCAATCTGAACTTGCAGCTGTCTGACAAGAGCAGGAATAATACCCTTAATCTGTTGTTCGGACCAAGTAGGATTATCCCTTCTAACTATGTTGACAAGCGCTGCGTTTATAGCAGCAGCACTCATATTCTGTATACCAGTAGCACCTGACATTCCATATGCTTGGGCGAAAAATGCGTTGGTACTGGTCGTCGTTTTCCTGAGTACTTTTTCGTTTTCGAATTCCTCCCAAGCGGCTTTTCTTTCTTCTTCATTAAGACCTTCGTCGTGTTTATTTTCTAGAAGGGATTGATGCAAGTGGTATTTGAAAATGACGTTTTCGTATTTTTGTAACATTTCTCCAAGAAGTACGTCCTTTGGAACCATAGGCAAAGGCCTTTCGGTCGGTTCCAGATCGCATTTATACAATTCTTGCAAGTCGTTTTGGTTGTAATGTCTGTCGATTTGTTGTTCGTCGATAACTCTTTTAGAGATGGCTTGTTTTGTCACTTGCCTTTCGTAGATCTTCATTTCCATTGCACCGTAAGTTACAAACCGATAAATATAAGAAGGTTTTGTCTAGAAACAAAAAATAAACGTACCAACAGCTTGTTATTAATGGAAATAAAACTTTAACTCACTTGTCCAAACCTGTATACTCTGTAAATACTTTGTACATCGTGGGAGGGATTCCACGAAACATCGAATATTATCACACGATTAGCTGCTACCAAATTGATCCCCAGTCCTCCAGCTTTGGTGGAAATAAGGAAAAGACGGGCTCTAATGTTTTCAGGGTTATTAAACGAGTCGCACCAATACGCCCTATTGTCACAGCTAGAAGAACCGTCTATTCTAAAATAGTCCAAACCCAACGTCCAACTACCTGCAATCAGAAATACCGAAATCATTTCTAGTGAAGGATGAATCCAAATTTGCTGAAAACACTTTATTTTAGCTACAAATTAGTTAACTCACCTTTAAAACCTATTTTTTCAGTATCACCAGCTTCGGTAGCTTCATCAATTTTACCTAGGAAGTATTCTATACAGTTCAACGCGTACAACGATTGTGAGAACACTAAAATTTTATCACCTATTTCTTCACATTCTCTGAGAATTTCGAATAATAACGTCAACTTTCCGCTGTTTTTAATATTGTCTAATTCGTCACCGTCACAGAACTCTTGCCACCACTCTTTATTCATTTCTTCAACCTCCGAATCGCTATTACTCTCGTTGTTTTCTTTTTCTACAATACAAAACACATTCAACAATTGACATCTGACAATTGACCTATGACAATTGACATCTGACAATTGACTTTTTACTCACTTTGAGCTGCTCTGGCTCTTGTCATTCTGGGTTTTTTCTTCTTTTTGTCGCCATCCGATTCATTGCCGCTGCCTTCGCTGTCAGAACCGGTGCTGGACGTTGAATGAGCCGATACATCCCCATCATCAATAAAATCCTTTAGAGAACCTTCAGATTCCTCTTCATCGTCCCATTTTTCCTTCTTTTCGATACTCTTGTCCTTCATCACTCTCGGATGCGTGCAAATCCTTTGGAGTTCTTGAAAATCGGCGAAAAGGAAAGAGGTTCTATTCGATCCGTCGTTTCGACGAGCGTATTTCTCCATGTAATGTTTGTACAATTTAACCTGAACGTCGGCTAATTTTACGAATAGGACGTATTCGTGTTTCGGTGGAAGGTACGGTTCGAGAACTGCGTAATCTCGACGCTGTACAACGCCATCTAGGAGTTTGTGGAGAACGTGAGACCGTTTTCTAAAATCATAAGTTAATATCAACATTTAAGAATCGGTTTACACGTCATAGAATTATTGCCAAAAGGAGTAAAGAATAAAAATATATATTTTAATGACAATAAACTAGAAAGTGCGCGAGAATCGACGCAGAAGCCAGAAAATGAGATAAAAACAATTATGGCGTCATGTGTCAATGTTTGTTGACGTTTTCAACCATTAATTCTTTATTTAGGAAGGCCGAAACGTTGGTAAAACTGCAAATTTCTATTAATAGAATAAATAATCAATCAAGTTAACGGTTCGAATATGGCAGATTATTTAGAAATGTCAATAAGTAAATCGTAATCGTGACAATTTCATAGGAATTCATGACATACGCATGCGCAGGGAGATTGACAGTTAGAAACAGTTTTAAAACAGTTCGTTACGAAAAAACGCCTCAAGATTTCATTCTATACGCCTGCGCAGTGAGATTGACAGTTAGAAACAGTTTTAAAACAGTTTTTCAAGAAAAAATGCCTCAAGATTTCATGCCATACGCCTGCTCAGTGAGATTGACAGTTATTAACAGTTTTTCAAGAAAAAATGCCTCAAGATTCTATTCCATACGCCTGCGCAGTGAGATTGACAGTTATAAACAGTTTTTCAAGGAAAAATGCCTCAATAGTTCATGCCATACGCCTGCGAAGTGAAATTGACAGTTATAAACAGTTTTTCAAGAAAAAATGCCTCAAGATTTCATGCCATACGCCTGCGAAGTGAAATTGACAGTTATAAACAGTTTTAAAACAGTTTTTCAAGAAAAAATGCCTCAAGATTTCATGCCATACGCCTGCGCAGTGAGATTGACAGTTAGAAACAGTTCGTCACGAAAAAATGCCTTAAGATTTCATGTCATACGTGTGCGCAGTGAGATTGTTTTTGGGATAAGTTGTCATGGTTACCACATATTTAAATTTCTAAATCAGCTGTATTCAAACCGTTTATTTGATTATGTATTCTATTAATTGAAATTTGCAGTTATGCCAACGTTTCGGCTTTCCTAAATAAATAATTAACGGTTGAAAACGTCAACAAACATTGACACATGACGCCATTATTGTTTTTATCACATTTTCTGGCTTCTGCGTCGATTCTCGCGCTCTTTCTAGAAATTTTTGACAGTTTCAAGGCAAACCTTGCGACAATAAAATTACCTCATGAGATCTGTATCGTGTCGCGTCGAATCCGTATATTGCCCGTTTGTGATGGGATTTACGAATCGATTCATATATTCCTTATAAGTACCGAGTAGATTTGGTTTTATAAATTGCACCATACACCAGTATTCTTTCAAGTTATTCTGCAAAGGAGTACCGGTAAGTACTATCCTTCGTTGCGTTTTGATTCGGTTCATGGCAATACTTAAATTGGTTTTTTCATTTTTGAGCAAGTGACCTTCATCGCACACCACTATATCAGGTCCTGAAACAAAATATTTGATAGGCCAACCATTTATGTGGCTAAATATGCCGGAATTAGCTTACCTGGATCGACCATTCCTTCAAGAAATGCCGTTCGCATCTTCTTCGTAATTTTTTTATTGTTCGGATTACTGAGCAGCCTAAACATGTTATAACCGATAATCAAAACGCCGCCATCTTCATGCCACTCGTTGACAATGTACTGCCGTTCGTAGTTCTTTTTAGGCGTCGCTAATTCGTGCACCTCTACTTGTGCGTTACTCGGTACCCATTTTTTAAATTCCGATTTCCAATTCAAAACTGTGTTTATGGGGCAAACGACCATCGCTTTTTTCACTTTCGTTTTTTTGCTGTTCACTAATAAAGTGTGAAGCAACGAAATAACCTAAAAAATAAGCGTATTCGACTCTGCATTTTGCATCTCACTTGTACTTACTTGCAACGTCTTGCCCAAGCCCATGCAATGAGCCAATATACAACCGGAACCTTCGGAATTTTTCATCCTTTCCACCGATTCGAAGCAAGCGTCGTACATGAATTGAATACCGGACACTTGATGGGGTTTTAAATTTTTCACGATTTTTTTGTGGACCTCGAGAGCGGGTTCTTTAGTTTTTTCGTCATAATCCAAAACTACTTTGTCGATTTTAGCGTCTTTTTTTTCTTCAAACATGCGGTTATACTACAATAAATAAACCGAAAGCTTCATATATATGATTAACGGCAATAAGTAATTTTGTAAATCATTTTAACGACATAGTCGACCGCATAACAAACAAAAAGTACTTTAATTGGATGTCAGTTGTCAACTGTCTTAGAATGACATTGACAGTGTTGTAGTGTCAGTTGTCAACTGTCTTAGAATGACATTGACAGTGTTGTATGCCGGACATTTGACGGGGTTTAAAATTTTTCACGATTTTTTTGTGGACCTCAAGAGCGGGTTCTTTAGTTTTTTCGTCATAATCTAAAACTACTTTGTCGATTTTAGCGTCTTTTTTTTCTTCAAACATGCGGTTATACTACAATAAATAAACCGAAAGCTTCATATATATGATTTACGGAAATAAGTAATTTCGTAAATCATTTTAACGACATAGCCGACCGCATAACAAACAATGAGTACTTAATTGTCAACTGTCTTAAAATGACATTGACAGTGTTGTTGTGTCAGTTGTCAACTGTCTTAAAATGACATTGACAGTGTTTTAGTGTCAGCTGTCTTAGAATGACATTGACAGAGTTGTATGGAAGACACTCACCTTTTTCTGTTTCTCGGCGATACGTGCTTTGCGTTCTTTTTCAATGGCCTCGGCTTGTTTGGTCGTTTCTGATAAAGAATGTTTCCCCAATACCTAAAAATTTGATAAAACTGAAATTATAGTCTATTTTTATAATATGAAGATCAGAAATTTTACCTTACGAATATTTTTTCTTGTTTCCACTTCCTCATCGCTTTCGCTACTATCTTTAGCTTTCCTTATTCTCCTTCTTCGAGCCGTTTTTCTGGAAAATATAAAAATAATTAATTTGTGCGATAATGAAAATTATAATCAACGTACTTTTTTGTACTTTCTTCTCCTTCACTCGACTTCTTCGATGCGTCAGAATTTGATTTGTTTTCTTCATCTTCGTTTTTTGTATTTTCTTCATCAGAGTCCGAGACCACCGCTTTGATTCTCTTCTTCGCTTTTCTATAAAAAAAAAAATAGACCAAATAAAGTGAGGAATTATTTTTTATGAAATTCATACTAATGTTACGTACTTGATAAGATCTTTGTTGGATTTGTCATGCTTTTTAGAAAAAGCACCGAATTCTTCATCTGAATCGGAACTTTCTGCCAAAAGTTGCAAAGTTTTCGTATTCATCTCATCATCAACACTCTTATTTTCTTTTATAACTTCTTCATCTGATTCCTGCTTCTTTCGATCATCAGATTCACTATTATCGTTACTACTATTTGTTTTTTTATTGTTTGTATCGTCCTCGACATCTGTATCTTTATTGTTCGAAGTATCAGTATCATTGACACAGTCACCATCATCACTTTTATTATTCTTGTCTACCTCTTCCACTGTTTTATCCAACAAAACTTGTGCAGGCACCTGAAAAATATTGTTTAAATCAACAAATACACTTTTTACTCAAATTGTTCCTAAATCGTGATGTGTCCAGTGCCTCCAACAGGTTAAAGATTTATACTAACCTCGTTTACTGTTGTATCTCTGCCATCTTGTTCTTGAAGCACATTATCTGTCGACAACGGATCATCTACTGCGAGAGGGTCTTCTTCGTTCTCCAATTCTTTCTGTTCTTCTGCATCAGAGTTGTCAGTTTCTTTCTCCGATTTCTCTTTAGTGGCATTTTTTTTATTTAGAACCTTTTTCTTCGATAATTTATCTTTTTCTTCATTGTTCAAATCTTTGACCTCATTTTTACTTTTTTTCGTCTTCGTTTTTTTTGAGGTTTCTTCATTTTCTAATTCCGAATCATTTTTATCCTTCAAGGATTTTTTGACAGACTTTTCTCCTGATTTATTCTCATTTATATCTTCTTCATCAACATCATTCTTAAATCGCACTTTCTTTATTATTATTTCGTCATCTTTTGACTTCAAATCTTTTCCTCCATGCTCCAAATTTACATTCCCAGCATCCGCATTCTTCTTTTTAGTTTTAGATTTTTTTTTAATTGAATTTTCTTCATCCGAATCCCCTTCACTTCCTGTGTTTTTATCAGTTCCTCTTTTTCGGTTCCGTGAACTCTTTTTTGATACTTTAACTCCTTCTTCGTCATTGAATGTTTTCGTTTTTTTCTTAAAAGATTTGTCAGGGTCGCTGGACGTTTCATTTTCTGTACGTGTCCTTTTGGATCTCCTCAACGATTCCAGCTTCTCGGAACTACATCATATATGAAAAAAAATTGAAATATAGAACAGATTATTAATAAAAAGAACCTGAAATTTTAATAAACTAGAAGTCTACAAACAATTATCAATTAAATTTAGTTTATAAATAAAAATTTTGAATTGTAATTAACATTTAAAAAATTATATAACACTTCTACCTTATAATATCAAAATATTCTTTATTTCTGTAATAGACTTCCTTCAGTTTTGCACATTGAAATAAAGGTAATGGAACATACACTTTGCTATTTAGCTTGGCGTCATCCATCTTGCAGCTTCGACCCAAACTGGTTCTGGTTGACTTTCTTTGTGGTTTTTCCCTTTCAGAATCACTGGTAGAATCTGAAATAACTTCCACTTGGGTTTTGTTTTTAGAGCTCTCTAATTTCTTTTTTTTGAAATCGTGGAATATTTTTTTGTATTTATCTGTAACTTTACATTTTGTTTTTAATCTTCTTGATTTTCTGCAGTTACTATCTGATTCAGTATCCGAGAGTTTTTTGGAATCATTATCTTCGTTTTGGTTTGAATCTTCTGATTCAGAAGAGTCTGGTTTTTGTTTTTTAATAGTATTTTTAGTCACGATTTTGTTCTTCTCACTATTCGTTACATTATTCTCATCATCTGAGCTGGATAAAATTATAACAGAAGTATCAAATTTCACAGACTTTTTATGTTTGTCTGGATCAATCAACTTATTTAAATCTACTAATCGAATCAGTGATCTTCGTGGCTCTTGATTTTCTAAGTTTTCAATTTTATCCTCTTTATCTTTAGATAGACCAATATTTTCAATATCACTCTCATTTTCTGTATTT
This sequence comes from Galerucella nymphaeae, assembly GCA_963978555.1. NCBI lineage: Eukaryota > Metazoa > Arthropoda > Insecta > Coleoptera > Chrysomelidae > Galerucella > Galerucella nymphaeae. The sequence goes on along the minus strand of OZ021706.1, from coordinate 23,410,368 downwards.
AATTTTGGTGTGCCATTTTGATCATTCTGTAATGTACCCATATTCTCATCACTACAATCTAAAATAATAGTTATTATTAAAATTCATTGGAAATAATTTTATTACAAACCCAAGTTTCTGAGGATGATCAATATTAGCAATATTACTTACCAATGTTTGAAGAGTCTTCTTGAAGTACATCATTTTGCTCATTATTTACACTATAATCAGAAACTAAACCATTGCTAAGTATACTGTTAGGCACTGCAGTATCATTTTCTTCACATTCTTTATTTTGGTTTTTCTGGTACTTGGTGTAAAGTTCATAAAAATTTTCCTTGAGGTTTTTAGACAGAACAAATAGTTCATCAATAAATTCTTTAGACTTTTCAATCGGATCACTGGGATTATCGTTATTCAAACATAATTCTATATCGGAATTACCAAGCAATTCCTTTACTTTCCAAAAACCATCTAGAACGTTGGAAATAATTTCGTCTTTGGACATCTTATGTGATTATTTTTCTCTAAAATGGAATTCAATTTAATTATTTATCAAATGAAGTAGTACCGTCAAGCCAATGCTTGAATGCTAAAAACAATGGTAAATATTTCCCGCCAACAAGCAAATTGTTGTAGGAATTTTAAGGCATACTTTATCAATTATTGGATTGTAAAAATCAATACACGTCATCCAGTAAACATTTCAAATAATATTTCTTACCCAAAAATGTATGAAAACAAAATTAATCCCTACACCTACAAATCAGCGCCATTTTCTATGATTAAAGCCTGTGTCTAGTAGTTAGTTGAGTTGATCTACCACACATGTCAAAAAAAAACATAGCTGACGCTGACACAAACTCTGACATGATCGAGTTCGGTGGTATCAATTCACAAAAGTGTAAATACTGTACCTATTGGTTATGCAACATATCTCACTAGAGCGAAGGTTCACTTGCAGTAAGTTTTATCTAGAATATCATTGGTTGAGTTGTGAAATAGGCAGTGGGCACAGTAGTGTGTATTCCAATGAAATCTTGTTTTTCAATCGCAGAACGTGGGAGTTATTTTCTTTATATTAATTAAGACAATATATTAAACAAGACTAGAACAAGATACTTTTTGGTATTTCATGACTTTAGGCAGCTAGCGACCTTGGTGGCACTCAGCTGGTAGAGTGTTTACCTGAGTGAGTTTGGTTGTTGGCTGTTGGAAAGAAAAGTGCGATGGCTGCTGGTTGTTGTGGTACAAAGAAGCAAAAATTGAATAATTCTTCGAGCGTTCCATCGTGTAATGGATCTTCCGTAGTACCGAATGGAATCAGCAATGGCCTGGGAACTGTCGCTTTACCAGAGATGTGTTTCTTTTGTTTCGACGTTCTCTATAGTCATTTATATAACCTCGCTCCTCCAAAGAATCCATCGTTTAGTAATGATGCATAGTAAGTTAATTTTCCTCTGTAGGTAAATAGATTCTGTTTTTTGTATAGAAATTAAATTTAGAAACTGACGATTTGGGTCATTGAACTCACGAACTTTGTTCACTTTCCTTTGTTTAAGGGTTGCGTATAGATTTCTGTATGTATGAACAATAACACGGATGAATTTATTGCAAATACTGATGCATATTTCCAAGGTGTTTTAAAATAATTGTATTTAAGATTAGCAATAGATTTTTATCATGGCTCTTAATTTGAAAATAAATATCTGGGAATAAATTTACGAGAATAGATAAATTTTATAAAGAATGTCGTCTAGTTATTGTATTTTTGTTTTCAAGGTTAATTTTGATGAACTAATTTATTTATATGACCTTTTAAAACTCAATTTTTGTTATGGTAATTGATATTTAATTGAAAATCCACGAAAACTGTTTGAATCTGTAATTTTCTGTTTTTATTAGACAGACCACATGCGCAAGTTTTTAGCTGCCCAGAATAAATTCTGGTTCATATAACAGTTTGTATATCATTGGAATATTGAATATAATCATTTGAACTGGCAAAAAATAAAAACATCTATAATTTCAGCCCTTTATTTGTGACATGGAAAATAGGGAAAGATAAGCGATTGCGAGGATGTATTGGAACGTTTAATGCCATGAATCTCCAACCAGGGTTAAGAGAATATGCTATTACAAGTGCTGTAAAAGATTCTCGATTCAGTCCAATTACTCGAGATGAATTTCCAAAACTTAGTGTTTCAGTGTCAATTTTGAGACATTTCGAAGACGGAGATGACTACTTGGATTGGCAGGTCGGAATACATGGAATAAGAATCGAATTTTTCAATGAGAAGGGAAACAAGAGAACTGCCACTTATCTACCAGAGGTCGCATCAGAACAAGGTGAGATAGGTTATTTTTTTTACTGTTATTCACCTTTGGTAAATGTTTTTTTTTGTTAGGCTGGGATCAGCTGCAAACCATAGACTCTCTTTTACGAAAAGGAGGATACAAATCAGTGATATCTAGCGAAGTGCGCCGTACAATAAAACTGACTCGTTATCAAAGTGAAAAGATAACAGTGACTTATCAAGAGTATATGAACCATTGGAACAATCAAAGGTGCTAGCAGTTAGTGTGGGGGTGTCCAATAGTACCACCCCCACATCTGCCGCCTCCACAACCATCATCTTACACCGCAGTGCCCACTTTCTTAATGGTGCAGCCTCCACTTCCGATTCCGACCTACGGGCCTCCAATGATGGGGTCGTCTGCCCATGCTACACTGCCCATGTGGTGGGACACATATCCAGGTCCTTCTTATCGACAAGAACTACCTGGATTGTCGACACCAGAATCTCAGTATAACGTCTATCATAATTTTTTCCATAAACAAAAGTGACCAATCAGTTGTTAGGCCAATCGGTGCATGGAAAGAAGGTAAACAAAGTCAGTCTTGAAAGGTATTCGTCCCACACTATTCGATTAATTAATGCTTAAGATTTTAAATATTTGGTGCCTTTGTATTTAACAAAATTAACAACATTTCTAAATCTAGAGTTTCATATTTGGATTTGCAGGAAAACCCTTAGGTACTACTTGATCTACAGTTAAAGGAAATTTAATTTTCTTTATAATAATTGACCTTATAGGAGACTGTTCTGGGTTTGATAATCACAAAGATACACTTTTGATGTATTTTCACACAGTTTTATTCATAATAAATGCATAAATCTTAACCTAACCTTCAACCACGTGTTTCATTAGTTCTGTTCTTTCTGTCCACTGTCACTTGTCCTGTCAGTTACAACACAGACATAGAACACACAAACCATAGACAAAATATACTCTGTGGTAATGGTAATGCCAACTTAATTTAAAAAATAAACATTTGGAACATTATTATTTATAAAATTCACCAAAACTTCGATCCACTCACCGATTGGTCTGTATTTTGTTATGTTGTGCTCTTAGCCATGGTAGATTTTGTTTAATAATGTTAAGTCTTTGTCTATTACCACAATAAATATTAAAAAAATACATTTTCGGGAATATTTTACACCCAGTATATGAAAAAAAATTATAAAAAATTGAAACATATCAAGAGATACATGAGCTTCACTTCACTTCTTCAATTTTTCTCTCCAATATGTCTCTTCCTCGAATATTAGACCTAAATGGAAATTGGTTGAATTATTGTTTAAAAAATATACTGGGTGTAATATCCATGAGTACTGGCTTATCAATTTTAAAATTTAATGAATCAATTACATGGTTACTTATACTAAGAAAGGTTTAGTATGAATTGACACCAATATTCTTTTAAATCTTGGAGCTAGCATTTAAACTATTCATACTTTGATACACCCTGTATTAAAATAATTTACAGAAATGATCCTATATCTTTCTTAGTATAATACAGTCGACTGAATCAAACATGAGCCCTGGTGGGCGTGTCCATGTCGATGTAATTGTATTTTTGTAGTAACAATCGATATTTTGAATCGATTACCAAATATCGATACCTTAAACGTCAACTGTTAAAAGGTATGTAAAAAAAGTCAAACTTGCTAATAATTTAACTCTAAATATTAATAAAAATATTTATATTGGACCAAAAATAAAATAAAATCATCCTCACATTGACAACAGTGATTCAGACACTAAAAATTGATAAAGTTTTGTATGTTGATGAAATCACTCGGTCATATTATTTCGATTATGTTGACAAATTACTAATGTACGTTCGTTAACAGTAGCTCCTGATTGGCTGGTTGCGTTTAGTTCGCGTATTTTCCGGGGCTCATGTTTGCTTCTGTCGACTGTAGTTTTTTTTAACGTTTTTTCTTAAAATAAGCGGGTGTTTTTTTTACTGATGATAATACTTTTGTACTTTAAGAAAATCAAATGTGGATTCATAGACCGCTATTAATTAAGGTGGTAAAGTAATTCACGAAGGAATTAGGAATCATCACTAAGAATTGTTAAAATTGTGTCTTCTTTTAAAAAAAAATTACAAAGAATCAAAAATGAATTTTCTATTCTTTCTACATCAATTGTTAAATAACAGCTCATTGTGTATACCAAATGTGTTCAAAAAGAACTGTATACAAAACTTATAAATAAATATATAGGGTGGATTAATAATATAGTGCAACGAAAAGTCATAAATTCATTCTTTGCATTCTTATTATTTTGACCTACCCTGTTGAAGTCTTTTATGAGAATATTTCCAACACCAATTTGTTCATTAAACTTGTATCTCATGTTACATAAAATCTTTTCAATTATTGGTAAATATATTTTTGTTAAACTGTCATTTTATTTCATTGATACGTCGTATGAGGTATGAAGATTTTTGACACTCCCTGATGAAACAGGGAACAACAAAAGGTCATGGCTAGAAAAAGGAATTTACAGGGGACACACAAAATTCCATATAGAGACATCTACACTAATCTACAGGTCTAAATAAAAGTAGTTTTGTGAATATTCGGAGCCTGTTTTATGAAATAACCATATTAAAAGTTGCTGGAATATTTTATCATAAACTTCGTTCTGTTTCAATAGATAAAGCTAGAAATACACGGGTAGCAACATTTTGTTGCGACTCACTGAAAATTCCACATTTCATTCGGTACCTACTGACGATCCACGTAGCCTTATATTAATGCAGTTACTTGTACTCCTGGCACAATAAAATGGCGCTTAATATACATGTATTGCTGTCAGGTTAAAACCGCATTAACTCCTAGTGTGTGAGGCCCCTAACATATAACTTGATACAAAGGGTTGGGATGCAAGATTTTTGAACATTTTTGTATACATATCTACATAATAAAAAATACAGCTCAAAAGTATGAAGTTTCTCATAAAGTACTGAGAAAAAGATCAAAGTTAATTTTATTTAAAAAATCATTATTCTTATATCAAGTCTAAGAGGCATGTTTTTGTTATATTTCGTTAGTACTTAGTTTTAATATTATTAAACATGTCATATTATGTGAATTAATAAAATATAGAATGGAAGTGATGAAGAGATATGGTTTTATTTTTTAGTGGACAAATTTAATTCTATATTTTATTTACATTGATATATTATTTTTTAGTTTGAATTTATTAATAACAACATAAATGGTCTGTGAATCTTAATATAAACTTTTTGTTTCATTTTTGCTAAATATTGGCTTCGATATTTGTTGTATTTGCTATATTTTACTATGAATAAATACATAAAATGTTTCGTATCTTTGAAGTTTTTTTTCCATAAATTTATGGTTTATAATAATTAATAGTTATCATCCTGGTCTGGAATAAGAAAACTAAATAACACTCCCTCACCTCTACTTAGTTTCTGAGGAGAGTCTCCGAAACTAGTAGCTCCTTTAGTCCTATTTCCCGGAGGAATTTTAGGATATCTGCAGGCTTCAACTTAGGTAAGTATTCCTCTTCTATCCAGTAATATCCCAGGTACTGTGCTCTAGGATTCTGGAGTACTGTGCAGTTGGAAAGTATGTGGATAGAGGTTTCTTCCTCCAGTATTTTGATCTTTTTCAGGTGCCCATTCAGGCGACAATGTCCCGTTAGGATCCCTGTTAAAACTCTTAGCGCAGTTTTACTTTGATCTCAACAGGTTGTAGTCACCCAGAAGAATCTTTGATTGTCTAAGCCCTACTAGATCTTTCCAATGATCAGATCTTCTCTTTTTCTTTCTGCTTCTCCTATTTCTTCCAATTATTATATTGGGGCTGATTCCGCAAAAGGGTTCAGGCCTCCAGAAAGTTATTATAGTCCCCCTCTTTGCTAGTTCATCTGCTATTAGGTGACTATATATTGTTCTCGCCTAGTTCATTTAGTGTGTCTAGGCATTCCTACACAACTTTGGAACTGATTACACAAGATTACACCCTGTTGTTGATTATATTTATCAAACGAATCAGCTGTTTTCTATTCAAATTTTTAATTTATTTCAAGATTGATAATTACAAGTAAATATAATTATAATATTTCCTATTAAAAATATATCAGTGATCATATATGAGATAAGATTAAAAAAATACTAGTACCTAGTATATATATTGTTGATTAATCCTATTAATTATTACTTTATATTTCTTTCAAAATGCATATCATTAGAGAAGCATTATTCATTTTAATTTTGTATATAAATTTTGAATTGTCGCTATCTTCAAATATTGGAGATGAACTTATAGGAGTAGCAGTTGTGAGTATTTAAAAAATATGCACATATATTTATTCAATGGAAATATCTTCAAATTAATAATCTACAGAGTGATTGCTTTTTTTTTGTTTAGCTTCTTTTATAATCTCATTGTATGAAAAAAAAATTATCTCTAAAGTGTTATAGACATGGAAATCGAAGTCCCGAAGAGTCTTATCCTACTGACACTTATTTTGATCCAAAATATTGGCCAGATGGTTATGGACAGCTGCTTGATGTAAGTATATGATTGTGTATGTTCATATTTATTTCAACTGGAACTAAAAAAAAAGTGATATAGTTGTCGATATAAGTTAATTAATTTTTTCAGGAAGGCAAGGTTAATCAATTTAAAGTTGGAAAATGGCTACGTTCCAGATACAATGGATTTTTATCTGAAAAATATTCAGTCAACGAAATCTATGTAAAATCTACAGATATCGATAGAGCTCTAGTATCAGCTGCTTCTAATCTAGCAGGTTTATATTACCCAATAGATCAAACGTATCCAAACTGGCCGGAAACTTTGCCTTGGAATCCAGTTCCTATCCACACCGTTAAAAAATCCAAGGATAATATTTTAGCGTTAAAAAAGAAATGCAAAGAATACAGTAAATTTTATAAAAAAGTTTTAAATTCAGAATACTTAGCGAATGTTTTAAAAGAACATGAAAGTCTGAAAAGATTTGTTGAGAGCAAGACAGGCTGGAATATTACTGATATTGAATATTTTAAAAAGCTTTATTCTGTTTGGTATGTTTATAGGATGCACAACGCTTCATATATTCCTTCATGGGCTTCTGAGTTGGATCAAAAAGAGCTAGCATATTTAGCTGGACTGTCTTTTTCTCTGAAAACTTCTACTACTCATTTACAGAGACTTTTTATAGGACCTTTTTTCAACTATCTCAACGAATTTTTTGATAATGTTATCCAAGGAAATACTCCAAAGTTTTTAATGCTTTCTGCGCATGATACAAATATAGTGGCAATTTTGAATACGTTTGGGTTCTATGACAATCAACCACCTCAATTTTGTTCCATGATTATTTGGGAACTGTATAAAACATCTGATGGAGGTGTTTATTTGAAAATATCGTTTCGTGAGAATTGGGAGACTGAAGATTTAAAGGAAATTAAAATTGGTGATTGTTCAGCTGAATGTAGCTACAATGATTATAAAGATGCTTTTAAATCTATAACTATTGATAAGGATACTTGGAAAATAGAGTGTGAATCAGATTGAAAATAATTTTTTTACTTTTAATTAATAAATATTGGAAAAATCAAACTATTTTTTTATAGCAGTGTTAAGTGTGAGAAGATCCAAGTAATCTACATAGTAGGTAGATTTTTATTAGGGATACAGTGCCCAATCTAAATCTTCACATACTCCTTATTTGCATGATTTCAATGGCAAAAAATATTTAAAATGTGGGTGCCTACTTCAAATTTGATAAGATTAGAATACTCTTAAATTGATTGTTTTATTAGTAATCTCCATACAATTAATTGCGGACTTGTCAATTCAGGATCTTAAAAAATGAGATACAATTTATTGAAATTTTCTTTGATTGTACTTTTATGTATAAAGTCTATTTTGTCTGAATCAGTGGAGGAACAAAGTGAAGATGAACTAGTGGGAGTTGCTGTGGTAAGTATATAGTAAATTTATTATTTTAAACTTGTAGGCGGAGGTAAACTAAACCTAGACGATAAGATAATGAAGGTAGTTGAAATATCGATAGCAGATTTGCAAATTCTAGCCAACTTACAGGGTTAATTTTAAAATAATCTCGATTATAAATGTTGGTTGGAACAAAGGAAATATTTATGATACACGTAAAGACTTTGGATAACAGAAGTAATCAAATGAAAAGGTCGGCAAAGGGATCGAGCATGTGATTTTGGACAAGCTAACAGATTTAAACCGTATGAATGATGATAATAATGAAAAAAATTGTTTTTAAAGATTTTCAGACATGGAGATAGAGCACCAATAAGTTCTTATCCAAATGATCCATATCTGGATATAAAATATTGGCCAGATGGTCTCGGACAATTGTTAGAGGTAAGTTAGATTTGTTAGTTTAATTGTAAAACAATCAATTGACTTTTGTTTGTGTTCCAGAAAGGAAAAATCAACCATTTCAACTTGGGAAGGTGGTTGCGATCGCGTTACGATAACTTTTTGTCTCAGCAATATTCAGTTTCTGAAATTTTTGTGAAATCTACCGACGTTGATAGAACTTTAGCATCAGCTGCTTCGAATCTAGCAGGATTGTATTATCCAGACGATGAATCAGAGCCCAAATGGCCTGTAAACTTACCTTGGAATCCGATACCAATCCACACTGTTCCAGAGAAAAGCGATGAAATTCTAACAATGGAAAAACCTTGTAACAAGTTTAAAGAATTATTGTATGAAACTTTGAATTCAGAGACGTTTAAATATATTCTAAAGCAGCATGAAAATATAGTAAAATTTGTGGAAAGTAAGACGGGTTGGAATATAACGGATGTTACACATTTCCAGGGTCTTTGGACAGTTTTTTATGTCTACAAGATGCATAATGCTTCGTATTTACCTGATTGGTTCAACGAATTGGATGAAAACGAGCTCAAATACTTAGCAGGTCTTTCTTTTAGCACTGAAACATTCACTCATGCTTTACAGCGGCTCAGAATTGGGCCTTTTTTCAATTATCTAAATAATTATTTTGATGGTATATACAATGGAACGAATCAAAAATTTTTAATGCTTTCCGCACATGATACAACTATAGCTTCCATTTTGAATACGTACATGTCGTATGACTATAATCCCCCGGAATTTTGCTCAATAATTATTTGGGAATTGTACCGGACTTCTAGCGGACACGAGTATTTGAAAATTTGGTTCAAAAGAAACTCCGAGACAGATTCTTTGGAAAAAGTTACAGTTGGCAACAGCGCAAATGTGTGCAGCTACAACGTTTATAAACAATTTTTAGACGGAATAGCCGTTGATAGTGAAACTTGGGAACAAGAGTGCTTTCCAAGATAGGATACTTTTTAATAACAATTTCTATATTACTCTTCTAAACAATAAATTAACATAAACAAACTAATAAAAATCTTAATCCATTAATTCTCTTCTTTTTCTTTTTTTACCATTCATTACTATGGGTACAAACATAGCCATAGTAGCAGGAATAAGTCCTGCTCCTACTCCTGCTAAAACAGCTCCACTGTCAGTACTCCTTGAAGCGGCTTCGCTAACAGCTTTCACAGTTTCCTGCACCTTCTTTCTTTTTTTCAAAGTTACAGGACGTTTTCTTTTTTTCTTCAAATTCTGCAACTTTTGCATTTTCTTCTGAGCTTGCTCTACTGATTCGAAAGTTGATTCAACTTGTAGTAAACCACCGTGAGATGTCGTCATGCTTATCTTCGAGTCTTTCGAAGGAGGAAGCACCGTTAACTGTACAGATTTGTGTTCGTCGACTTGCTGTGGTAGAATTTTGATAGCCCTTTGTTTCTTTGGATATTTGTAGCCTTTGCTAGTTGATAGAAGTACCCAGTTGCCATTACCTACAATAAAAATGGTGAAAACCAAGTATTAACCGAAGCCAGGGAGCAAAATTTTTTTTAAAATAGCTAAAATCAAAACTTGAACAAGCTTAAATATAATTGGCAAAATTCTGAACTTTGAGAACTTAAAAAGAAGTGCACTAGACACTAGAACGTTTTTTTATTGCAATAGTAAATCATTTCTCACCTGTAAATGGGTGTGTTTCTGGATAAAGCTCAGTTCCTTGCCTTCTATTATAATCTGGGTCAGTTTTAGGAAAATCAGGAGGTAGTCCATCTGTAATAATCATATTGTTGCTACCAGCAGCATTCTGTTTCTGTAAATCTCCCAAATTTGTAGATAATCTGTCAGCAAAAATGGTATTAACATTTTGATGCTTTATATTTCCGAAATTATGATCATCGTAAACATTATTGTGCTTCTGTATTGTGTCATAGCTGTTCATGAATGCACTTTGAGGTTTGTGAACCACTGGTTTTTTGTATCGATTTTTAATTTTATCGAAATTATTTTCATTCGGAGATATTATCTGGTAATCATTCGAACTTATAGGGTATTTATACTTTTGATAATTATGTAATGTCGACATTTCCACTTCGCTTTCTACCGGAATATCTTCTACTGGAAGATTAAAAGAAAATTCGGTGGGTTTTTGTTTGTTACGCCATTTTGACACATGGGATACCGACCAAGGTATCGGTTCCAACGATACCCACCCCTTCTGATTTTCGAAAGGGTATTTGGGCTTCTGCGGATTCTTCAAACTCCAGCTCTTTTTATCTTTTGTTTCTTCTTTTTCTTCTGAAGGTATATTCGAAGCTTCAGTGACATTTCTGTACTTTTCGTTTCTTATTTTGTCGGCATAGCTGTCTAAAAATTTTTTAAGCGCCGAAGTAGAAAATTTGTTGTCTTGGTCAGCGTCATCGAAAGTGGTTACTTTATATGGGCTCGTCGAAGATGAAATTGTGTAAGTTTCAAATGCTGTTTGAGGTTTTCTTCTGTTCCATATTGAATCGCCTTCTAGGATCGTTATATCTGATTCTGGTTGGTTAAATCTAAAATATATAAAGATAAAGAAGAATTGCAATATTTTGATGGGAAAGATTAATAGTCCAGGGTCGATAATTTTTAAAACCAAAAAAAATCATAATAGGATAAAACCCATTAGAAAAGGAGGGAAATATGATAAAAATGAAAGGAAAAATAATTTACGGGCGATCTGAGGTTGGGAAGGGGATGGGGGTGAGTTTTTAAGGGTAAAAAACGGTTTTTCTCGATTTCCAGCAAAACTAAAAGTCCTATCGAAAAAAGTCGAATGGAAAAGTTGTAGATAATAAGAAGATCTAAAACTTTTGTATTCACACTTTTTTCACATAACCTCAAAATTTATGTGAAAAATTCAAAAAACCAAGTCTTTGGTTTTCAATTTTTATCTTTTACAAAAAAATTTTTTTTTTAACGAAATTTTGTGAAAACTTACCTTTTTATGTCCCAAATACGCTGTAATTTATTTAATTAAAAATATTCATTTTTTCACCTTATTTTGAATTAATATCGAAAAAACACCCTAATTTTCAATCGAAAATTCACCCGTCAAAATATCAGCTTTTTTCAATAAGTTGGTGTGGTTTCTGTTCGTTGAAATCTCTACTTTCCGATGGTGAAAAAAAAATATATGTTACTATGGTAAATCTTCTCAGAAAACGCAAAAATTAAAAAAACTCGAATCCGTTTTTTGAATCATTATGTAAAATTTTGAGCAATTTATTAAAATTTACACTTTAATTACTAAAAATTTCCTTTCATTTTTATCATATTTCCCTCCTTTTCTAATGGGTCAATATGTAGCACCAGGTTGAATCTAATGTTAGAAGAAATGATGCTTTATACGCAAAAGTGCAAAATCTCGAATTTAGAATAGACACATCAAGTTTTTAAACAATTTAAAAAAAATTATAACAAACATATTCTTTTTACCTTGAATGCAATTCTCTTTTCTCCGTAATTTCAGCGCAACACACACAATTAAATGCAAAAATGAAAACGATAGAGATGTATTTCGGGAAATACATTTTACAAGGTCAACTCCTCAACCCTGACTGAAGACATTCACGTTTAACATTCCATATAACAATAGTAAATCTAAGTTTCCGCCACAATAAATTCAGATCTAGTCCATGCTCCTTCCAGTCGTCGTTTAGGAAAATGTCATATTTTTGTTGCTTTCACAGGGCCGTAATTATTAAGCTTTCACCTTTCATTCCGTTTTTAATACATAGACTTATTTATTTTCTTTTTAATAACGAAAATTACATAGTCACTAGTAAGATGGAGGTGACCTTGTGTCAACCTTATTGCAAAATATGGTGCCGATATCCCTAGGAGTCTGCATTATAGGTTTCTTCAGCCGACTGGTCTACCCATTTCAAGTTAATTTAAGTGATTGAGCTAGTCATGACCTGTTCTTTGGTGAGTAGAAAGTAATGTATAATTGAATGATACAAAAAAGAATAAACTCATGCAAATAAAAAGATTTCTCTTGATTCGACCACAAAGCGTGATATTTTCCTGGTGCAATTATATTAATAACTTACATTTGGTCTCTTCTTAATGACTATTTTCTAACCAAAGTATAAAAATTGTCATTATGCTTACTCTATTGGTCTAAAAAGAAATTTTTATCGATACAAGGTGGACTAGGTATATAATTTATAAAAGTTAGTTGGTTACTGTAGGCAAGGTGAGTTAAAAAAAATTCACAAAATAAATAACCATCTTTTTATTCGAATAAAACATCAAAGACAGTATATTTAAAAAATCACGGGAACAAATAACTAATAGGAACATGTGATGCAACAGCGTTAAGAATAGAAGCTGCCACAAATTTAATTGTTGCTATAATTGTTGGATTTATTTCTTGTAGAACTGACTCCCATTCGGTGTTTAGAACCTCATGAGTTGATTTACCTAAAAGTATTCAGAATTACAATAAATAATATTGAAAATAAACAAAGAAAGTGAGGTTATAAGCCAATGTCAACGTATAGTTCATATAAAACCCTTTCTTGGTGTGCGTCATTGATTGTGACGTACCTACATCTGGTTTTTGGGTATGTCCTTTATTTTATTAGAAGTTTTGACATGTAACTAACCTCAAATTTGATAAATAAAATGGAGAAGAGGATAAAACTAACAAAAAGGTAGGTTTATACTCACTGAGCTGTTCATTTCCGTTAAACAAATTTTCGAATAAAAAGTACACCCTCTTCATATTATAGGATAGTATAGTGTCATCTAATACCATCTGTATGTACTCATATTCTCCTTTTTTGATTGCTTTGTAAGCTAGTGTAACATCTATAACTGGTTCCTCTAAAACCAAATGCATACTTAGTTGCTAGAACGTATTTTGCCAGGGTTAATAGTTTTTGTAAACAGTACCAGACCGGTCCAGATCTGTTCTGGAGATATGGACTCCAGCTCCCAGGTCTGTGTCAGTCTTGGATCCGTCTGACTGCCTGCTTCCAACCAATCTCAGGTTAGCTGTAGGTACTTACCTAAGGTTATGTTGGTCTGCCCATTTCCTTTCAAAGGTAGTACATTTATTTTACCGTCCATTTCATATTTTCCTATGATTTGAATTTGAGGACATTTAAACTTCAATATTAGTTTGTTGTTTTTCAAGTCGGCTCTGAAAAACACGTTTCTTTAAGTATAATCTATAATAAAATGGAAATGTAAAGTTCTTAATTTAATTATTAATGATGCATGGCTACCGAAATCCGCTTAACCATATTTTTATTTCTATAAATATATTAATTATTATAATATTTAGCTTACTTAAAGTTCAGTATGTCAGAGTATTCCAATCCCCATAGAGAAATATCTTTAATGGTGATATGCAAAGTTCCGGATTTCACGTCTACTTTATCAAGTTTTAGCGGCTTGAAACTTGGAATGCTATATTTTTTAACTCCATTTACAATATGAGGTAAGCCTGCTCGAGCCGATGCTAAACAGCACTCATCAAAGTTGGGATCATCTCTTCGACAGGCAGTTAAATATGGAGCTAGAATACAACATTAATATTTTGTCAAATTGAAACATTTGAACTTATTGGACCTGCCAATAATGATTTTCAGCAATTTTGCGTGCATATTTTAAGGATGGCACTGTATACAACTCTTTTTTTGGACGATGCCTCATTGTGATTAATTTAAACGTGATAATTGTTTGCGTGCATTTTAATGCAAGATATTGACCTCATAAAAATACTATTTGTAGCTATTTTTACTAATTGTATATATAGTGTGATCCAGTGATACTTTCTGTATCATTATTATACCGTATGACCCAATATTTCATGTTTACGAATTCAATCTTTAAACAATTGTTTTTGTTAAAATTATTTTCAAAATTTGAAGGTTATATTCATGCTCACTGGAGATAAAGCAAGTCAAACTGGTTTAATAAGTTGTTTTCGTTGAGGTCATACTTTTTTTTAAGGTTATATTTTGCGAAGCAAGGTTCAGTCAGCTCGGGCTCATCTTCGGAAATGCTGCTACACAAATAAGTTGACCCTAACAAAGTAAAATTAATTTTTGTAGTTCTGGATATTTATCACCACTTCAATTTTATCCAGAGCCTTTCACTGAAAACTTTAGATCTGTGTAATCACTGATCACTCGCGCTAGCTTGTACATCTAACAATCTTAGGCTGCTAAAAGCTCATTTTCTGCCTTTCTGACACAATTTACTATAATTTGAGCTAGCAGTATTTTTCTAAACAAGCTTGTAATTGACCAATACAGTTGGGACATTTCAAGTTGACATTATTATCATTTAATTTCATACAAAAGTATAATTCACAAGAAAAAATTATTAAAGGGGTAGGAAAGTCTAGAATTTAAAAAATATTTATGGGGGGCTCTATTTTTTGAAATAAATTTTTTTAATAAAAATAATGATAAACTCAATGAAACTTTTTGAAGTTGAATTAAAACAATTACAAAAATTCTAAACCCTCACCTATTTTATACCAACAAACTCCCTAACAATACTTACGAAGATGTTTGGGTCCTGAAGCTGTCAAAACTTCACTGATCAATCCAAAGGCAAAAGTCGCGATCAAGGCTGCCCACATTTTGTTACAGGTTACAGTAAACAAGATCTTTCAATACTAAAAGCTATTTTACCAAAATTCTTTATATATCCACCTTCTTTGTGGATATTACAGGGTAATTCGTCGATTTGTTATTAATAAATAAAACTATTATCATAACCTACAAGGCCACTTTCATAATTATTTGACAAATACAGCCTTAATTTTTTTTATTTGACCACATTTATCGATATTAATGAAAAAATATTTGATTTTAATTTTTAAGAAACTAGATTTTCGTGTACACGATGTTTAGTGAGTCACACATTATTTTTCTTTCGACAATTCTTATGACTTTTTTTTGTAATCGAATGAATAGTTCAAGAAACAACCACCTTTGAAAACGGCGGTTATTATTAATACTAATAGTTAAGGTAATGTATTCCTGTAATATACAAGCAATATTAAAGTGATAACCACTAATTGCTGTCATATTAATAAAGTAAACATGTTCTTCAAACAATAGAAAATGATATTTTTACCGGGATAATACATTTACGAGTTTCTAATGAAAATTAATTAGAGCATGAGCATAGTTTTACTGATTATGGCTGTAAAAACATAGTTTAGATCTTAATTTGGATCAACAAGTATATTTATAAGGTGTTAGGATGTGCTTCAAAAGTTATGACTCTGGGAAACTTTAAGAACTACCAAAAATTAATGTAAGTCTTTTAAAATAAAGATGCAAAAACAGATATTGGCAATATGAATATGACAATGAAAAACTGCGAAATCTGTGAATTTTTTGACCTTTAATATTAGTATATTTATCATAATTTCGAAATTTTGGATATTGACTAGAGTCTGTAACTAATTTCAAAGTCATTGAGACGAAATCAATAGTACCTAAATTAAAAAATGTTTTCGGGTTATCAACACTTTAATTAACATTTAAAAACAAATTAAAAATACCACTTAAACAACCTATAAAAGCAAAAGAAGTAATTAATAATGTTTGCGAGTTTAAAAATTAAAACCAATATTTATGTTTAATTTTATTGGTCTAAGCCGTTGATATTGATTGTTGTATTATGTAGATTTTTTTTATTTATACTAAAAAACAAATAAAAAGGTGCTAAGTCGTCTATTAAGAAATATGAATTTTATTATTCAATTATTTCTAATGCAATTATTATTGTAACCTTGATAGCATTTTTATAGTCATTATTATATAATATTATAGTTTGAATCTTATACAGCTTTAAAGTAATAGTTATTCATGTACAGAGATACAAAAAGAAATGTCCATTATATCTGGTTAACGAAACAAATATTTACGCGAAGAAGATTATTATTTATTAAAAAGATTTTAGATCAAAAACCTGTTTTTAGGAAATCCCCACAGATAATTAGGTTTTTGTTTATTCCAATAATATCATGGGGTAATAAAATGTAAATTTCAACTTCGGGGACTATAAAACAGGGTGGGTAGCTTTAAATTTATTTACTGTAGAATTAAATTTCAGTTATTATTGGTTATTAGTAAGTCAGCATGCTGAATAACGTTTTTTGACACCACTAATGTTGTTGTTTATTTTCGTAGCAGGTCAAATCTTTATTTTTTTTTAAATATAATTTCTTATTCGCAAAAAGTAACCGCGACAGGATGCGAAATTTGACTTTGACCACTGATTAAATAAAATAATTTCAAGGATAACTCGGTTTTTTTATCGATTTAAATTTGTTTTCGATAAAATTTCAATTTTCAATTGAATGATTTATGATTTACGGTAATATTTTTATATCAATTGATTCATTGATGGGTGTTAAAATGAATAACTCTGTAGTCTGTTTATATGGAAGTCGCAGAAATCGTTTTATACAAATTGAAAGGAATTTATCCCTAAATAAGACCAATGATTTGTCTTGAACTTGACTTTTAATGTATTGCTGTTTTTTATAAAACTGGTTATCCTTATATACAGAGTACTTCAGTAATTGGAGATATTAATTTTTGTGATTGGAAGTCGATAATTCCAAGCAATAGAAAAGTAAGCAGCAATCGCCAAAATATTTCCACACCTTGCTTCAAAATTTTCAATTAATAGAAAATGCTCAAAATTTGTCTGGGATGTTTTTTTGGGTCGAGAAATCGATTGCCACAGTCTGTTTTTTGTATAAAATCATTTTTTCTCTTCCAAATGAAGTCTTGAAATTTCGAAAATCCACTTTTCAAAACTGAATAGGCCCATAACTCGACTAATATGAAAGATAGAACGTTCTAGTCTTCGGCAATCGATTCACCGGAAAATTTTACGTATTCCACTGTATTTTGAGTCCATTATTCCCATTATTAATGAAGTTAGCGGAAGCCAGTTTATATTGAATATTTCCATACCTACCCCTTGCTTCAAAATTTTCGACAAAAAAATCATTTTTAATATAAAAATTGCTCAAAATTTGTCTGGAGGGGTTTTTTGATGCGAAAAATCGACTGCCACAGTCTGTTTTTGTATAAAATCATTTTTTCTCTTCCAAATGAAGTCTTGAAATTTTCGAAAATCCACTTTTCAAAACTAAATGTGCTCATAACTCGACTAATATGATAGATAGAACGTTCTAGTCTTCGACAATCGATTCAGCGGAAAATTTCACATATTCCAGTGTATTTTGAGTCCATCATTCCGACCAGGAAAAAAGTTAGCACAATGCAGTTTTTATTAAATATTTCCATACCTACCCCTTGCTTCAAAATTTTCGACCAAGGAGTTAGCACAATGCAGTTTACATTAAATATTTCCATACCATGTTTTTGACAATAAAAATTCTCAAAATTCATTTCGGGGGTTTTTTGGGGCGAGGAATTGACTGACACAGTCTGTTTTCGTAAAAAATCATTTTTTCGTCCAAATAGAGTCATGAAATTTATTTATATTTGTTCAAAGTCTCACAGCAATTCACGTTTGATATTCCTAGTTTTCACAGCGATTCATAATGAATAAAAAATGAAAAATAATGAATCAATATAATTAATTTTGTTATTTATAGTATTAAAAAGAAATCGGAAATTCAGACGTCCTTGAAGAAGGACACAAAGTTCACTGTAATAACGAATGCATCTACTTGTATGACGTTTCCGGGTTTTTTTATCGATTATAATATTTATAATCATGATTTTTTCAGGTAAGTAGGTAGCTGCTTTTTTTAAAAAGTAAGGCACGATTAAATTATTGAATAAAAAATTCATGTTATTTTCATTATTTATTTAGCAATGGTAAGTAAAGTGATTCAGTGTTTATATTATTGAGTAAAAAACTATATACTGAACTGAAACAAAAAGAGAGTTGATAATAATAGGTAGGTACATATACAGGTTGTCGTTCAGTGTAATCTCGGGAAATATATATCTATAAATATATCACAAAATATAAATTGCTGTACAACAATGTTAAAACAAAACTTGTACATAAATATTTAAATCTTGAGTTAAAATTATCAAAGTGTAAGCTGCCATATATATTTTCAATTATGTACAGGCATCGATACTGAAGACTTTGATTCTACTTCTCCTTTTCTCCATAAGGATGTAACAGTCTTTGTTTGGGTATAGAAGTTAAGTCCTTGTTTACCATAAAAGTGCAAGTCTCCGTGGAAACTACCTCTTGATCCAGTAAAACTGAACATTGGCAAAGGAACTGGAATGGGGACATTCACACCAACCTAAAAATAAATCATTTTTATACATGGTGGGAGTGCAATACTCAAAAAAAATTTCTCACCTGTCCTACGTCAGTTTCATGTATGAATTGCCTGGCGTGACTTCCGTTGGTTGTCATTATAGCAGTTCCGTTTCCGTATGGATTTGCGTTTATTATTTTGATAGCTTCATCTAAATTATCAGCGGACATAACGCATAAAACTGGACCGAATATTTCTTCTTTATAACAATCCTGATTCGTTTGAACGTTTGTTAAAATTGTTGGTCCTACAAAATTGCCATTTGGATATTTTTCTACTTTAATATTTCTACCATCCAAATCGCATTTAGCACCCTATAAAAAAATAAACAGTATAAGTCTTAGCGCGACACTATTATTGATACTTACCTGTTGAATACCGGCTTCGACAAGTTTTAGAATTCTTTCTTTAGCTTGTGGGCTAATTACTGGTCCAACGTCCGTTCCTGGCTCATGTCCTGCATTTACTTTCAACTTTTTAGCTTTTTCTATAAGATCTGGTATCCATTGCTGGGCTTCTCCTACTAAAATTGCTACACTTATAGCCATACATCTTTGACCAGCTGCTCCAAATGCTGCTCCAACTAACTGATCCAATGCAGCATCTTTATTAGCGTCTAAAAAAAATTAGGTTAAGTTTTGCGTTATGAAATAAAATGACTCTAACCTGGTAAAATGACGGCATGATTTTTAGCTCCCATGTTGGATTGTACTCTCTTTCCATTGGATGTACCTCTTGAGTATATATATTTTCCAGCGTTATCAGATCCAACAAAACTTATGGCTTTTATATCTTTATTGTCACATATGAAATCAACAGATTTGTGAGCTCCATGAATAACCTAAAAATTAAAAGAACCAAATAACAAATTTCGATAATGTTGGGTATTCAACACTTACGTTGACTACTCCTGGAGGACACCCAACTTCGTTCAAAAGCTCCATTAGGAGCATAGTAGCACCGGGATCTCTTTCAGATGGTTTGAGAACCATCGTGTTACCCGCAATTAAAGCTAGAGGGAACATCCATAGTGGAATCATAGCTGGAAAGTTGAAAGGACAAATACCAGCGGTTACTCCTAGAGGTAGTTTGTATGAAGTGACATCCATATCTTTGGAAATGCTTTGTAAGGATTCTCCTTGAAGTAGAGTTCCGGCTGAGCAAGCATGTTCGACAACCTCTAAAAGAAAAATATTTTGACGTTTGAAGTTTTGAATAATATAATTTTTTGATAACTTACGTAACCCTCTTATCACATCACCTTCAGCATCTATCAACGTCTTTCCCTGTTCGACGGTGATATTTTGTGCGAGTTTTTTTATATCTCTTCTAATAACCGCCTGAAGTTTCAGCATAAGTTGTTGTCTGGTCAATACTGAGGTTTGTTTCCAACTGGAAAAAGCGTTTTTAGACGATTCAACTGCCGCTTCCATTTCGCTTGTGGTACTTTTAGGAACCCTGGTAACTAAATTATTAGTCGCTGGGTCGTGTAGATCTATCCATTCTGTGGTTTTGGAATCTACAAAGCTGCCATCTATGAATAATTTCGTAGTAGGAGCTACGTTTGAGTAAGAGCGGCGTAAATGGCTGGTTAAGGGTGATACCTGCAAAAATAAAAGTCTTTCTATAAGCAGTTTGAGCTACAACGTATGAGAATTTGGTATAGAGTCAAGTAGAACGAAAATTAGTTAAAAAGAATGATGCTAGTGAAGCCAAATCTCAAAGAAATGTGTAAGAGCCAGCCCTTACTATGTTGTCGCTGTTATCACATCCCTTTATTAAGGATAATATATTGATATTCTTTCAGAAATGTTCTATATTCCAGGATTATGCTTTCAGAGCTTCTGGAAGCATAGTATCTACCTTGTTTGTTTCTTGTAAAGTATTTTTCTATTTCTCTGTGTCAAACAAAATTGAATTTGTCACTCTATTATTAATTACATAATTCTGATTCTTTTTTAATTATAACTGTTAAAATAAAGTGCCACATTAGATAATGAACTTACTCAACATTGAAGGTGACATAATTTATGAAAGGTTATCAGTATATTCACAAATCACTTGGTAACAATAAAAATATGCATTGAAACACATGTAGAATTATTTGCAGCCTTATTGGGAAACCATACAAAACAATGACTTTTAAAATTCATAGTATACATAGAAAATATATTCAGGGTTATTGTCAATACAGGGTAGATAAACTTTTAACCTATTTTGATTCAAGCCAGGAATTTAAATGAGCTCTATAACTCCAAGCTACTTTAATAAATATGAAATAATTATTTATATTTTGTGTAGTCAAAAAATAATGAAGCACCTAACTCGTAAATATAACATTTATTTAATATATAATAAAAAAATAAATTGTAAACAAATATTTAAATAATTATCAGTTCTGGTGTCAGAATTAATCTTTGTATTAATTTTAATAGCTTTAAAAATATCAGTTATATAAGTGGAAAGAATATTGCTTTTATATTAAATAATAATTTAAAAGCAATGTTTCTTTTTTAAATAAAAAAATCAGTGGCAGAAAATTTATTATTTTCATTCAATTACGCTGGCACGTGGAAGCAAACAAAGTTTTTTGGGATATTTCAGGTTTATAGTCTAGGACAATATTCTTAAATTTATTTTATAATCTTATCAGCCTTATATTATAATAGAAGGTAAATAGTCCAAGTCCAAGAGTGCTATTCAGCTTAAAGTAAAGTTTTAAGTTTGTTTTTCTTGCATTTAACAAAATTAACATTAATAATCCTCTTTTGATACTCTCTTGCGCCTTCTTCCTTTTATTAAGTAAACAAGCATAAGAGAATCTTTTTTCCCAGTCAATACTTTGTTCACACTGTATATTATAACAAAACAAATTATATGCTGTTAGTAAAAGAAATATATGCGTGAAACATTTAAAACTAATAATGTTTGTACCTTGATTTTCTAGTCGTCGACATGTGTGTATAAAAATCGACCTTGACTATAAAAAATATGTGTTTGTTATCTACTTACTGTTGATCTAATCATAGTGGAGCCGGTTTCTCGGTCACACACAAGCAACTAAATGGAAGTGGAGTGGGAAACAGAGATAATTATGGGAAATCGAGTTAAAGTTAAAAGGAGCTGCGCGGTTCAACTCGCGCAGAACAGACTTAAGTAATTCATATAGGTAGAGAGATTTCTTTTAGCACAAATATTCCTGATTGATGTATACAGTCCCCTAGAATCTTTTTTATCACACATACAAAGAGATGAATTATGTGTTGCCTGACTATTAGCACTGTATTATATATTGCCTGACTATTAGTACTTGATTGTGTGTTGCCTGACTATTAGTACTCGATTGTGTGTTGCCTATCGAATGGAAATAAAATTAATTACGAGCTTAACAAAGCCGATTCATATTAATAATAAAAACCATCATACCAATGAACAGTATATTGAAGAAACGGTTACATTTTGGTTATCAGAGGTTTGAGAAAAATACTTTTGAGGAAAGTATAAACCGCAAGCGACGAAATTGTCATTATTGATGAATATATTGATCAGTAAATATGGGAATTCCCAATACGCAGCTTTACATCAAGAAGTTTTTGATAGAAAGTGGTAGAATTACAGTGATTGCAAATTTGTGCAACAAAAACTGTTCTATTCTTAATAAAGTCGATGATGTGGACGGTGAGCATGACAAAATGGATGAACCGACAATATTTTAATTTGATTTAAATGACCAATATATTTCTAAGAATTATAATATAGTAGGAATCCCACAAATCCAGCGTTCTTTGGTTATGGCGGACCCAGTTCTATTGACCTACTGTGATTCATAAGTTTTTTTAAAGGTAGTGCAGTGGTAGACTGTTTATTTTTATTTTTTCTCTCTCGAAACTATCAATTCGAATCACGATTGTAAAATAGGAAATGAAAAGATACTTCCTTTGGATTTATAATTATAATTTATAGATTGGTGAAGAAAAGAGGAGCATCCTGTATCCGCGAATGCAATCAATGTATGTCAATTTCTCGATAAATATGCGGTGAACAAGGTAGCGATTATATTTTTCGAATAGTCTTTGAAATAATACAAATCTCATTTTAAAAAAGAACAGAAATAGAATGGAGGATAACTCTCTGTAAAAATATTACTCACCAATTCTACTACGCTTGCTTCCATAAATATTGAAATATTTGCTGATGAAGAGTAAAATGAAGCCTGGAAGTTATTCTTCCAGCGCCCAACGTGGTGAAGAGGTTATGTATGTAAACTACAGATCTGCATTGACATTTTATGGTTGCCTACTAGCATGGAAATGGAAAAACCGTTAATTTTTTCTTAAACTTTGGTTACTAAGATTATATAACTTCTATTTATGACTTAATAAAAATATGTTTATGGTCCCAGAACAGTCTAGATCTGATCTAGGGACATACTAAAGGTTTCAGTGCTGCCTAAGGGACTTTTTCTACACGTATGCTCAGTTAAGTATTAAGTTGGGACAAAAATATGAACATGTTTGTAGCCAACGATTGTATTATTTGAAATAAGAATAGATTTGTAACAGCTTTAGTGTTACTGATAAATGCCCCATACAAAAGATAAAAATTATATGCAATCTTTGCAAAACAGGAAATAAGAATCGTCAAATATCACTAAAAAATATTGAGGAATAGTCGTATAGGTACTGTGTAGACTGTGAACACAACCCGTAATACATTTTCGATATAAACTCCTTTATTTATCTATTTGAAGATTATTCAAGGTAAGGTAGTACCGACTTGACTCATTATAAATCTGATAGCACGTTTTACAATATAGTATTTCCACATTAAATACGAAATACCGATGAAAAGTGCGGTGATTAATACAAAAATATGACTAATAGAAGCTCGCGATGCGGGTTTTTGACCAATAAAATGTTCATTCATTGTGTTGTTAAACTTAAACACACTGCCTATGCTCTTTTACGTTTATTAAGTTCAATTAAAATTAATTTTTAACCATCCTGTTAGTGTCAGAGGGACGATCCCTTATAGTGTTGATATCTCTAACGTTGTCGACGGATTGTTTTGTGGATTTACAGTGTTTGTGATGTGGACAAAATAAATATAATGGAACAACGATCACAATTTTCTGAACTATTGCGGTACGTACCAATCAACGGTATACAGGGTGATTTTATAGTAGTTTATGTTAAGAAATAATATTTTCCTAAAACTATCGGTACATTTTTGACAGAATTTTGTAATTGCAAGGATTATTGTGACTAGTTTTGAGTAAATAAAAATGTCCGTTATCAGGAAGTGAAGTTTGTTAACCGGAAGCATGCATTTGTGCAAACAAAATTGTCCTAAATAGACTGTTTGGTTTTATTGAGTCAAAATATAAATATATAAAGGTTGTCTATACATTGGTACTACTGCCAAACGAAAATAACATAATAGATGGTACTTTATATCAATTTATTTTGATTTAAAAGTTTCTCCTAATGGAGCTAACGTCATTTGAACTTCAACTGTATCATATGCCGTATGAGATTTAACTTTGAGGCCCTACATCTCCAAAAAAGTTACTATTAGGAGGCAAACAAACTTTTCTAGTAGAAAATAATGAATCCAAAATGCACATAATATATTTATCTTCAGAAACCAATAGAAAAACGTTTGTCAAACACAAATGATCACATTGATTTATTTATTTATTAAAAATATCTATACATGCATCAATTACAATCTCAAAATTTCATTCTCACACCCTATATTATATTCTTATAGGTTCCTATAATTTTTTCTCGCCTCTAAAGTAAATACACCTACTTTTCTCAAATAATCTTATCGCTCTTTATCACAGTGTTAGAGGAAAGGCATTAAACTATTATTAAGTTTAAACATATTACACATTAGGCTTTTTTTTACCGCTGCTTTAGTGCAAGTTTTAACTGCAGTCACATTTTGTTCACCATGTGCTGTGCATGTGTCGAGGAAAGTGGTTGTTTCATTTTTGTGGGGTACTCCACTAATTCTATTCTTCAAAATATACAAGTAGGTAACCAATTTATATCAGGTTTTTGCGGTATTTTGCGGTGTGACAATTAGCAAATTTATTATTTTCAAATTAAGTCAGAGTTTTGTTGATTATAGCAATTATTATTATAATGGTGAAAATAATGAAATGCTAATGACAGTTATTAACATGTTAATTAGTAATTGCGTATGTATGTTATACAGGGCGCTTCGAATCAACTATACCTCATATAATAATTTAAAATCTATTTAAAAAAATTACCCTCTAGCATTTGTGAGTTGGTAGTAAGAATGTATCTCCCCTCCAACAATGTTAAAAATGATTTATTATCAATAATAATAAGCGTGTGATTTTCATTTTTCTTTGTTGATATTTTAAATATCGTAAATTACATAATATTTGAGAATATCTATGTGGGTCAATTGGTCTGGATATCTTGGAAAAAAATTATACCAATATTTACCGTGTATATCACTGATTTACTCACCTTTTTTTTAATATTTGGATTTCTTTGATTACAAAGTCCAGAGAAATTCTCGATTACAAAGTGATTCAAAGAAATTAAAATCATTGCTTTTTTTTTCGCATTAAAATTTACCTGTTTTAATAAATCTATTTTCATGTTAAATATAATAAATAATATGTTTTTCCTCAGGACAACTGTCATTAATGTCAACTTGTCAGTTGGTAGAGCAGGTACCTTTTGCCCTGTAGAGGGCGTTTAGCATAACACTATTCCTATTGTATTATTGTTATTTTCAAGTTATTTTCAATATATTTTTTATCAGCATATCGACAAACTATTAACCAGAGGTTTTACACAATTTTAACCATTAAATCGAAATTTTTTAGGCCATTGACTGCATTGCTGTGAATTAGACTTTTAATTATAAACTTTTCGAACAACTTTGTACAAAATGAATACGATTAACGAATATATTGTATACAATGGTGATAGAATATTCATTGTCTGACAGAATGGACTAAATTTACATGCAACAGATTCAATTTTATAATAAATAAGCGAAAACTTATTGGGGGCGAGTGAGGTTGAATTATGAAAGCAATGTACACGCGCTAAATGAAAATAGTGTAGAGACCATTATAATAGAAATTTCGAGCTGAAATGATGAACGAATATGGAAAAAAATCAGCGAAAACCCTAGTGTATACAGGGAAACTCGAAAGTGAGAGGAACAAATGTTCAAATAGTATTTAAATCTTCTCTATAAAAATCGTTTGAAGCATGTCATTATTATTGATTGAGTTTAACTGGATTGCTACCGAACATTCGATTAATTCAGTCAAATAGTTTGCGGTGTTTGACATGGCATCGATCATACTATTGGATAAATAACGTTTATGATCGCGTATGACTAAGAAATTAACAAGATCGACTGTAATTTGTTGATTCATCGAATCTATGAATGCTGTGTAACGGTGAGATGATATATAAACCGGTAATTTTACATTCGATCGTTTTAAAATGTTGTCAAACTACAGATTTGTAATCGCAATTTCGAGGAAATGATAAATGGAGGTGAAATTGTTTACAAAATCAACGGATATGCCTCTTCTTTGTATTAGTTTATGTTCACAGTTCAATCTTTACCGGTGTTTGTTATCTAAAATATACAAAATTGATAAGAATTGAATCGGAAAATATATTTAAGTGTTTTATATGAAAATAATCACTTCTGTTGCCGCAATTTTGCTATTTATTTAATAAGCATGTTCAAGAAAACGCCCATCCAGTGTAAATCAATCAGTAGCATGCAAACTGTAGCGTCACTCAAATAATAAAGTGTCTTTATGTCGCCAAAAATACCGTAAACGTTCTAAACGTTGCAAATGTAATTCACCTGCAAATATTTTACCTCTCAGTCATTGACATTCAATTATATTCCAGTTTAAACAATAGCAAAGTGGGTTCTCCAAGATATAGTGGATTTTTTTTATTGAGATATGGTTAGGAATATTAAGTATCGCCTTGAAAAAAACCTCAACTTATCAAACTTAATCACGCAAACTAGATTATTATTTAAGGATTATAATGGGACAGTTTAAAAAAACCTCTCGGTATACTCATTAATTGAAGAAGTCATAAACATCTGCTCGACCATATGTCACATGTCTTAAGTGTTGATTACTATTTTAAATATTTGCTTGATATTTACATGCCTAATTATTTATCATTGTTTTAGAAAATGTGTCAAAATTATATATATATTTTTTCAGATATTCTCGCTCGATGTTAACTGCTGCAGGAGTTTTGACTGTTATCATAATGGTTGTAGGAGTTGTCGGCAACTTATTGACAATTAGTGCTTTAGTGCGACACGCAAAGCTGCGAACTGTTGCAGCTGCTTTTATTGCAAGGTACAAAATCCATTCATAGCAATCTAAATATTTTTAATTTTTTGTTTCTAGACTAATTAACAATATTTTGTGTTACAGTCTTTGCATATCGGACTTGATGTTCTGCTTTCTAGTCTTACCGTTTTCAGCAAGTCAGTTCTTTCACGGGACGTGGATCCATGGAGACATCCTCTGTACTATGATACCAACACTTAGATATGGTTGTGTAGGTGTTTCATTATTGAGCATTGGATCCATATCGATCAACAGGTAAATTTTGTTCATTCAACAAAAACAGTTTTAAAACAGTTTTATTATGGTAAATAAAAATATACCGGTCTTAAGATTGGACTTACACCTTCAAGACTACTTTGAAATGCATGGTTTTAAAACGTCTTTGAAGTGGTTTTAAAAGTTTCCAAACGAAAGCCTTTTGAAAACAGTTACTCAAGGTTATAGTGTTTTACAATGGTTTTAATTTTTGGACTTAAATATCTCTTTCAAAATGGGACCTTTCATATTGTATATAGTTTTATGACAACCTTAAGACTTCTCTTAAAACCAATTAGTGTTATTAACAACTGGATATAAACGAAGTCCTTCAAGGTTATAGTGTTTTATAAGGGTTTTCATTTTTGGGTTTCTTTCAAAATGGGACCTTTCATACTGAATATAGTTTTATGACAACCTTAAGACTTCTCTTAAAACCAATTGGTTTTATTAACAACTGGATATAAACGAAGTCCTTCAGGGTTATAGTGTTTTATAATGGTTTTTATTTTTGGGCTTAAAACTCTCTTTCAAAATGGGACCTTTCATACTGAATATAGTTTTATGACAACCTTAAGACTTCTCTTAAAACCAATTGGCTTTATTCACAACTGGATATAAACGAAGGTCTTCAAGGTTATAGTGTTTTATAAGGGACCTTTCATACTGAATATAGTTTTATGACAACCTTAAGACTTCTCTTAAAACCAATTGGCTTTATTCACAACTGGATATAAACGAAGGTCTTCGAGGTTATAGTGTTTTATAAGGACCTTTCATACTGAATATAGTTTTATGACAACCTTAAGACTTCTCTTAAAACCATTTGGTTTTAGTAACAACTGGATATAAACGAAGTCCTTCAAGGTTATAGTGTTTTATGAGGGTTTTTATTTTTGGGTTTCTTTCAAAATGGGACTTTTCATACTGAATATAGTTTTATGACAACCTTGAGACTTGTCTTGAAACCAACTTAAAGCATTAAAGCATCCTTATAAAACTGGATATAAATGAATTTTCCAGATATATACTCATCGCGTGGCCACACCTGTACCAAACAATCTACACGAAAACCAAAGTGGTTATATACATAGGAATAATATGGGTGTTCAGCTACTGCTTGCAGATCCCCACTCTTCTAGGAAAGTGGGGAGAGTTTGGGATGGACGAAAAACTAGGAACATGCTCTATAAAACCAGACGATCATGGTCACAGCTCAAAAACTGCGCTATTCGTAATAGCTTTCGCTTTACCGTGCACAATAATAGTAATATGTTACGCAAAAATCTATTGGGTGGTTAGAAAGTCTCATAAAAAAATGCAGCAGCACAATTCCGGCAATAAATATAAACGCAGCGAAATGAAGATAACGAAAATGGTATTGGTGATTTTTATATGTTTCGTAGTTTGTTATTTGCCGATAACTTTAGTGAAAATTTTCGATGATGCGGTTGAACATGCGCCTTTGCATATCATAGGTTATTTATTGATATACTTGTCAAGTTGCGTTAATCCAGTTGTTTACGTAACTATGAATAAACAATATAGGGTGGCTTACATTGATACACTCCGATGTAAGTACAATAGCAACTTGGATTCGCAATTGACTCAACCGCCTCCGAGTAAAAATAACATGTCTGTGGCGTATTTGAAAAATATAATCACGCATTCTCCAAGCAAAGCGTGATATTTTATTGTATTAATTTATAGAAGTTTGGCTGATAGTTTATTTTCCATAATTTTGGAACTTTCTTTATTATTTAATACAATAGATATAATACAGGGTTACCCGAAAGTTGTTTTATATATGAATAGGAAAGTACCAAAATGATTTTGTCTATTATCAGCCCCGTGATTAAATTGTTTGCCAAAGATATGTGAAAACGAATAAAAATACTGGAGGTTCCTGTGATTTTTGTAGTGAATGTTTAGTATTAGTAGATGTATTGATATCATATGTATATATATATTGTTTAAGGTGTGAATGTTTGACAACTAAGATTGTCATTTAAAAATACAGACTGATAATAAAAGTAATACTTTGACGTTTCAATCTTCTTTTACTTTACAAGGAATCAATCAATTTCCACGTCAAATTTGACAAGTAGCTTTTAGTTTAGTAATAAGCTGGACATTTTTGGTTTGCATCAAATTCAAAAATAAATCCATATATGTATATACAGTGTGGAACAGTAAAATCGAATTTGATAACGAATAAATCAGGACGTGTACAAGGTAATCCACCAAAGAATTCTTCTTTCTTCTATCCCTAGGAACTTTGTGGAATATTTGCTAATAATTAAAATGTAAACAGAGGATATTTTATTTACTTATTTTTTGTTTGAAATTCGATCCAATCTTATTGTTGAATACCAAACAGTGAAAAACAATGACTCAATCGAAATCTATTTTCTATGTCAATAATAATATAAATATTAAATTTTAATTATTTTCATAGGATTAATATTTATTACATTTTTGTATTTGGGTTACACACAATACCTGCTATTATATGAATATAATTGTACCGGATGTCTCATTATGAAAGTTAACCCGCTTTATATAAAAAACTATTCATCCCTAAAGTTTAGAGGAGAAAAATCTGCTTTACAAACTAATAGTAATGTATTTTTTTCTCCAATCTGTCAGGTGTTTGTGTAGGCATATACTTTAAGCGTATAAAAATGTAACTGTAACTAGATATTTTTGGTTTGGGTCACTGATATACTTTCACAATTAGTATTATTCATTAATTGTATTTATATCATCATAGAAATCAAACGTTATATTAACCAAGATGCTTTCAAATTCTTTAAATCTGTCGAAGTGAAAGTAATAAATAGATCACTCAAGATAAATTTTTAGTCAATATAATTGAAAAAATAGTTATCAACAAATTGTGAAAAGTGAGACATATTAATACCATATCCAATACATTTATCTTTACAATGAACTACTTCAATAATAATTTTTAAGATATAATCGATTTCTTCCTATTATCTATAATGTTTATCGTTATTTTTAACATATAGACCATAACGTTTTCTTGATTTTACGTTAAAAGTTCTGTGGAAATCACTCTCATTCTAGCTTGGATGGTTTTAAAATATTACCACTCAAATTTGGTGGTCACTTATTTGAATATGTTGTGTCTACTTTGAATCGACTAACCATTTTGACAGCTACAGGGTATAAAATAGAAAAATCAGGTCGGCAGTTGATCAATCTTGATTTTTCGTTACTCAATTTTGTAAATTTGAAAGCTTCATTTAAATAATGTATATAAATTGTAAACTCATCATCTTTTTATGTAATAGCATAATTATTATACACATTGCTATTTGCAATGTGTGGACAGCCATTCTGTACAAATGTTTATTTCGTTGTTTTTTAATTTTATATAAATAAAGTATTTTTAGGAATTTTATAATGTTTTATTTCGAATAAGTAATACCCCAATCACTCCTTTTTAATTTTGAATGTTTTCTTTGAGTCCAAGGTCAAACTACAATAAAATTGAAATTGCACCTTTTCAAAGTTATACTATTTCATCATAGTTTGGTATTAGATCGACCCAGAGTGCTTCAATACATTAATTTTTTATATGGCTTTGTTGTATGTACAAAATAATTAGATAATATAAAAACGCAACTAATAATTATAACGATTTAATATAAATATCACTAAAAAAGCTATTCTAATAGCGAATTCAATTCATTTTAACAATCTTAAAATATATTCTGCATTTACAAATAAAAGCCACCAAGTGTTCAAGCAAAAATAAGTGCTCAACAGTGCTACAAATTTCTTTTGAAAAACCTGGGAGCAAAATATATCAATAGATTTTTCATAAATATAAATATGTCCATCAAAAACGCTATAAGCTGTAATATATGTCATGGTTCAAATAGGCAATTATGTAATGCTTTAATTTAAACATAACTTATATAAAATTATAATACACTCGACAAAAAAAGCTGAAAATTCACAGAAAACACTTTCGGCTCATGCTGGGAACAATATTTTTCTGCGAACAACGGAAAATGAAAATTATTCCATTAGAATTAAATTTAATAAATTTCCCATCCAATAGACCGTTTAATAATTTTTATAAATTAAAAACAAGCAAGTGTTATGTTTAATTTAAAGCCTCTTTATAAAATTTATAACATTTCCTAGTTAATTATGCCTAAAACTTTTTTAAAATTCACATTAGTAGATCTTAAACTTCTCGGTCCATGCTCTGGTACTGTAACTGGTGTTACCTCTTCCAAAGCCTCGTTGTGTACGCTTCCAACTACGAACCGTGTACTGTTTACTACATTATCATTTTTCTCTTCCTTCACATCCACTTTCTTATCATCTTCTCTTTCGAACAAAGCAGCAACATTATCTGAAGATTTGGAATATTGTTGATTATACTGTATAGGCGATTGATGATTAGACCTGTATATTTTCCTTAAATAAGGATTTTTGGTAGTTGAGGATTTCGAAGGGTATAAAGAATTGGAAGGCATGCCAGCTATAACTTGTCCTATAGCATCTTCCTCAAGCATTCCCCCTGAATATTCATCTTTGTAGAAATAATTGTCTTTATCATTTCTGTCGATGTTGATATTTCTTCTAGCGGCTCCGAAGGGAAATAAGAAGTAACCAGCTAGCCCAGCTGTTACCATTAATCCTACCAATCCAACGCCTAGTGTTGGTACTATTTCCCTGGATAAATAGCTATAAATCTGCGTACCTATGGCATTTTTTTGCTTCTTAATTTTAGTGGGAGACTCAATGTCAGTAGCGGATTTATTGGCTGGCTTCTTACGTCTCTTGTTCTTCTTTTTCTTATTGGTAGCTTTTTTCTTTTTCTCGTTAGTCAAAACTATTGAACCATCTTTCGATTCCAAGCTTATTGTACTTGAATTCGTTACTAGTGTATTGTTAACACCTTCAAGTGTTACGTTATGTTTATTTATTGGCGCTATATTTGAAGAAGATTCAGTAATCTTCTTCAAATTCTCTGTGGAAGATGTAGTACTTTCTGTTGGCTTCTTCTTATGTTTAACAGCAGTTTTATTAATATTTGTATGATAAAATGATACAGTATCTGTAGTTGAAGTTGTAAAGTTAATCTTATTTTTGTTTTTTATAGTTGTAGTTATTTCTGTTGGTTTTTTGGAAGTAGTAGTTTCCGTGGAAGTAGATGTATAAGTTGGTTTCTTTTTATTTTTTATAGAAACTTTATTTATTTCTGTAAATCTAATTTTCTCATTGTTAACACTTGGTGCTTCTACTTCTATAGGCTTTTTGGTTCTACTATATATAGGAACAATAACATCAGCAGGAGTAGAAGGTTTCAAAGTTGATACTTTCGTAGTTACTGCAGCTTGACCACTTAACAGAATCCACGTTGAGAGGCTTGATTCTGTTGTTGATTTATCTAATTTATAAAAATTGTATTTCTTGTTAGCCGAATCGTCCAAATCGATTGAATCTTCATCTATTGGGATAGCTACACCAGGATGGGACTGCTCGTATTTCTTTTTGTCTTGTTGTAGTTTTATTTTTGGCGGTGTTCGAACGTCTAATATATCCAGCAGAACGTTGTTGGCAGGTTTTGGAATATTTGTATCTATTTTTCGAGAATCTTGAAGCATGGACGATCTAGAATGGAAAAAAAATAGAATGAAAAAGACGTTGTGAAGTACTTGAGTGGAATAAACTAATTATGTTGTGTTTAAGATTGTAACATCAATATTTAGGTGGTCTTAGAATAATTTTATGGGATAATAAAAACACAATGAGGATTTAATGCGAACGTAACTTTATTATTTGATAAATTAACAAATTGGATAGTTTTGGAAAACGTTTTAAAAATGTCTAGCAGCGTTTAAGAGCGAACTGATGCTTTGGGTTTTATATTTTTTCTGTATTTTAGAGCAAACCAACGCTTAAAGATGCCTGAAGATCAAAATATGAACTTAAAGCTGCTCGTTTTCCAAAAAAACCATTAAATTATAACAATAACACAATAAATAAGGTATAATATTTCAAAGGTAGGAAAGTAGCAGATATTTTAATGAAGAATTAAATGAAAATTAAATTGTTTTATTCAGCAAATGCCTCTATTCTTTCCCACACAGCATCAATTTTTAATATGAGAATTAAAATACAATAGACTAAGATCTGGTGATTGTTGAGGTATTATTTTTCAGCAGAAGTGGGCAGCACCATTAGGATGCGTCATGTTTATGCATGTAGAAGATTTGAAGTAACAATTTTTTTATCAACAATCCTTTTCTTAAACAATTTTTTTGTCTCTGTGTAAAGTCAATCACTCAAACCTAACCTGAATTTTTTTTTAATACAAATTTGATTTCATAAATCCTTTTCTATTATTAAACCTATCCTACCAATGAGTTTTGTTTCTTCTTCTCTCTTTTTAGACGACCTCCAGTTTCTTTGTTTTACAACGTTTATTTTTGTTAAAAAGAAAAATAAGTTTATGTAAAAGGAAATCATTGTACATAATGCAACGCACGTATGTATATTAAACAACCAGTTCCGTAAAAGAGACGGCACACTTTTCACACAAAAAGACGGTTAGTGAATTTTTATGTAGAAATCAAGGAAGGATTTTATTTCATTCAAGAAAAAATATAAGTATATAACTATAAATAAAAATATATAGTTTTTGGACAATAAATATCTCTGGATGATAAAACAATAAATGTTTTTGTCTTTTTTGACGAACCACCCTATTTGTTTTAATTTAATATGGAAGCCCCGCGCTTGAAAAATGAGTAAATTGCCCTGTTCTGGCAAAAACTTATGTTACAGTTCAAAAAAAATGTAGACATAATTCAAGCTTAACTATTTTTAATATTTACAATGGAATAATTTGATTTATTTTCTGAAAACTATTCCAAGCTTAGCAAAAAAGGTACGTATCATCTAGAATTTAAATAATTGAAAATATCCAGAGAGTTTAAATTCCTTAAAACCTAATTAACATTTTTATTGAGAGTCGGAAGATTTCAAACACGCCTAAAATTATCTTAAAGTTATCAGTCTTTTAATTGAAAATATTTTAGAGAATCATATATACAGAGTGGACAATTTTTTTTAAATCACAGAGTACATTGAGCTAAGAAAGGTAGTGGTGATTATACAGATTGCGAAAATCCTTATGGAAGTGTGCCGGGTTATACAAGTGCGACAGAAAAACAGCTGAAAGAGAGGTCATCAAGGTGTGGTCTTATTTTCAGAAGCCAGTGGCCCTCCTATTTTAACCGCTGTTGCCAGAAGCGCATATTAATTTGTACAAATGATATTTTTTCTTTCTCTCTGCTTCATATGAGTGTAATCCGAGGCGAGGATTCCATAAGGATTTTCGCAATCTGTATAAGTGTCCCATACTTTACTCTGACTTTTTTCTCTTACATATTTGCTTACTAGCAACTAGCGACAAGTTTAGTACGTCCCTGACCATAATTAGTCATAAAAGTACCCTGTGATTGCTAGCTTACATAGCTATAGTTGCATAACAATGACTAGCACAGCTTTCAAATTGTTTCATGAGCATTAAATTTTAAACGTGTTCCTAAGACTTTCGCCGAAATCTTTTACGTTCTCCAGTAGTACCATTATATAACAAGTGAATTCTTTGCAAGTCCCTAGTAAGTGTATCATTAGGATCGTAATTTGAACCAAGCATGTCATTTCTTCTTTTATAGGAATAGTCTCTGACGTTTTGCCAACTTTTTGTCTGGTGGTTCCAGAACCATCCATCCAGATGCTTGACAGGTTTGTGTACGTGCTTATAAAACGTAACAGCTGGCTTAGGTTTTGTAGCGGTTTTAATACTAACATATAATATAAGTAAAGGAATCCACCATGGGAATAAAACCATTACTTTCAAGAATCCTAGGAGGAAGAATATCGCCATAGGAATTAAATATAAATACGGATTTCTTAAAAAACTAAGCAAATAACTTAAGCCTTGCCATATGTATCCCATAGCTTCAAACATATGCTTTAAATCGGGGAATTTCCAAGCTCCTCCATCACCATTACCACCATTTCCTCCAGTACCACCACTTCCACCAGGACCAGCAGCTGCTTGAGGTACAGCAGATTGACTCGCTGGTACTCCAACGTCACCAGCTACAGGGTCAACTGCTGTAGCTTGTCCTCCTGCAGCTTGTCCTAAAGAACCACCTTCTACAGTTTCTGCAACTGCATCATAAGTACTTGGATTGGGAAGTCTGGTATCACTAGGATTTTGATGAAGATGAGAGTTTATTACTAAATTCAAATCAGAGCAATCTTGACGTAGGTTAGGTTGTAATACTGAGCTGGAAATATGTACAGAGGGACACGGTGAATTAAAATCATCTCCAGGTGGTAACATATCCAATTTGAAAGTTGTTAACGGTCTATCAGGAGTACCTGAGTTTGTTAATGGTTGTATTGTTTCAATAGGTGTAAAATCTGTCAAGTCTGGAACGCCAGATAGTGATGAATAAGGTGGTGAGTGTGAGGTTATTTCTGGCATGATGTTAAATTCGTTTGAAGGATTTGGTATGGTTCCTAAGGGAGTTATTGGACCTAGGTCACTTAAAGAAAATGAAGGAGATGATGATGTAATCTCTGGGTTGGGATTGGGAATTGGAATGTTTTGCTTATACAATCCGTCTTGCCACTTTGTAACCACTTTATGTATCGTGGGCTTACGTTTTTTGTTTTTAGTTAATTTTGTTTTGGGTGGGTTAGTAGAAGAAGGTAATTTTGTTATAGTTGAAGGTTTTTTGGTTGAGGAAGCTTTAGAAGTAGCTATTTTTATCCGTTTTATGCTTTTTGGAGTGGTTGGAATAATTTTGGACTTTAGT
Source organism: Galerucella nymphaeae (assembly GCA_963978555.1). NCBI lineage: Eukaryota > Metazoa > Arthropoda > Insecta > Coleoptera > Chrysomelidae > Galerucella > Galerucella nymphaeae. The sequence continues at coordinate 23,373,774 of OZ021706.1, read as the reverse complement.
TTTACATTAGTTACATTTTTTGTTGGAGCTATTTTAAGATTTCTACCAAACTGTGTTTCGTTATAATCTGTATCACAGAGATTAGAAAATAAAGTATGTTTGAGAGGGTCGTCTAAAAAGCGAGAACAATTTAAAATTGATTTTGTAACAAAATCTTTGTTATATTCTATTTTTGATCCTTCGTTTAAAGTGTACCTGGTGGTGGTCCCTTCGGATGGCAAGCATTCCATTAACGCCACGAATGTTAAAATTAACAGTAAAATCACTCGCGAAGACATTGTGGTCACCTGTAACAATACATCAATAATTAGAATAGAGCTTTCCGAGTGGTATGGCTTTTGAAATACTCTGTATTATTTTGAATTACTGTTGTTTAAGAGATGTGGAATTTCCGATACACCCACCAATTAAAATACTTCAAGAAAATAAATATTTACAGTTAAGATTTTAAACGGAAACATGAACCATGTTGACCTTGCTGACCTACATTTTTGGTTTTGTACCTCTAGACCAGTTTTTGAGTAATTAAAAGGCAAAATATATAAAAATATTAAAATAAAAATGGTACTAAGTAAAAATATTTGAAATTCCTTGTGGGTACATTAAGTAAATCGTTTTTTAATCATTTGAAGATGGTTGAGGGACTGAGATAATTTTTACTTTTTATAAGATAATCTAGCAAAAAACACTTAAGAAATCTATTGCACCCAAATTTTTTTGTTAAAAACTGATCTACTTAATACGCTGACTGCGTTAAAGATGGTACACATATTCGGAATTACTGAAACCATTCAGAAACTTGTGTCAAAAGCGTCCAACTGAAAAAATGTTTGAGGTCCATTGAACTTGTGCGCCATATTGTTATTACCAAGCAATATAATATGAATGTATGGGGATATTTGGGTTCAGGAATAAATGTATTGAACCATGGGAAGTACATTAAGGTCAGATTGAAGATATTTTGCAAGATCAGTTAGAAAATCTCATATAAAAAGTAATAGTTGCTGGTATTTCGGATTCCATAAATTATTTGTTATGGTAGTCTACAGTTGAATGACAGAGAATGACAGTTATTGTTATTTTTGTAGAATTTTAGTCTCTATTAACTGTAAAATTTATGTCTTTTTAATTAATTTATCAATAAAAAAAGCAAACACCTGTTAACGTATGAAATTGATGCCGTTAAATAAACTAAATGTTAATTTTTTTCAAATCCAAATCGTTGAGAATTCTTTTAGGTTCACATTTCTATTATTTTTATCCTATACTAACCAATTTTGAGTAATTTTATGCTCGCATTTCAATTATCAAGTAAAAGTTGAGGCAACCATTTCCTTTAAAGTAAAAAATATGAAAATACTACCAGTAATTAAAAAAATTATGTAAAAAAGGTAGCGCATTCAAAAAATTTATTTTTATGAATTAAAATAAAATAACTAAATACTTACTGATTACACTGTTTTATATCAAAGATGCCAAACGGCTTGCACTGTAACAACACCATATGAACAACTGCTAGTTGCGTCTCACGGCCTCGAGCGGATGAAGGAACTTGGAATAGCGGTACCCATTGCTTACACCTGAAAAGAACAGCAACACGTTATATTTTGTACCATCATGGTTCGTACTCTATACAGTCATTAACCTGTCCTTTACCCAGTGCCCAACATTCATAGCAGGAATCATATTCATTAGATTTTTATAATGGTACATGGTACTGATTTTTATGTTCAAGGTCGCGGTTATATTTACGTAAATATTGTCTAATTTTTGTTTACAGATGTTACTTATACTGTTGAATGCTGCTAATTGATATTTTAAACAACTTATGTAGGTATAAATCAGCAGACTTCAAGCCCTGTGCTTTTACTTTCAATAAAAATGTTTGTTTCAAAATAAATAACACTATTTATTGTATTGATGATTATTTGTAAGTAAAAAGTAATAAGTCTGTACTGGATGCTGCGTGTCTCTTAATTTTATTCAAATATATCAGATATGAATTCCCTATTATAATTTTCAATTTTATAACATCATCACTATAGGCATCCGGATTTTGGATATAAAAAAATATGCGGCAATAAAAATTCCTTCACACCTTATGGCATAAAAACACCAATTTGATAAAAGAAAGTATATTGCTAATTAGCAATTATGAATAATATTAGAAGATGCGTCAGTTAATAAACTGAAGCAAAAAATTATTTTTTTCGTAAATGATGAAATGAAATTTAGAGTAGAACAAGATATTCTGTATGAAATTAATAACTTCCAGAGACAAGCAGTGCAAAAATTAGTCACACATCTGTGTAGGAGTTTTTAAATAGATGCAATTGTATATTACCCTCAAGTTGTTTGACTATTCAGAGGGTCAATCACTAGCCATCACTTCCATAGCAATTCTGACAAAATTTCTTATATTTATAGTAAATTAAAAAAAGTTTTCTTACCTCATTACACCATGAATTCCATAAATAGCCAGTTATAAATCACTACAGAACTTTCAAATCACTTCTTATCACTAATAAGCGTTACAAAAATGCTTAGATCACTTAAAATTTTCCAAAAATCAGCTCATTAATCCTCTTAACACCACCATCGAAGAACAGCTTTTAATTAACAATGTTTATTGGTTGTAAGACACTGACACGATTAAAAAAAAAATGTCGTGCTTGTCTCACTTATGAATTTGACAATAATATATCCGTGACTCCGTAACTTTAGTTGCGATTTTTTCTCAAACTTGCGATTTGTGATAAACGGATTCATGCGATGATTATTGTTGCAAGGAACCGTGGTTTCGATTCACGGTACCCGGTTGTTGTTTGGCTCGATGCGAGAAACTCGGAGAATGTGTTATTTTAAACAGACAAGTTTTTAATGATGATCGACCCAGTTAAGAGGACGCAATATAAAAAAAACTGCCAGTGAAATCTCTTACCTGAGAAACATAGAATAATAGAATTTAATAAAAATGCAGAGTAGGTATTTAATTTAATAAATATAAACGTTTCCGTTGAGTAAAGGTAGTTATTAAAAAGGTGTGTAGAATGATATGTGCGTGGTTAAAAATTCTACGTGTATGGGTGAATTTTGAGTCGATGTTTCCAAGCATTGAGGGATAGAAATCGTGAAATATTTCCTTACCTACCCATGTACCATGAAAATGAGGAAAATTCGTTAAATGGGGTATTATTATTATTATGAATCCTTTTTAAACATTTATTAAAAATGCAATAAAATTATAATAATTTTACTCGGTTATATAATTTTAATCGGTATCTTTGGTTCTTGGTGGTTGAAAGAAATTGATTCAGGACATGCGGAAACACATGTGTTTAATTTTTAACTATAAATGACCCAGAAATTTTAGCCTGCAATTTAAAATGAAGTGGGTAGAGAAATCTTTTATAGAAATAATAAATGCTTTGCCAGGAATGTCAAATAGCTTCAAACTTACGTTTAGAAAATTACAAGAAATATTTTTTGGTGAAAAAGAAAATTCATGTTTCTCAAAATGTCAATGTTGGAGGGAAGAATACACCTGATTTGTATAAAATTGGACATTTTATTGAATCGTTTATCACCGTTGAAAAAAAAACAAATATTTTTGAAAGAATGAATAAAAATTATAAGACTTTATTAAAATAAAATTTGACATAGATACAGTTAGAAAATTTTGAGCCTTACACAGTATTAAATATATACACACTATTTACATTTGAAAGAATATTTATTTAAGAAATCTAATAGCCCAAAACTTCATCTTCTGTTACTTTTCTTAATATAATATGCATGAAAATAACGAATCTTCTTAACATTATTTTGTGTCCCTTGATTTAAAAGACATTTTCCAATAATCTAACAAAAGTATTTTATACCCAGGAAGGAATGATGATTTGCTAAACTCAAGTTGTTATTGAGATATTGATTATACAAAAATATAAACAGCCTTTGTGTCTATAACCTTTCATTGTACCTTCTACTACTGTGCAAAACAAATTTTTTGAATAAACTTATTATAAATAGGATTAATTGTTATAAAAAAAGTGATTTACTGGAGATTTTGATGTATTGCGTATGTCTGGCAATACAAAGGAGGACTGGAAGATTTTCGAGGCTCTTTGTCAACATACAAATGTAAGTTATTTTTCACATTTTCGATAACATAGTTCAAAAAATTGAAATTATGACCCAATTTGGGAGTTACAGGTTTACAGATACATCGACCCCGGAAGTGCCTGAAATTCTTGTACTCCTTATCGATTCTATGATAATTTTGACATCATTACAATGATTGGAAATAAATCACGGAATTAGCTGAGCCAAAGACTTGTCATTATGACAATTTAGCCAGTGCTAAGAATAAATTATATTCATAAGATCAAAATAAGACATATTTAAAAGAATTGTGACCCTTTAGTTCTCTCAGTCCAACGCTTGGTTTTTGAATATTTAATTTTATGCATTCCTCTTATAAAAACATTCTATGAATGTATTTTATTCTAATTTTTAGTAACCACCACAGTTTCAAAAACTTTCTTTCTTGATTAATTATATTCTCAATCTAGCACAATCATTAACAAGTATAATTTGTTACAACAGCTCGATTTTTTTTAATAATAAGTATCTAGTACTTGATTTTAATAAATTAATATTAAATTTTTGACCATAAACTGAATTTTAAAATAATAAATTGACAAAAAATGGCTCCGTTCTCATTTCTCAATTCAGTGACCTCTTTGTGCTAGCTATCTCACTACATTATTTCCTTTTCCCAACCCAAGCAGAAAACTTTCTTCACAAATACATTTCAGATCGAACAATTCTTTGTAGATGACGTAACAAGAACGTTTATTGAAATTGTATTATTATACAGGTTGTCCGACCACTTAATATAAGTAATTAATTATTTGCCTTCTGTATTGGGCTACTTTTTTCAGATGGAAGATGTAGATATCGATGTTGTAACTTCTTTAAAAAGCGAAATAGCAGCACTTCAATACAAAAGGGACCAATTTCAAAGCGACATAGACGAAATGAGAACTCAAATAGCTTCACGTGATCAAAGATGTCTAGATCTAAAAATTGAGACGGAGCAGCTTCGAGAACAGTCGGCTAGACAAAATGCTGCAATTATGTCTTTGAAGAAACATATACAAGAAATAGAAGAGAGAGAAAGAAGTTTATTAGCTGCTCAAGCGCGTCATGAGCATACCATACAAAATGCACATAAAGATCTGAGGTATAATATTAAAGTGGGTTATCCAAAATAAATTTCTTTTCTTAGTAGAGTTCTCAATGATCGCATATCGGATATTTCAGGATGAAATATGTCGGTGTCCACTACAGGAAATGTAGTTTTAAAGGGATTTGTCCGTGACATACTAGATCGTTTAAATTCTGTCCAGTGTATCCATCTTATTGCTTGTTATTCCCCTGGATATTAATATATTTGGAAAATAAATTTGACAGCTTGAAAATGTTATTGGATTATTATGAATAATATAGTTTTCTATTGTTTGATACGATTTGACAGTTGGGTGAACTCTGGAAATTGTGAAAAATAATTTTTTGGATTTTTCAGATATAGCGAAGAAAAAATTAAAGATTTTGAAAACAAATTGAGGAAATTGGAATTTGATTTAAATGCGGAAGAGCAAAAAAAAGAAAGTTTGAAACTTCAAATTCAAGATTTCGTTAGAAGATTATCGGTAGCTTTGGGATCCGATTTACTTGACTACACCTATGTTTCATCAGAATCATTGGCACACAAAGCAGCAGAGCTAATCCAGGAAACAGCTAGGCTGAGAAACAAGATCTGTTCAACGCAGGATACTTTAGGAACAGTAGAATTAGAATTAAAAAATTGTAGGGAAAATTTAGAGCGTTCTATGTCAGAAAAAGAAAGCCTCCATCGACAATGTACTGCTCAAGTCATGGAAATCGACAGACTGAAACAAGAAAAACAGAAAGTCGAGATGGAACATCGTATTATCGAAAGGGAGTTCAATGATTTGAAAACTGAGCTGTCATCTGCTAATAGGACTTTAGATAAAGCTTCTGGTACACTTGGACAACACGAAGCACTGATTTGTCAGATGAGAGGTAATAGTATGGCTTTAAGTAAGAATGTACATTTTAACAAAACCTTTTGTTCCTATTTCAGATGAACTGACACTCAGGGAAGAAAAAATACAAAGACTGGTCACTGATCATAAACATATTATAGATTCCATAGCGATTTTACTTAGCACGCCTGCTCGTTTTGTGGACTCGTTGGAAACGTCAATCAAGGAAAGAATCCACGAAGTCATGAACGACAATAATGAAAAAACTTCTGTAAAGTATATATTTATAGTTATCTTTATGTTTAACTTGATCAACGTAATAAGAATTTATTTTGATTATTTTTTATGCAAATGTAATTTTAGCAAATAGAAAGATTAAGAGAGAAACTGACATTAGAGAGTCAACAATTATCTCGGTATGTATCTTTGTATGATCAAGCAACTGAAAAAATTAGATCTCTAGAAGAGGAAAAAACACACATGGATTCACAGCTCCATAAAGCGGACACAGAAATTAACGCTTGCGAGATTTCAAGAGACGCTCTTATTAGAGACAAGACTACGGTAAGTAAAAATGTAATATTTTGATGAGGTTATAAAAGAAAATATATTTTTGCTCACTTAATTTGAATTTTTCATATTTTTGAAACACTTTAGTCTGCATACTTTTATATATTTTTCGAAATTTTGATTCTCTTACTTTCGGGCTTCTCTGTATACAAAATAACATAGATACATAATCGCTGATTTTAAAACAAAATTTGTTCATTATCTGACAATAGGATTCCAAATTTTTGACTAAAAATTCTTATTATTATGACTTCTACGATTGTTTGACATAAAAAACTCTTTAGAGCTGAAAGAACCTATATGCTGAACAACAGAGCACTTGAAACTGCAAAAATGTCGAGTTCTGCACAATACGCGTTGAGGTTTTGGTAAAGATAGTCGTGGTTTTATTCCTGATGATAAAATCAATTGATAAAACTTTTTATTGCTTTCTATCTTTTTCGACAGCGATATTTTATTGTGTATACTCGATTATTGTGTCATCCTGTATATATACTCTATTTAAAGACATGTTCTTTGCCGTGACAAACACCACAAGGACAATTTTGAAGGCTGCGACCTCATATATTTATCGTAATAAATGGTTCGTCCCCATTCAGTGTCTTTCACGACCTTTAGTTGCCAATTTTCAAACTGTGCTTTTGAAAATTCTAGTGGAAGGCGAACTATTTTTTCCAGATTTTAAAAAAATATCATTAATTGAAAACATGAGGAGGTAAGTTTTGGTTTTAATATATTTATACTGGAAACACCAGTTCCTTCTGAGCTGTAGGAGATTTTCAAGAGATCATTTCATGAAATCAGTGTACGGGGATAATGTGGTGAATAAAGGAGTGTTGAGAGTGTTCTGCGGAATTGGAATCTGATGGAAATGTGCACAAATGGTTGAAGGGTTTATTAAAGAAGAGACGCTAAGTGAAAGTATATGAAAATAATTCTCTTGATAACAAAATGACTTTTACAAAAATTAAAATTTCCGTGTATATAAGTTGAATACATGAAGTGATATTAAGTTTCTAATATGAAGAACGAGAAGAAGAAGAATATGAAATGTAGTGAATAAGATGTTTAAAATGCGACCAAGAATGGGCGACAAAGAAAGGATGATCAAATTACAAGAAAAGGACAATTTGGAACGGATAAATTGGAATAATTTGGAATAATAAGAGGAGGAGAATTGTTATTCGTTCCAAAATTGTGCTTTGTGTGGATAAATCTCTGTTATTATTGGAAAATATGGAAAAAATTTAGCTTTCCTTTGTTATTTTGTGAAATAAATTATCCGCATTTCCTTCAAAACCCAATAATAACTATTTTTATTGGTGAATGTGACACAAAAATGATACACATTGCAATTCAGCCAGACGATTCTAAAAATAAACGACATAGATACATTTTCCTCCAGTCTCCTAGTTTTTAAATTCCAACCATGACTCTATCTCTCGTGTACCTGGCACGAAAAGTTAATCGAATCGAGGAATTGCTATTATTGGCATTTTTCAATCACTTTTTGTTTTATGTGAACTCTCCATAGGAAAAATCTACATAAATATTCAACTAAAATGCAAAATAGACGCTTTATTTTAGAATTTTCACTGTAGTCCTTTTTGGAATACATTCTCCAGCATTTATTAAGGATTATTCAAGGACTATTTTTATTTTAATTTGTTGAATATAATGAATTTCTTATAAAAAAGTAGCTAGTAGCTTTTTTTTCAGTGGAAATTGAAAGAATTATTCATTTTAGTTTGTTAATTTTCTTGAACGTTTGGCAAGAGCATTAAACATGGATGAAATTTCTCAAGATTTAGGAATCGACCTACATACTGAAACTTTACTGATGAGGGCCGAACAGTTGGCTAGACTGGAAAGTGAAAAAATTGTTGACAAGGTAATTTATAACAATAAATTTTTGACTTGCGAAACTGAATGAAAAAAATGAGCAATTCCTGGCCTTGGTAACTATATTTTTCCATTAATTTCGACAATATTCTTTGCTGCTAGTGCTCACTGTATTTGATACTTACTCTTAGCTGAACTTAATATTTTACTGGCTCAAAATAAAGTAATAATTTACTTGGGGCGTGGTAAATTATTTTATTTTTTGTAAATATAATCATTTTGGCTCTAATTTCAGTAACAAAATATCGGTCTCTTCATCACTGAGTGTTCTAGTTTAATTATGCAATATTTACTTTGTTTGAAGTTCCAAACTAAAGCTGAATGTATTTTTAGGATTATTTAAAATACGTTTGGCCATACGAAAAGGTAATTTAGAAATGATTTTAGTAATTTTTTATACAACCACAACCACATTCCATTCATTTCAAATTCATTCACAATCATACATTGAAATTATACAAAAACTTTATTATCAATACCTTTTTAGGATTCTTATTATTATAATAATTGGTATTGGCCTCGTGAAAAGGTAATTAAAATAGAAATTAAATCATCATTGCACTCTTACCTCATCTCAATACTATAGAGTAGTTTATTCGATAACTTCACAATATCTGCATAAAAAAATCTGCTTGTCCATTTAGTATATCTTGCGAAGGACAGTCTTGCACCAAATAAAGGGAAAGTAAAGAAATTCTTGGATGGCGAATGAGACTTATCACTCGATCTAGCTTTCTATTTCTAAAACTTCTTAACTTTCCCTTAATCCATTTCAAAGATAATCTCTTGGTGCAAGATCTTTCAGCAACGTTACCACCTGTTGGGAAAATTGAATTTGGTCCATCTTTGCTTCATCTGTTTAAACTGCGGATTCCAGAGTTCTCCGCTGACCATTTATACACACTTTTCTTCACTAGACTACTCTAATTTATCAACTACAACGAAGAGTAAGAAGTCTTAGAGAGCAGCTGCAAAGAAAAGAACTCCACTTGGATTTACTTCGAAGAAAACTTTCGTTGCAAGAGGATAATACAAGAACGAAATGCTTGATTCAAAGTGAAAGAGACGAGGCCAATTTGCGTGTTAAAAAGTTGGTAAAACAAGTCGATCGACTTCAGTTGCAGCTGGCTGAAGCTAAAAGTCAAATAAGAGATCTCAATGCGCAGTTGGCTGAAGCTGCTGACTATAAGGTATGAAAATTTTATTTCCTTGAATAAAAAAAGTATATTGCTTTAGCGGACTATTTATTTTCCAGATAATTTCGTTAGAAAAAGGTAGAAAAGTGGAAGACCTTCAGAAGCGTCTAATAGAGTCCG